>CM076582.1:1540519340-1541060559 GCA_034641835.2 Pinus albicaulis | reverse complement strand
CTGACTCCTCAAAATCGACGAGGCCTCAAAATTATTTTCTTAGCAATATTTACGCTATAAAGCATTCTTATTTGAAAACAACCCACCTAAAGTGCCACCTGTATAATTATGCACTGTTGATTTTCATGTTAGACGATTCAAATGATTTCAACCTTTGATTAATTACTGTTATTATTCAGTTATGAAAACGACTTTAAACTTCTTGGGCCGGCATTTGCTAGGGATGGGAAGCGTCTCCGATTACTTTCAGACTGTTTACGGGTTCTAGAAACTCAGAATACGGAGAATTTTCGACAGATTTACAGAAAACAGAGGCTTCTTCTCATAGGAGGGGAAGAGAGCGGAACAATCCCCGATTTATGTCTATAGGTGGCTTCAGGTATTCATGTGCGTTGTTGTACATTATGTTTGCAGACTGCATCTTTCTGTTTCAGATCTTTAATTATATTTTGGATTTTTTTCAAAAGCTTAGCGAATTTAAACAGTGTCGCTGCTTCCGTTAGCTTTGTTTATGCATATTGTTGGCATTTGCGTCAGCATTATTGTTGTGGTGTCCCTGTCTTCATCGAAGCGAGCTTTGCTTTGTACTGCATAGAAAGACAAACGTTGAAAACTTGACGAAAGATTGCGGCTTTCCAAAGATTTTAGTTCCTTTTGCTAACGGGCATTCTGGCCCTCCGTTCAACCACATGTGTTTTAAAGTCGCTTCTGAGGAACCGGCCTATACTGAAGGCAATTTTTTTAAGTTGAATTGGTAAGCCCCATATTTATTAAGGATGCGTTCTGAGAGAACTGATTGTATATCGGTGTCATCTGATTTAAACCTGCACGTAGAGTCTTCGAGTCTGAGTGGGAATGCGTGAGTCAGTCCTAGATTAAGTTTGATTGAATAGCATTTAATCTAACTAGCCGTGTGTGGATGTTCCAATGAATGTAAGTCCTGCGTAGACAGGTGAGATCTCCCGTGCCAAAGCGAGGACCGTTGTGGCGAGAGTTACAACGAAGTTAAGTTTGTAGGCGTAGGATATCGTGGACAGGAAATGAAATCATAGTCAAATCACTGTGTCAATATCCGTTGATTATACCACGCTGATGTATATTACTGAACACAGTGGTTGGTATGGATTGAAAGTATAAAGGGCGGATGGTCGATTGGAGATTCGGCTGCATAGAGTTATAAATCGATGATGAATAGATAATAAAGGCGCGAAGGAAAAGGGAGTTAACAAGAGACGGAACCATGTATGACCGAAACCTGGAGCAACAGTAAAGGTGGATTGAAGATTCAATACCGGTTGTATCGCGCAAGTGCAAAGTGGTAATTGAAATTAGGTGGAAAAAACGCGATCGATCCCGACACTTGACACGTGGAGAAAGGCGGTTTTCAAAAACAACTCACATCGCGTAACTTCTGAGCGTTAACGCTCGGGCGACAAAAAAAGGCGATATGCGTTTATGCCCGTTTGATCTGAGATTGGAGCGCCACACAGGTGGGGTCGTCGGATTCATTCGACATTTAAACCAAGCGGGAGTTGAAGGCTTATGGTGGGCCATGATGTGTTTTGATGCGACGGTTGTATAACCTCGACGCCTGAACCAATGGTGGGTAATGTTATTATGGTCGAGCATTATGGTATTAAGAACTATGTTCGAAATCAAAGCTAATTAGCGGACATAACAAGCGTATACATATATTGATGTTGAACCATATGTATAAATTAGAGTGCCACCATCTATGGGTTATGTCGAAGTTTAATATATATTTGCCTTGGCGTTTTAATTAAATTCAAGGTTGTATGGAATGCCAGACCGAAGGTATGTAATTGTGGGGCCAAATGTATTTAATTGTTTCTCGAATAGCGAAAGGCGGGCATATAACATGACCATTATGTATATATATATATAAGTGATCTTGCCGAAAATGAATGTTGACCCAATCTTTATGCGAAGGGTTTGAAATATAAGTTAACACTTGTCGAAATTTTTATTCAAGTAGTCTTTGCGAGACTAAGAATCGTTTATTTTATCTTATTTATTTTTATATCAAGTGACTGGTTTCTCCTTGAAGCTTTCAACGGTGTCTTCTTTCAGGTATAGAATTATTCCTAAAAGGTTGTAACAAACAAATTCATATATCATCAGCCGCAACAATTTATCTCATTCACCAACTGCTCGAACTTCATAGTTTCACTTCTATATATTAAAAGTGTTCCATCTTATATTGTTGTGTTGGGATAATTAATCTCTAGTTCTGAAAGAAAGCGTTCTACTTCTTATTGTCAATTTCAGATATTTATTTGTTAGCAAATATGTTTTGGGATTTATTATGGTGAGACACTGAGATCTTATAGCTTGGTGGGATAATCTTTCAGGAAGTCAGGGAGGCTTGTGATGGAAATTACTCGAATGCAACAAGTTATGTTTTCCAGTCCAAACTAGAGGTTGTTCATCAAGTTTAATATGCTTCAGTTCTATCACTTTTGTATTTTTGCAAAATATAGTGTACTAACTAATTAATTTCTTACCTATAGAATGTTTCTGATCTCAATCACTATGATATTCTTGAGCCCTATTATCACAATCTTGACATCCAAGAAGTTGTGACTATTAAAGAAAACTACCAAAATGTTTCAAGAGTTTAGGTGTTATTTACTGGCCATTTCTAGTAAGAAGAAGAATGTTTGGCTGTTCTTGGCCCTTGTGGTCACCTATTAAAGATGGAAAAGTTCCTACATGGCCACAATTAGAAGCACAAGGTTTGATTTTCCTGGTGAGTAGTATTCCTTGAAAGTAAATGTGTACAAATTTGATAATATAATGATTTAATATTTTTTCCTTCGTGAAGCACCAATGACGGAAGGATACAATTTAAACTGATATTTGTTATAATAATGATAGCAATCAAATGCAATTTGGTTAAGAGATAAGAATAAAAAAACAAATCCTTCTTTAAACCATTGTCATGCTATCATCCAAAATAATAGTTTAAGTTCTTTAATAAAATTGCATGTTTTCATCTAAAATAATCCATATGATGTTGTGGTGCATGCCTTTTGGTGAGAAGGTTGACAACCAAGTTTCCCATGGATGGTGTAATGATATGTTAGTGAGAGAGGCTATTCATGCTGAATCACTATGGAAAAATTTTACGTTTATTTATGCAATACAATTTTGATGGTTTTTTATGTCTTTCGGTAGAAAAGTAGTTTTCATATTCACAATAATGCTACAATATATTACAAAATTTTCCCTATTGTGAGTACAATTACAATTTTATTTACCGTTATAGTAGAGTGAACTTGATATGGCTGTAGCTATCTGAGAATTGAAGGCCCAACACACGTTTCACTATTTCCTAGTTGGGGTCTAGTCATACCTTTTATAAATTCCCTTCTATTGCTAATCATATCTTGAGAAAATATACTTGCACTACTCATTTTCTATAGGTTTAACCTTGTAGTAGAGGTTTCCCATCTTATCAACCTTTTTTCTTTGGATTTTACATTCTCTAGGTAATGTGTTAAGGCAATGCGACGCCTACTAACACAATCTGTGGTCACTAATTTGATGGATACTAAAGTATTAAATTATGCTACTTTTATCTTCGGGATTGAAGCCATGATTGACAGAACCATGAAAATTTATAACTGCTAAATATGATGTTGTGATCCCTCCGATCCTTGACTATCACTTGGTTTGACATTGAAAATTTTCGAAGTCTTTTCATATTGAAAATAATATTTTATTTTACATGGAGTAATCAAGGATGCAGGGAGGGAGGCATGAAGGTGGTATGGAAAATGTCAATACAAGTGGAATGTTTTATTACTTTTTCTTATCATTATGTCATAGGGTAAGTTTGGTGTACTAATCATTTAAACAGCAATAAATTCTCAAATATGTTGGTCATTTCTTGTATGCATATTGGGTTTGGTGGATTGGGTTTTGAATTTGGAAAGTTTCTTGAGATTCTTCCACACTAGTTCATGACGGTGCTAGATGCATTCGAATTTGGTTATGTCAGTAGGTTTTTGACCTTAAAAATCTATTTTTATATAACTATAATCTCCAATTAGTTCACCACCTTAAAACTCAACTTCATCATCAACTTCTTCATCAAGGCTTGGACAATGGCCTTCCAACATATCAACAAATTATATTTTGAGTATTCTTGGAAGGTCTTCTAATGAATTAGTTTCATTGTACTTTTAGAGGATAACTTAGCTTCATAGACCCTTATTTGATATGAGCCTCCATCTGCATCTAGCTACCAAAGCCTTCCCAAAATGATGCATATTCTTAAGCTCTAACTCCTTCACCACCTTAAAACTCAACTTACTCTATACTACTATTTCCTTTGTTACTGCTTTACAGCGTTTCCTTTGCAATATATGGTGCAATTGCTAGTTACGCCGTAAGGCGTTATTATTTGAAAACAACTTTCCTACCTGCCTATGTGTATTATTGCTGGCCGTCAGATGCTTTGTTAGACGATTGAAGAATGCTCAGCCATAGATAAAAAATAGTTAAAAAATAAAACATAACTAAAAATCTCAATATGCAATATTTAACATTAATCGGCCAGAGCCATCTTCCTTCCTAAGCTATTTGCTGCAGATTCGCTGCAAAGAAGGGGCAACTGGAACCAGGGAATAATAGACTGTATTCCGATAGCTTTTCGTTCAGCATTTCATTTTCTCGTCCACTGTGATTTGCATTCGCCCCTAACCCCCTCATTACCCACAGCTGGAACATGTTAGAACTGGTATTCAGGCCCAGTTAAGGATGGACGAAATAATTTTATGCGATTCCAGTTTTGTTGACAAAGATTTCGGCAGGCCAACAGAAACTCGGACAGTAGTTCCAGCATTTAGAAGCATTCTGACGAGAGCAAGAAAACAAGGTCGGCATAGCAGCCTGGACGCTTTCGTGGCTGGAAAAGACAAAATAGTCCATTCCTGCCTTGATAAGCCTGAGTTTTCTAAAATCTTGAAGTTCTTGAAAGTGGAAAATGTTTCAAATCATTCGTATGCTGGTTGCATTAAGTCATCTAGTTGGGTGATTGGTCTGTCTGACAACTTATATGTGGAACTTATTTGTTTCATTGCTGAAAATTGTAAGTCTGTATTTTCAAGTCACCTACAAAATACTCCTTTTCTGAAGTATTTAAATTCTGCCAACAACACAGCTTTGGCAAGGGTATCAAATAATGAACCGGGCACACGAATATATTTTTCTTCACAGCGGTCGCACATAACGTGGCTTGCACAATGGTCTGGAGAGCTTCAAAGTGATGCCCGACACTACTTTATGCCTGAACCTATTCAGAAGGCCATAGTAGAGTTGCGTGGTAACAAAGGTGAGAAACTGCTTAAGTGGCTGCAAGATTATCCTAAAATTACAGAGCTTTCAATCTCAAGTTTCGCCAAGCAGCTCCAGGAGGTTGTAAAGTCTTCAAGAAATAGTAAGCTTGTTATCAATGCTGCACATTTTTTCCATTTTTCATCTGTAAATAGGTACATCGGAGAGGGAGATTTGTTCGATCTTTGCTCTACTATTCCTATCGTGGATGGGCGGGGTACTGTCAGACAACATGGTTCTTTAAAGATCCTCCTTCCTACATCAATAAGTAAGTGGGCCAAATTAATGGGAAGTCATCTAGGGACTGGGCAAAACTTTGTTGCACTCTCTGAATCTTATCTTACATTACCTCGTTGTGCACAGGGTTTGAGAAAAGAAGGTAAAGATTTGGTTTCATTCGTCAAACAACAGCTTGGTGCATTAGATATTCCACAGCTAATCCCTCCAAATGACCGTTTCCCCTTTAATCATTTGGATAAGGAGAGTGCATTTGTTCTACTGCATTGGGTAAGATACGAGGAGCTACCTCCCTCTTTTAAACAGAGTGTATCAGAATGCAAATGGCTGAAAACAGGTAAGGGTTTCGAATCTCCTGCTAAGTCCTTTTTGTTTAATTGGAAAGGGAGGTTTGCTCAACATTTGGAAGAGGAAGATGTTCCTTGTATTAACGAGGAATTCTATGAGTATGTGATTTATGATTTCAAAAATGCTCTTAGAAAGATAGGAGTGGTCACTGAGGTTGGAGGAGGATGTGATGTTATTGTTGATCATCATATTCAAAAGCACATAGATTTCGAAACCATAAAAAGGCTATATAGGTATCTTCAGTTTTCAAAGTGGGAGCCTTTTGTAAGTGGGGCTTTACAAATTTGGATTCCAGATGAGCAAAAATGGATGCCGACAAGATCCTGTGTGATTCATGACGTAAATGGGCTTTTCAAATCGAGGTTGAAGATCCTGAAAAACTGGTACGATGAACAATTGCTCAAATTCTTTTCAAATTCTCTTTGCGTACCCAACTATCCAAAAATTGAAGACTTCTGCTTGCTGTGGCGGGATTGGGGAGAAAATGGTAACCATGGTATAACTGAATCACAATGTTGTCTGGTATGGAACCTTATTGTGCATAAGTGGTCAACTTCCTCCTCTTTCATAAAACAATATCTTGGAAGCAGCAGTAAAGTCCCTGTCTGCACGAATAATGGAGATATTCGTGTTAGTAGTGCAAGCCAAGCATATATCCCAGATGACTTGCAGCGGAAAGAATTTTTCAAGGGACGTTCACCAATGGTAAATTTTACTTGGCACTCGAACTCCTCTGATCCTCAAATACCTTTGGACTCTTTTTCCTCCATTTATAACCATCTGAGTGTTCCCTCTGATCCTCAAATACCTTTGGACTCTTTGTTCTCCATTTATAACCATCTGGGCGTTCGTAATATATCTCAAGCTATAACCAAAACTGATATTTCTATGCAACAGAGGAACTCTTGGCAGAAGCTTAAGTCTGGGGAGGGGATATTGGGGATGGGGTTATACAGAGTATGTGTTGCATATCTAGCAAAGACTTCTTTCAAATTGCACTCTCAAAAGAGACATCAACTTGTCAAACCTCTCATGGAGTGTCCTGTCTATGGAGTGGTAGAACCACTCTGTTGGCGAGAAGTCAGGTCTCGCGGACAAGACCCAGGTTCAGGAGTTGTGGCCAACAAGGGAGTCCGATGTAGTCTAGGATCACGCCGGCATTTTCACCCTACTCCGGAGAGCAGTGAGTCTCACCCGAGGCGTGCCGCAACCACATGCAGAAGGGGATGAGATCAATGGCAAGGAACAGAGTCGCAACTCATGATGGACAATGCATCGATTATATAGACAGAGTCATGTACGCAAGAGCACTTAAGAAGCATTCAGACATTAGCAAATAAAATTTTAAACCAGCATAAACACATTACATGCATGTAAACCTCTTATTGAGACAACAACATTTCATTATATTAATCTCTTGGCCAAGCCCATGATTACATAGCATCTTCAGTGATAGCTTACAACCCTGATACAGATGTACAAATGTCTTACGGAACAGAAATAGAGAAGATTAGGAATCACAGAGATGTCATGCATGATTTCCCGCAGTTGCTCTGTGCTTATTCTCCTGTCACGAGCCTCGCAACCTCTGCAGCATCGCCTTCCTTCAGCCGGGTGACTGTTATTTATTCACCTGCTATCGCGACTATCAGTTCCTCCCTGTGTCTTTTCTTCAGCTGCTTCCAGCTTCTCTCCTGTTATCTGTGTGTTCCGCTTTCTATCTTCTGCTGTGTGTTTTCTTCATCTGTACTTGTGCGTGTTCCTTCTTTAGCTATCTCATGCTTCCGCGCCACCTTGATAGCTCCGCGACTCCTGGTAGTTGCGACGCGGTCGCGATTGCCATGTGTCTTCATGCCGCAACTCAAAAGGTCAAAATTCAAAATGTTCTAACCAAGATTTCAAAAACAAGGGCCCCAACAGGCCCCGACCACAGTTCCTTGACTCGTCCCCGATTCAATCACAAATGAAAGTTTCCACCTCCATTGTCGCGTTGGATCCCGTGCCCTGTTCGGCCTATGTGCCTTCGTCTCGTGCCCTTTCCTGCTGTGCTCCTCCAAGCGGCTGTTCAAACAAGGGCCCCAACTCCGGGACCCTGCGAAGCGCTATATCTTTGAGCCCGGTGAAGTCCGACACAGCTTGCTGCCATCCCTGCATTAGCGAATCGACTTCCTCAGTGATCCTGGTGGCAGTGGCCTCTTTTATATTCGCCGGGACAGCCCCGAACATCGTGGTAAGCTGGGTCTCGGCCTTTGCAGCTAGCTGTTGTATTGATTTGGCACTGGCTTGAATGGGCGGACGGATTTCCCGAAGTATCTGCTTGGCCGTTGCTGAGTTGGCCTCGGTCTGGTGCATTTGAACCTCAAGCTCGTCCGCCTGGGCATATAGTTGATATAATCGCGCGGGATCTGCGGTCTCCTGAATTTCCCTGGAAATCTGTTGCAGCTGGGCGGAGATGGGCTGCGTTTTGACCGTGAGGGCGAGTGAACACTCCTGCAGACTTCGCAGGAGGTCGTAGGCCTCGCGCGCCGTGGAGTGAAGGGTCGCCTGCATGTGAGCTGCCTGGGTTTTCTTGGCGGCCACCTGTTCTGAGTATACAATCTGTGGGTCGGGGAGCGCGGGCTGTGCGGCTAACGCCGCTTGAAGTTCCTGATTCTCCCTGCGTAGACCAGTGAAGGCAGACCAAATGTGATAAGCCTGGACGACCACATTGCTCTTCACTATATCGTCAGGAAGTGGGGCATGGTGAGCCCTTACAGCGGGCCATAGGTCTGAGAACGCCTGAGTGACAATGGTGACCTGCTCCTGCAGGTAGGCCTTCTCCTTGGTCAGCTGGTTGCGCTGTTCAGTAAGCGCTATGATCTGGTGGTGCTGCTCATTGCACCGCTGTTGCAGCTCCGAATGAAGCTGTTTGGCCTGCAGGGCCGCCCTCTGAATGAATAGGTACAACTGGGTTGTACCCCATGTTTCTATGTTGGCAGTGCCAGAAGCACCCTGCTCTGGCATTCGCTCCTGCAAAGGTTGCCCACTGGCCACTGATCTGTTGGAATTCTCAGGAGGGGACACCGGTGTCTGTTGCTGCGTTGAGGTGCCCATGTCGGAATCTGGCCGTTCTTGCTGAGTGGTCTGGCCTGTGGGGGGAGGGTCAGAATTCTCAGGCGGAGCCTCGACCGAGTCAGCCCGAACGTTGGCCAGTCGGGTAAATATAGTAGAGAAAGAACCCTGGGGTGTGGCCACGGGGTCGACTGGTGGTACTACGGCCGCAGTACTGGAGGTGACTTCAGCCCCGTGGTCTCCTCCAAAGAGTTCTCGGATAAGGGGTTCGAATACAGTGGCAGATGAGTTTGATGGAACGGATGAAGTGGCAGGTGGATGGACGGTGGAGGGAGCGGTGGACGGTGTGGAGGAGGTATGGGGGAGGCGAATATTGATGAATTCTGATGGGTCGATCAGGGGTTCCTCCGGAATTAATGTCCCTGTGAGTGGAGTGGGTGGCGGATCGTCATCAGTAAGGTCCACCACCGGATCAGTGACGGTGGTGCGGGCCCGCTTGGACGGAGGGGGGTCTAATTGATCAGGTCCCGGGCCCGTTTCGCCCATTGGGGTGATGATGGGGCTGGTAGAAGTGAATAAGTTGGTAGGGACGGGAGAAGTGAGAGGGGCAGTATGGGACAGAGAAAGAGAACGACTGAGCTGGAATTCAGAAAATAAAGGAAACAAAGGGGCACCGCTTGAAATAAATTGGGTCGCCACGTTGAGACTTCGTACCTGAGTATTTAAGTGTTGGACGATGGGGACCAGTGATTCGGGGAGTTCCTGTGAGGTCCTGGCTGCATCCTGAGAAGGTCCTGCTGCGGCCTGTGAGGGCCCTGCCGCGCCCGTCTCGGCAGGCCGTTGCGTCGGCAACATCCGCTCAAAGTTGTACCTGGGGATCCCGTCGCGGATGTGCTTTGTGACCCCCGGCCACGCAGAGACCTCGCGGTGAAAGGTAGCATCGTCCAGCTGGAATTTGAGCGGCGTCATGTGGAAGGTGGCTTTCGGCACGCAAGTGGGGTGGAGGTAAGTGTGCCTGTGGCTTACCCCGAACCATACCTGCTTACTATAGTCGTCCAACAGGTTCCTGGGCACTCGTTGCTGGTTAGCCACCACATCTATCACTAGCCCGTACCAAGCTTGAAACGCTTCCGCATTCACCTGTTTAGTGCTGGGGTTAGAGGACACCTGCCACGGGGTGAATTTCATCGCGAGGGGTTGGCTCGCGGTAGTTTCTGCCGGCAGCCAGATAGGAGGAATGTGCCATTTCCACATGGCAAAAGCTACAATCAGGTAACCATAGATGAAACTAGTGGTGCGCTTATAATTCTCTTCGCATGCCGCGAACAGTTATTTGAGCACGAAAGAACACCAATTCAGCCTGGTGCCTTGGACACAGTGCTCCGCAATGGAGATGGTATCCAAGGTGCACTCTCCTTTGGTATAATTCCGCATCGTCTTGCTAGAAATGAGATAGCAAGCGAACCAAATCTCCGGCTTGTTAATCATATCAATTTTGGCGCCCTTCCCCCCCCGGCGAGTGCCATATTTGGCATAGAGGTCTATATCACCCGACTTTTGTGCGCGCTTGGAAGATGTCTGACCAACAGCAGAGACGTCTGCGCCATTCTGGGACAGCCCTGTGAGGCGATGAATGTATTCAGCGTGAATGGGGATCTCCTCGTTTAGCCACAAGGACCCATTCTGAATTCAGCTGAGGAGGAACCGGGTGCATTGCAGGGCTGGTCCGGTAGTCCCAAAGACAGGAAGAGTTCTTAAATTCATCAGGGACGATTGCTGGAGGCCCCTGTACTCTGGTCGCATTCAGTTGGTTGAGCTACTGCCTGGTGTGTAGTGATGCTCCATATATGTCTGCCAATGGAGGGAGGGGAATTCGACCGGGTCGAACAGGTTGGCGTCTATCAACGCTGCACTATCATATTTTCCAACCAGTGACTCTGTTCTGTGGATCCGACTGTCCAGCACTGGTTCAGCAACGGATAGGAGAGCCTTTGGCATTTTGGCACGGCGCTGGTAAACTTGGAGAATTCGCCTGGAGCTTCTGTCTTGGTGTGGTGCGTTTTGAGACTTCAACCGCTCTGGTGTTGCTGCAATTGCCAAATTGAATTGGTCTGGCATTCTCGTGCTGTTGGTCTCCATGCAAGTTATGTCATCACCTGGCACGAGCGGAGTTGATGAGACCCCATAACGATAATTAATTCCTGCTGGCCTTCTTGCCTGCGATAATCGTGCGATCGATCGCATGCCTGTGTGTAATCTGACAGTTGCTGACGGCGGCATGGGGAAATGGGCGGACGCGATGGCTAAGGAAACTGCGGATGATGGCAAATGATTATGGTACGGTTACTGCCTTCTTATGGTAATTTATGATGCAAATCTGAGCGATCCTACGGACTGACAAAAAGGACTGATGTTAATGACCTGGACTGATACTGGCACGTGGATGGATTCTACAAGGATGGCACGCTGAACGGGCGCCGCCCCGACCACAGTCGGTTGCGGTGCGGCCCCCTCAACTGATCGGTTATTGACAGACTACCTATGAACGGAAAAGACTCCCTACGCTCATCCCGGTTGCGGGAGAGTTATTCGACTACGCTACGCTACGGGTGCTCTCGGGTGCGAGAGTTATTGATGAGAAGTGAAAGGTACCTACTCCTGGTAGGGTTTTAGGCGTGCACCATTCACCCACCCAGGGAGAAATGTATCGTCCAGCTGTGCCAACCGAACGTCTCCTGAGTCGCGGATCTCGATGAAAAAGTAGGGTCCCAACCAGTGCATCTGGAGCTTGCCTGGAAACTTCTGGAACTGGCTATCATATAAGAGAATTTTGCCGCCAACTTGGAAGGCTTTGTTCTTGAGGTGGCGGTCGTGCCATGCTTTCTGCCTGGCCTTCTGAACCTTCTGGTGGAATTCCGCCAGGAATCGGGCCTCATCCAGCTCCTGTAGCTCCTGGAGGCGTTCCCGAAGTGACTCCTCTTCTGAGAACTGAAGAGACGTAGCGATTAAAAGACTGAGTACAGTGAACTCGGCGGGAATCACAGCTTCCCGGCCATACACCAACTGGAATGGCGTCTGATTGGTCAAGCGTTTCACCGTGGTCTGGTAGGCCCACAATGCCGCTGGGATACGCTCATCCCAATCGTCGCGCTGAGCATTGCAAATCTTAGTCAAGCCTTTTTCAAGAATTTTGTTAAATGCTTCCACAGTACCATTGCCCTGCGGGTGGTATGGGCTGCTTTTGTGATGTTGAATCATAAATGTGTCCAGTAGTTACTTGACCGTGGCATTAATGAAATGCGTACCTTGATCGCTGGTTAAGCTTCGTGGGAGGCCAAACCGGCTGATGATGTGTTCAAAAATGAACCGGGCAGCGGTCTCCGCCGAGCAGTCGCGTACCGCCGCTGCCTCAGCCCACCGGGTGAGATAATCCGTGGCGGTAATGATGTACCGGGCCTTGGAGTGTCTGGCGACCGGGGCGATGGGACCTACAAAATCGACAGCCCACTTTTCGAACGGCCGCAACACATGCACTAGGTGTAGCGGAAGCTCGTCCCGGTGAGAGGGCCTTCCCGTCCGCTGGCAAACATCGCAGCACTTCACGTAGGCCTTACAGTCAACATGTACTGTCGGCCACCATAGGCCAGCTTGGAGCACCTTTCTTGCGGTGGGTTTCGCACCCACATGCCCTCCCACAACACCGCTGTGACATTCCCACATTACCGCTTCCCGTTCGTGGTCAAGGACGCATCTGCGCAACACCTCATCGAGGCCCAATTTGTATAGCTTCCCTGCGATCAATTGGTAGTCGGCCGCCCAGACAACCAGGTGGCGTTTCTGGAGCGGGGTGTAATCCTGAGGGCATTGTCCCATGGTCAGATAAGTGGCAATGTCAGCCAAGTAATCCGGTACTGCTTCGACTCGGAAGAGGTCGGCATCCGACAGCTGATCGTCCAACGAGCCTTCGTTCTCTTTCGTCTCCAACCTGGATAAATGATCGGGACCGACATTCAACCTGCCGGGCTTGACAATCACCTCAAACGTGAATTCCTGGAAAAGTAGAAGCCAGCGACAGATCCGTCCTTCCAAAACAGGCTTATTCACCAGATACTTCAATGCAGAGTGGTCCGTAAAGAATTTGAATTTGTCGCCCAGAAGATAGTGGCGGAACTTCTGGAGGGAGTACACCATCGCCAATGCCTCCCTCTCGGTCGTGGTGTAATTCTTCTCCGCATTCGATAACCTGCAGCTGGCGAAGTAGACGGGGTGGTCAACTGTCGTCTCCCTGGGTTGCGCCAAGACAGCCCCAAGTGAAATACCGGACGCATCGATATGCACATGGAACTGCTTATCCCAGTCGGGATGAACAAGTATGGGTGTCGTCGCCAACTTCTCCTTCAAGGTGTCAAGGGCCTTCCTACACTCCTCCGTCCACTGGAATACTTCTGACTTCCGCAACAATTTATCCAAAGGGGCCGTAATCTTTGCGTAGTTGCGGATAAACCGCCTGTAATATCCTGTGTGCCCGAGCAGTGCACGCAACTGCTTCACGGTTTCGGGGGCTTCCATGTGAACTATGACCGCGACCTTGGCGGGATCGACACAGACCCCCTGCTTGCACACCACGTGGCCTAAGAGTGTGCCGAATGGAACTGCAAAAATACATTTCTTCAAGTTCAAGGAAATCTGCAGCTGACGACACCGGTCAAACATAATACGCAAAAGGGTTGCGTGTTTCTTCAACAGGCTGTAGACGGTCCATTCGTCCATGTAGACCTCCAGGAACTTGTGAATGTACTCCCGGAAAGCAGCAATTACAATCCGGGAAAACATAGCCGATGCGTTCTTCAGACCGAACGACATAACGTGGTATGCGAATGATCCCCACTCAGTGGTGAATGTCGTCTTTGCTTTGTCTTCTTCGGCAATGCACACCTGATGGTAGCCCGAAAACCCATCAGTGAAGGAATAGGCTTCGTTTCCCGCAACATGATCTAGAACTTCATCGCTGAAAGGAGTGGGAAACGGATCATGGATGCGGGCATTGTTCAGACTCCGGTAGTCTACGCAGACACATATCTCCGCTTTGTCCTTATTGTTCTGAATGACAATGGGACTCACCCACTCTGCTTCTTCTACTGGAAAGATAAGACCTGCAGTGAGCATCTTGTCGATCTCCATCTTGACCTTTTCTTTGATACGTGGGTTCAGCCGGTAGGGTCGGTGCTTCACCGACCTGGCCCCCGGTTTCAGCACGATGCGCATTTCGCCAAGGTCCCCCTTGATCCCCTTCAGGTCTGCAACCGAGGACGGGAACAAGTCTTCGTATTCCCAGAGGAGGCTGAAAATTTCTTTTGTCATTTCCTCGTCCCAGTAATCTCCCACCGTTACCAACTTGGGTTTCTCGTCTGTTCCAATGTTCAGCTTATTTGTCTTTAGTGGCTGTAAATGGACTCCTTCAGCCGTCGGCTCTTCACTGATGTTCCGCTCGCCTTCCTTTTCATCAAAATAGAGATGCCTGAGGTCCTCCAGACTATCATCATCCGGATCGCCATCAATCCGTTGGCAAACCAGCTCGCGCCTAGCCTCAGGTCGTGACACAACCGGGCCCCCGTCAGGCTCGGGATGGCGGAAAAACAAGACCTCCTTGATTGCCTGTAGGGCCCGAGACTCCTGCGCCGTCTCCCCTTCAAACAAGAAGCACCGAACGAACTTGTTCGTGACTTCCTGCCAAGAGCGGGTTCCCCGTTTCCACTCTTCCTCCAGGTACCAGGCCTGGGGGATTGTATCCAGGGAGTGGATAAACCTGTGGACCCACAGCTCCTCAAGGTACCTGGTGCTGCGCCACTGCTCCTCACAGGCCCGCAAATGGTTTCGCGGGTCGGAAGTTCCGCGATACTTAAGCATACTGCGAGGACCGTCATCCTCTTTAAAGCGTGCCCGCAGAGCATCCGCCACACAATCCCATCGCAACAGAGTGTCGCGGTGATTTTTCCACCACCGGGCCGACGTGGATTGCAAGGCCACATCCAAAAGTGGCATCCGGCTTTCGTCTGGGACCATGTCTTCTACCTTGGTAATAAAGGTATTGACAGCTTGCATGTTTGACAAGGTGGGATATCCGCGGATCTCAGTCCCCACCCACCGGACTTGGGCAATGGTAGCACATCTCCGCGTGGTGGTCTCATACCCCCCTTGCTGCCAGTCTTCCCACGCAAGTTCGGATCCGAGTTCCGAGCTCTGCACACTCCGCCAACTGACAGAGCCAGTCGCGGTCGGGTTAATATAGTCATCCCGCTTTCCTGCGGTCATCTGATAAAGGTGGTCCATCATCTGAGCATCCTCCCGATTGTCCACTGTTTCCGTATATCGCGGGCCCTGATACGGGTCAAGGGGCTGGGTGACCCGTACCTCCCCATCCTCAAAGATCATCAGCTCCTTTTTAAGGTCGATGATGGCGTAATTCTCAAAAGCCCAGTCAATGCCGAGTAAGGCAGGATAAGGATCCTTGTCGCCCATGATATCAATAACCTCAAAATTGGTGTATGTCTTCACCCCCTCAATGTTGACCTCGACACCCTCGAGCCGGCCGATTGGTAGAATACAGTACTGGTTCGCCATCCTGAGTTGGATTGGCGAGTAGGCCAGCCGTGGCCTTCCAAGGGCCTCCCACGTCTTTCGTGGCAGGATGTTGACGTCGGACCCCAAGTCCAGCATGGTATCACTGATTTGGAATCCCGCAACCTGCGTGTTAAGCTAGAATTATTTTCCTGTTCGTTACTTGTTCCGCTTGACGCGCTGCACGTATTGAGGGCCAGCGTTCGCCGGATCCATAAGTCCTGTACACCCCTGTAATGCTCCTTCCAACGCATGCTTAAGCTGCTGCCGCAACGCAGCATTGTCAACAATCCTGAGGAATAGCTGGAGCCAGTCCTCGATCACAGTACCTGTAACGCTCTACGCCCCAGATTCTGGTAGCACGGGCTCCTCCAGACCTCCCGTGTCCCGCAGCTAAGCGAACGCCTCAACTACCTCCTGGAAATACTTCTTCTGGTCTTCAGGCCTGACTAACATCTTCGGGGATGCCGGACAAACCACTCGTGCTGGCTCCTTCCCGCGGGCATCCTCCCCAGTTTTCTTCCCGCCCCTCGTCACGATTGCGACGTTCTGCATGTCTGGGGTCGCGGTCCCTCGCGGCTTTGAATTTATCAGATTCGCTCCCCTCTGCCTCGCCCGTTCTTCCCACTTCTTGATGAGCTCCGGACAATCATCTGTGGCGTGGGCGTTTACTCGGCACTGGGAACACCAGCGTCGTTGCGAAAGGGGACATTCTCGAGCCACGTGACCCTCCTGGTCACAGTTGTAACATTTCACCGGACCGCGTCCGCCTGTGCAGCCTCCCCGCATGCCGCCGCCTCTTCCCCTTGGGGCCTCGTTCACCCTGTAGGAGGGACGATCCAATCGATCCGCAAGTGCGTTGAGCGCCCTGCACTGCTCAGTGTTGTGAGTTGTGGAAACACAAAATTCGCAGTACACATTGTTTGGGACCGTGGAGTACTTCTGTAGTATCGGGCACATCCGAGGAGGATGCCCCAGCGTCCGGAAAACCTCGCAGTACTCTGTGGTGGAGGAACCCGGTTGAGGTGGGAACCCCGCGTAAGGCTGTTGCGGCTGGTAGACCCCCTGCGGATTCATCGCCGCGCCCAAGTGGTGTACCCCCCTGGATTGCCGTGACCGAGGGTCCTACCCCTGTGCCACGTAACCGAGGACACTCGGTTGCGACGTGGCCCTCGACCAGGCAATGAGTGCACCAAAAATTTGGCCGCACTGGTCTCACCGGCTGGAGCTCCTTGAGCTTCTCAGTCAAGCTGGCGATCTGGTGTTGCAACCCTATCAAAGAAGGATCTTGCGGGGCCGGCCCCCCCGATATTCCTGGGGGTAGCCCGCCATGGCTTCAATCTTCATGGCCTGCTCCAAGGCGTCCTGCAGATTATCAATCTTCTGCTGAGTGAGAGGGGTTCGTGTCAAGGGAAGCAGAGCCTTGATGAACCAGTCCCTCTAGTGGTTTGGATCGATCGGGTAGCTGAGTTTCCCGATCGCGTCCTTGAATCGCCGCATCAACTCCCACGCGGTCTCACCTTCCTTCTGCTTAATTTCCCATAGCTCTGACAGGCCCTGCTGGTCTGTCTGGGGAAGCTTGAATTCGCGGACAAAATCCTGCTTCACGTCCGCAATTACGGGGTTAGGATGAGCCTCGGACCACTTGATAAACCATCGCAGAGCCCTCTCTCTGAGCGTGGTTTGGAATTCTATTAACTTCCCTGCATCTGGCGTCTGGCGAGCCCTCCAGATGGCTTCGCACAGATACCAGTGTTGCTCTACATCATCATTGCCCCGGCCAGAGAACTCTGGATACCGGGTGAAAGACCCAGCCATGTGTACTTGCGGAGTATTGACCAGGATAAATCCTCCAGGTCCTGGTTGTGTAACGGTTCCACTAGGGAATACAACACTACTAGTAACGCTGCTATTACCGGACGTTACTGACGCTGATGAACTACTGTATAACTGACTTAATGCTTGTAACTGAATGAAAATATTACTTAAAGGTTGATACAGTACCAGGGGAAGGTAGGGATCCTGGCCATGCAGAATGTGGGAAGTAGGGTTGCCTGGAGAGGTGAGTGTCGTCTGCTCTTGAAACATCTGCTGCATCACGCCGTGCCATTCGTCATCAGAACTCTCTTCGGGCTACATCTTTTCATCGTCTTCGTTAGTCACCATCTCTCTTCCTCGCGTCGCTGGGCTCCCATGCACCCGCCGCACTTCCACCGCTGTCCCGTCTTCTTCCCGGGTATCCAAATCCATAATTCCTATCCTCTGAGGCGCCTCCTTCTGATTTTTCCTCTCGATCTCTCGTCTCTTCAAATCTCGCATCACCCTTCTTCGCCACCTATCGGCGATCTGTGCCCGCCGATGCGCACGTCGCTCCCTCAACTTGCGTGCGGCCTCAACATCCATTCCCCGCTTCCCGCTTTCACATTCTATGTAGCATCGGTCCCCTCAACCCTTCCCCCAACACGGGTGGTTTACGCTTCCATACTCGTTTTGTGGAATTCAATCAACCCTTCATCCACCATCAGAGCTTTAATCCACAGCGGAATCTCCTTAAGCAGCTTCCCTCTTAGCCCTGAGTGGAAGACAGCCTCGGCCTTCGAGAAGGATTGATAGCACTCAACAGCAAACTCCACAGTGTATCCTTCCAACGTGGTCCTTACCCAAAAATCCACCGCGCGGGTTAGTTCAGTGTTCACCTGATGTAGTGCCACCAGATCTTCGTGCGCCCACCTGCGGTTTATCTTCCGCAAGCCCTCTCGAGGCACCGTCGCTCATAATCTCCGCAACCAATTGTAAAGGTCGGTAGGGAACCTTCCCCAGAAAATTTCGTACGTATCACTGGCTGAGTCAGAGAAAAGGACGAGCTCCTTGATCGCCGCCTCCTTTTGCTTTGTCAGCTCTGCTTGCTGAGCAATGAACTGGTCGAGATGATTATCCCACCATCGCCGTATCTCTCCTTCAAAAATCCTCGATACCATGATCTAGTTCCCCTCAGAACATGCAGGTCCCGGCAACGGAACCATTTGTTGGCGAGAAGTCAGGTCTCGTGGACAAGACCCAGGTTCAGGAGTTGTGGCCAACAAAGGAGTCCGATGTAGTCTAGGATCACACCGGCATTTTCACCCTACTCCGGAGAGTAGTGAGTCTCACCCGAGGCATGCCGCAACCACATGCAGAAGGGGATGAGATCAATGGCAAGGAACAGAGTCGCAACTCATGATGGACAATGCATTGAATATATAGACAGAGTCATGTACGCAAGAGCACTTAAGAAGCATTCAGACATTAGCAAATAAAATTTTAAACCAGCATAAACACATTACATGCATGTAAACCTCTTATTGAGACAGCAACCTTTCATTATATTAATCTCTTGGCCAAGCCCATGATTACATAGAATCTTTAGCGATAGCTTACAACCCTGATACAGATGTACAAATGTCTTACGGAACAGAAATAGAGAAGATTAGGAATCACAGAGATGTCATGCATGATTTCCCGCAGTCGCTGTGCTTCTTCTCCTGTCACGAGCCTCGCAACCTCTGCAACATCGCCTTCCTTCAGCCGGGTGACTGTTATTTATTCACCCTCTATCGCGACTATCATTTCCTCCCTGTGTCTTTTCTTCAGCTGCTTCCAGCTTCTCTCCTGTTATCTGTGTGTTCCGCTTTCTGTCTTCTGCTGTGTGTTTTCTTCATCTGTACTTGTGCGTGTTCTTTCTTCAACTATCTCATGCTTCCGCGCCACCTTGATAGCTCCGCGACTCCTGGTAGTTGCGACGCGGTCGCGATTTCCATGTGTCTTCATGCCGCAAATCAAAAGGTCAAAATTCAAAATGTTCTAACCAAGATTTCAAACAAGGCTAACTTATTCTCTGAGAGAGAAACCAAATTAAGTCGAGCTACTACGAAAACAACTTTAGCAGCAATTTGATGAGGTTTCATATCAGCAGGAAGACTCAAATACAATTTATTAAATATCTTGATGAACTCTGACACCCCTTCGTTATGTCTTTTCTTGAGTGTATTGAACTCAGTAAGACAATGTCCATGATCTTTCTTCTCTCCCCATTTCCTAAGAAAAGTATCTTCCATTCCTTCCCAAGTGGTGACAGAACGGTCTCCCAATGTCTTAAACCATTTTCGGGCTTTACCATCAAGATATTGGACAAACAGCCTTAAGACTACATCTAAATGTTCCACATTAAAGTTATCTGCAAAAGAGCAGAAGACCTCAAGATGTTTTTGAGCATTAATCTCATTTTCCCCATTGAATCGGGGTAAAATCTTCAAATAGTCCTGCGGCATATCGTTCAACACTTGAGGTAATTCCAGGGGGGCATATTTATTCAACAAGAAGCTGGGAACATTGGCCATTGGAGGAGGTGGAGGTAGTGAACGAATTTGATGTGTAAAAGGAGGAGGCGGAGGTGGAAGTGGAGTATGAATGACAATAGGAATGTAATGGACCGCAGCTTGAGGTGTTGAGGGGAACAACGGTCTGTTAATAGCAGATACTTCGGTGACTTCCTTGACCTCTTTGACCTCAGGAGTAGGGTGAAAGTCGTCTTTAACTCGGACACCTCCTCGGGGTGGACTATCTGAATAGTAATCAGTATCTCCCACAGTGGAGTCGGGACCTAGCACTTGGGCTACTTGAGAAGAAGAGGATGGAAAGTTTTCTACAGACAATTTAGGGATTTCAGTGTGGACTGATCACCTTTCCCTCGAACTTCTTCTATGTATGATATTCTCTGGGTCAGACACTAAAGGTGTCTTTGGCTGTGACGTATCTGACCTCAGGTGTGGCTAACGAGGAGCCAGGACTGCAAGTGAATTTATCTAATAAACGAATGTGGAGTCGCCAAGGTGAGGGATCTACAACTCTCAACTCTCCATACTCACCTACTTGAAGAGTGAATTATGTTTTTTCGAGGCCCAGGGATTTAAATTTTCTCAACTTCGTTCCTCGGCAACGGTGCCAAAAAGATGTTGTCGTTCCTAGAGACAGCCTTGAGTTGTGAAATACCAGTGCCTAGGACATCTTTATATAGCAAGGAGCGTATGGTATAATAGGGGGAGTTATCAACAAAAGGCTCTCATTCTATCTCCTGAAAACAATAAATATTAATTTGAATGGGACCAAAACCTTCAAAAATTTTACCCAGGGAAAGGAATACTGCAGAGGAAATATGTGAGGAACTCTAATACCAATGCATCAGACAGTTTAGAGGCAGCTTACTGTAAAGAGGGCCGATTCAAAAGATACGTCACAGAAATAGATAATCAGAAGGCGTTTACTGCGTAAGAAAGATGTAAGATGATACTAACTGTCATTGGGATGAATATCCAGATACAAAATATCACCATGTAATGGGCTTACCAATTTAAGAATCCAAACATGACAATAGCATTTTAAAAATAACCTCCCAAAGAAGCTAATATAGCAGAAATATGGTTGAAGTGAAAAGTGAAACAGTATATCATGCTTGAGCCATATTTAAAGCGCTTGACTAATTTGAGCATGGGTATCAACTAGGATAAATCCATACCAAAAACCAGTGAGCCACTCGCATTCCAGAAACATGATACAAGAAAGGCGGATGAAACGAAATGAATAATTAAATTAGCACATATAAGAGAAAGTTACACACTGTGAGACACCAAAGACCATAATCCTATTTAAAGACGGAACTCCTCCTCACTGAAACCCAACGGGCTCTGTACATTCATATAAGAGTTTTTACAAAATGCATACAAAAATTCTCTCACCGCATAATTTTGATAAATCTGGAACCCTCAATAATGTTTGCTCTCTTGGGGAGTTTTACATAGAAGAAAAGAAAACAGTAAAGGAAATGGATGATAGACATTTGTTGCCCTCATTAAAACGGATAGGCGGAAATTTTACTATCTTGCTTATTGAATCACAAATGTTTAACTCGTGGCACGCTGCAGGGAAATAAATGCAGGTGGAAGTCTCTTGAGGAACATGTTGAAATAAAAACCACATGGGCAGTCTGTCCTTCCCTGGAAAGAAAATTCTGCTGAAATGCAACCTTGAGGGTATTGTTTTCTGTGCATGGACCTTCTAAGTGATGTACGAGGTCTTCGATCTGGTATTCTGTCTTCAAATAGTTAGGTTAAGGCTAAAAAAGCTTCAATTATACACCTTTAACTCTCTACCTTTCACTGATACTCTCTCTCTGCAATATTAATGTCTCTGATCGCGAAATCTATGCTTTGAATGACTCTAGAGGGTTTGAGAGAGTTTAACCCTGCTTCTTTAATGGAGGTCATGTCGTAACAGCTTCCTAGGACTTTCTCCATAATTCTAACCTCTAAAAAATGGTCCTTTCCGGTGTTCTTTGTTACTGTAATTGAGACTGTGAATCATGGCGGTTTACCGCCGCTCGTACCCTACAAAACACGCAAAATCGTCAAGAAAACAAATGCATGGGAAGGTGGATATAGTGGGGATAGCGAGAATGACAGAACAACATGGTGAAATGGCGGAAAAATGGCCTGGTAAAGGTTGGAGGGATGCAGAGAATTTGAACGCAAACGATGGACATTTGACCTTCGAATGGAAATAAATGTGGGGCGGAAGAAAATGTGACAAAACTCGTGGATGGATGACGGGGCGGAAGGGGCGTGTCGATGGCGGACAGGCAAGTAATCTGGACCGTCCGATCTCAGGAGGAGATCGACGGCTGAGAGCACGTCGGAGAGTGACAGAAGGTGGGCCAGGGGCACTGTTTGCCGAGTTTATCGCCCGAGCATCTCGGCGGCACAATCACCATCGGATGGCATGCCCCAGATCGGATGGTGCACAACGATATTGCGCCAGGTTTGTGGACGAATGTTAATGCGCGATGGAGGGCGGTTTATGAATAGTGCGTGGGGCCACGTGTCATGCGATGAGTGGAATCGCTCCGAAACGAGAAATACCGCCTACCCCTCGAAAGGTGGTGCATGGAAACCGCCGGTTTTGAACTGCTTTAAGTGAGACCCACAAGGGTGGGTGAGTCACGACCGGGCCACGGGACGGTGGGCCGATCGGACGTGGACGCTGATCGTAGCGTTGAACCGGCAATATCGCGATAAGCGCTCTCCAGGCTAGCACTTGGTCTAGCGCCCAAGTCACGTGGAAAAAAATATTGAAGGGGCTAGGGCCGAAAGGTGCTAGGCCTTAAATATGTTAAAATGTGTGATTTCAGCCCTTTTTATGCAAATTTTTAAGTTTTATAGAGTGAAACGAGTTAAAGAAGAAAGATTTAGGGCCAAATGAGTAGGTTTTAAAGGATTGTTTGTCGACTCTAACAGTGGGGCCGACACAATTCAAACAGATACATGAACCTCATGCGAACCCTAGGTGCTAAGGATTCCATTATGAATATTTCAATCCATTAATGAAGAATTCTAGTCTAATATTCCCATGATGCCCTAAACATGAATATTGATATATAATCCCTAAGTGCAAATTATGTGCCTAATATACAAGCCCTTGCCCTAATAATATGATGTCCTTTCTCTTGATGAATATATATCCCTCATATATATGATTTCAAGCCCTCCTTTATTGATTCTCATAGTGACCTATATTTTAATGAAATAAGGATGCCTATCCTAATGGAAAACTCAAGTGAAGAAGCCCTAAACTTTTTCCTAGACATTTAACAATATGATGACATGACTAGCTCTATTGGAGAAAAATTTCTCTAGGACCAAATGTGATCTCATTACACTTGATGAAATGGATTTATTACCACACATGGATCTCCAATGAAGTTTCCTTGACCCTTATCCATGTCCCATTAACCTTGTACATGAAAAATCCAAATATTCCCGAGGTATGTACCACATTTCTCGAATAGTCATAAAAAATTGCTTTAGATGATTTTGAAGACATCATTTCACAATGGTTTCTTGACTATATCATAGAGGACTCTTTTCTCTTTTCAATGAACCCTCAATTTCCCTCAAACTACCTGTCGTTTAGGATAAAATGAATTTTTAAGACAAAATATCAAATTATTTCTCCTAGCCGACCTATACTCATTCATTCACGTAGGCCTCCCTCCATAAGACATGTCCCTTCATTCTAAAGCCAAAATTTATATAAATAGAAGCTCAGCCCTTTCATTTCTACTCACTCATTCTGTAAATAAGTCATAGAAACATAATTACATTTCAAAAATCGTGAAGTTAGAAGAACCGAGGAAGCTTCTAAAGGAATTTTTGGGTTAAAGTTTATAATTGGTTATCATTAGAACTTGTGACAAGGAGATACATGATTTCGGACCTGTGATAAATAAGGTGCATAATATTTATGACCTGTGATAAGGAAATACAAAATACTTGAACTTGAGACAATAAGCTACCATGCCTTCGGACCTATAATAAAGAGTTATCATACCCTCAGACCTGTAATAAAAGGAGTACATGAATTGTTTGATGGAGTTAAGGTCATAAATATAAGATGAATCTTGGACTGAGTGTTTAAAATCAACATTTGTTTGATTCAGATAAGCTACAGGATCTTAGACACCACCATAGTCAACCCGAATCCTCTGAATTATACCACGTAAAACTCAAACCATTTATTACATGTCACAGTTGGCTCAGTTACACCTGCAGTGACTTTATTTGAGGCTCGGTCAATCTTTCAGACCTGTAGCAACCTAGTTAGAGCTTGAACATGTGGTGTCTTTACTTGTGGTGTATCTCCCTATGGATTTTTCACTTATTTGGGTGATTCTTTGAAGTTTGAATCAGTGAAGTATTAAGTTACTTTGAAACTTTAATTGTATCCTAGAAGCCACCATTGAAGATTTGTGAAGTCTCCTTATTAAATATATTTTTGAGCAGTACTAGTAGCAGTCTTTGAAGACAGGTTCACCTACATACATCTTGAAGAGTACCTTATTGAGGAAAAATGCTAAGAATTCATACTTGGACATGTCAAGAGCAGTAAAGTTTTGGACAAAGGAATATTAGGAGTCTTGAAGCAGTGAAGTATTTGGAATCGTTGAAGAAAATATTGGGCGAGCTTATTGAAGACCTGTAAGCATCCTTGAACAATATTTTGTAATAGTCCTTGTACTTGAATTTGTTTTTAATACCTTGTGCAGAACATGAAGACACCTTGGTACATCACCAAGCATTGATTTTTTATTTTGGAGGCACCCTTGGAGACCATGATGCACTGAAGTCATCATGAGGTGATCTTGGATAAATTGTTTGGGTAACATGAAGAGCAGTGGTGACACCTTCTGGGAAAACAAGTTGTCATAGATGATATGACTTCCTTGGATATCATTTAGGGTAGTGTTGAAGTTTTAGATATTGTTAGGGCTTATTGCAGAGCATATTGGGAGCCTTGAAGAACTGTTGAATCTATCTCGAAAAATTCAAGTTGTGGGTTGGAGCCATAGAGTATTGGAGTCCTCAAGAAGACTAGGATGGATCATGTACCAGAGATAGGATTGGAGCCCTAGAGGTTGGTGCCTCAAAGAGACAAGTTTGGAGCCTTGGAATATAGGGTTGGATCCCTAGTGGTTGGATCCCTAGAGGTTGGTGCCTCAAATAGACAAGGTTGGAGCCTTGGAATATAGGGTTGGATCCCTTGATGTTGGAGCCTCAAAGTGACAAGTTTGGAGCCTTGGAAGATAGGGTTGGAGGCCTAGAGGTTGGATCCTCGTGAAGTCCAAGTATATGCTTGGAAAAGAATAGTTTGGAGCTAGGTGGATTGAAGATTGGTGTCTTCATCTAGTGTTGGCGCCCTACACATTATTGTAATTGATTTATTGTAAAAATAATAAAAAACATTTATTCTTATTGTTCATTTTGAGTTCTAAATATAAGTGTTCATAACTGGTAAAAATAACAATTGAAAAGAAATATTGATTCACCCCCCCCTCAGTATTTCCAACAAATTACAATGTCCTAGTCTATTTCCTCCTGCTTTAGTGGTATTTTAAGCATCTAATGTCTTGTTTATTTTTTGGATATCATACTTTTTATTCCACTTGAAAAATTATAGTCTTTATTCATTGCTAGAACACATTCGGTGATGTATCTAGAACAAGAAGCCTTTCTTTGTTTGATACTTCACTAAATATTATAATAGTGTTGTTGTAGGCAACATTGCAAGTAAAGGAAAAGAATACAAAAAACCTAGATTTCCCAATATTGTATCATTGTTTTATCAACATTTTCATCCCTTTGTTTGATCAAATTTGTACTAAGTTTTCTCTCCTTTTATCGCCATTCAAAATAGCCTTAAGTGGTTCCGGGAACCCTGGTACTTGAAGCCAATCATTATGTTGTAAATTATTATCTACAATAATATCAATACACCCTTCCCATTCACCCCTTGTGTCTCACCTAAATTCATCTTATGTGCCACTCACAACTTAAGTAATGTTACCATACTTTCATGCATCAATAAGTCCAGGAAATTGATTCTTTATCAAATTGGGGGGTTGTATTGGGAGGGTGGAAGCTGACATGCCAAAACAACCATAAATTAATTGTGAATATTATATAATATAATTTTCATCATGGTAACAATTTCTTGTAAACTCTTGCAATTTCTTTTTGTCTAACCTTTTAAATCAACACATGCAGTCGCCAAATTTATCCCATTAAGAGATATTTCCAAGAAAGAAACTATGTTTTCAGAGAATTTCGTCTTTCCATTCAAATAATGTTTATATGGATGTAAAGGAAAGACTAAATGATCAGGTGCTCAAAAATATGCTAAAAAACAAAAGGTTTCAGAATGGTGTGGAACTTGAATGATCACGTAGATATCGTCATTCGAAATCTAGCACAACTCGTTTCGCAGAAAACCGACATTGTATGCTCCCGAAAACGAGTTCTATTCGTTTTCCCAAACAGGAAAAAAATTCAAAAATGACAACTGACTGGGAAAATTTTTGGGCCAGTGGCAGGCTGCCACATGGCCTCTTATGATTGGTCTAAAGTAAAAAAAAATTGGGCCTACCATAGAGTGACACGTGGCAAGCCCTGACCGGTGCTATTTGGTGTAATTTTATTGGTTGGTTGGTGGCCAACCACATTCTGCCACATGGCCCAACCGATGGCCTCCACGTGGCAGAATGGGTAACACCAAAATTTTGGTTAAGTCCGAATTGACCTGCGCAGGAGTCAATATCGCAAGCTCTTACCAAACAACACATAGTCTTAACCACATGGGATATCACGATCCTTATGAAACCATACGTTGAAAATGTTATTTAAACGTTAATTCAGTAGAGGTTGGGGTAAGGGTCCAGGGCTTAGCCCCGATCCCCCCATATGTCACCATATGACTACAGGCGGAGAACCAGGGGTGTGGCCCTATTAATACATTTTTTTTTAATTATAAATATTTTTAACTGACCATGTTTAATTTAATTAAAAATTCGTCCTTTAGGCCTTGGCGCGCATTTTAATTGTCCAACAATTTCGGCTGAAAATCCATGAATTTGTAATATTCCTAAATTAGCATGCATCTAATGGGAATATTAATTTTTCTCTTAACATCTAGGTGGATGAATAAATGGGTGAGGAGGCCCATAAGTATCTTAAGTAGGCATAAAATCCCTCTTAGTGTGAAAAGGGATCATGTTAATAACTGGATCAAGCACCCTCATGTGTTAACAAGGGCTAATACATGTGGACAAGGTCAAGTTTGACCAAGTCAACAACTAATATGGGAGGAGTGGATCATCAATAGAGACAACTCAATGTGAATGTAGATCAGTTTAGCCAGTCAGAATAAAGACACCTTGGATGTCATAGGAGACAATGCATGGAGACTAAGTCATGGTTGACCAAATCAAATAGCGTTGTAAATAGAAGAGTGGAACTAATGAAGATAGTGTAATTTTGGAGGAGGAGCCTTTGCATGGAAGTAACCTCATGAATGGGTGGTGTTTAGTCAATTTAGTGTCCTAAATTGCTAACATAAATTATCGACCAGGGCTAGTAAACTGATGAAGTGTGATGCACTATATGTGCCTAAGTATCCCTTTTTCTTACTTCGTTGTTTTTAGTGTTTTATTGATGTTTTGGGGTTTTTATGTTTGAATCTTAGTATGCTACTCTATGCTAAAAATATGAAGTTAGATTTATGTCAAAAGGGAGAAAATGAAATGTTAATAAATGAATTAAAACAGAGTTTATTTGCAAGTTCTGTTCCTAACTAGAAAATGATGAAAACAGAGAGTCCTAATCCATGGATATTACAGCTTCTAAATGAACATTCATGAAATGAAAAGTAACTCAAAACACTACAACTTAATCTGATTCATTTAGTTAGATATTTGTTGGAAGAGCTTGTGAAAAAGATTAATTCTAATGCAATGAGGATCTCTTAAAACATAAAAGAAATGCTGAAACAACTTATAACATTACAACTAAATCTCATTCATGAGTTAGAGGTTTATTGGAAGAGATTTTTGAAAGAGATTAATCATAATGTGATAAGGATCTTCTATGAAGCAAAACAATCAATAACTCACAATATTACAACTTAGTCTCATTCGTGAATTAGAGATTTATTGGAAAAGCTTTTGAAAGAGACTTAACTGCAGTATAATGAGGATCTTCTTTTTAACTAAATAATAGAAAATGAAATGCTAATAACTCAAAATATCACAATTGAATCTCATTCATTTAATAGAGATGTATTGGAAGAGCTTGAGAAAGAGACTAACTGCAATATCATGAGGATCTTTTATCTAAGCAAATGACATGAAACATAATGCTAAAAGCTATGATTTCAGAAAGCAATCTAAGTAAGGAAATATGACAAAACAGAATTGAAAATGACTTATCTAGAAAACATGTAAACCTCCTTGAATAGCAGGGGCCCTCTGCTATCAATTTGGTGAAATTCTTCAGCTCCTTAAAGTTGTAATCAAAACAGCATCAAAGAACTTCTTTATTGAAAAACTCACAAATCTACATCCCATTCCATCTTAAGCTTTGTTACAAAACACTCTCTATTCCTTTCTCTTCTTCTCCTATTTTTTCACTACCCATGATAGGAGAAAGCTTCTCCTATTTATACAAAATATGAGAAGTTATCTCATTAATGGGAGTCCGTGAATCTCTCCCTCCATCTCTAGAGTTACAATCAAAATAGGAAATGATAAGACACATATCTTTTTAGAGTTTCAACACAAATAAGAAATGAGACACATATCCTCTTAGAGTTTCAATACAAAAAGGAAATGATAAGACACATGTCTTTTTAGAGTTTCAACACAAATAAAAAATGAGACACATATCCTCTTAGAGTTTCAATACAAAAAGGAAATGAGACACATGTCTTCATGATCCCATGATCTTCTCCACTCAAATTCGAATTTGGTTTTGGGAGGCCACATAAAGGTCTTTTAGAAGCTTCCTTTTGACCTACACATGTCACAAAAATCATAACACATATATAGATATATGAAACTATGTTAATTTTCTAGTTTCTAATCATAAATTCGCTTTAAAAACATAAAATAAATAACTTTGGAATACAAATATCCTAACCCATATATTTATGAAAATGGTTATTTGATGTAGGGTTTTAGGTCAGATAGTATGAAATGAGAGTTGAATGGTTATGACATAATGGAAATATGTATGAATATGGAAAACACTTTTTGAGATAGCAGGTGGACTTCACTTGAGTAGAAGCACATCAACTATATAATGGAGGGAATGGAAGCCATATGGGGCATGAATGGAGAATATATTTGATGATTGGGTCTATTTAGACTTATTTCATGCTTTAGTTGTTTAGCTAAGTTTGATGCACTATTTAGTGTAAGGGTTTTCTCATACGGGAATTCCCCACTCTTCCTTGGAGATCTTGTTTAAGAAATCTAAGAAGAGATTCCTGGACTTCATTCCCACTACCCGGAACTTGGCCAAGCAGTCACCTACAGCCACAGCACAGTCCCTTGGAGAAACTGCGTTATTTCTCATGGTGTTGCAGTGGGAGGGATAAAATCCTTGTTTAATGAGCTAGTTTCCTAGGAGGAGGATCAACCTTTTTCCAGGAAAGCTAGTAGGAGAATCTATAGCCATTTCTTTGCATGATAAACCATATTTATGCAATGCTTCAGCCATACTGCGTGATTCAGCCATAGATCTGCAACATATACTTCTTGTACTTCATGTTTATCAAGAAACCCTTGACGGGTCATCTTGGATTTGTGTAAAGGAGACTAGATCTCAGTTTTTATGCCTTATTGATTAATATATCAGAAATTCTGATTTGTCTCTCTATTTTTTAGTATAAAATCTAAGTGAAATACGTCGTCTCTTGTGGCAATATTTCTGTGTTGCAGTAATCATGGGGTTGTAGTGCTTTTGAGTTGTTTTGGGCTTGGGAGGCTTGTTTATCTAGGCTATATTGATTTGTTTCTGATCTCCTTTTAGATTTGGTTGTCATAATGCATAATCTAAAGGATACATGGGCTGATTTCAACTGTTATAACACATATTTCTGAAAAATATGTTTTATGTGCATGTATTGTTGATTTTCCAATTTGGGAATACTACAGTAGTATCAAAGCTCTAATCTTGGCTCAGCCTGTGTACTTCAACCATTATGGATTCTTCTCATAGGAAGGAGAGGATCGGAAAAAGAGATCAAGGAAAACCCTTATTTTCTGGAGGGAAGGAGTTCTCAAAACTTCTTCTACAAACTCTACATGGTATCATTAAAGACATCAAAAAAATGAGGAGGGAAAAACATGGAGATCCCTCAACAATATTTGTACATGAGGAAATCTCTAGTTCCTCATATTATGGGTGCGAGAATTAAGCTACACCATTAGATCTACAACACTCCACCAGCCATATGTTCATGACAAGTGAGATGGAGAAAAGAGAGGTGCCAAAGAAGGAGACTCTTGGTGATTATTTGCAAGAATATGAATCTCAATATAAGAGGTTTAAAGATCACCTAAACTTCCAATGGTTTTGCAAGATCAAGGAGGAAGTAATCACAAGGGGCAAGCAGCATGGTGTGGGTACATCCTTTCTATATACTTTTGATGGCTCACCTAAATGTCCAGATAAGGTTTGGGTGGAGGAGCTAAACAACTATGTGCAGCAACACCAAGTTTCAGAAGATGAAGCCATTAAAGTAGCAGTGCTGCATTTTGAAGGTAAGGCTTATGCTTGGTGGTTGTTTGAATCATTTTCATTAAAGAATGAAAATACATCTACTTATGAAAATTTCATTAGAAGAGTAGTGGAAATTTTTGATGAAGATGAAAACTTGTATGATACCTTGTAAAGGGAAAAGTCCCCATTGCATGAAGAGCTTTATTCTCAAGAGAAATACATGGAGATTCCTCCTTCAAGGGAAGAACAAGATCTAAGGTCTCTCATTGTTGATGAGGCATTCTCAAATATTGATGAGGAGAAAAATAAGGATGGAGGAAACAACATTGTCATATAAAGATCATATCTAGCACCTCATGAAGAGGAATATGGAGCACTTTCTCCAATGAGAGGAATTCTTGAATGTTCACAAGGATTTCCAAATAATCTCACATATGGAGATCATGGCACAATCCATGTGCAGCATGTGCCATTATTGGAAAATGGTGAGATCTTGAAGATAGAAGGAGATAAAGGGGAGGACAAGCATCATATGATGAGGAGCACACATCCCTCTCTATTTCAGAATATTGATACACAAAATAGGTAGGAGGATTTGTGCAATGAAGGCAAGGGCAAATCAATCCACACACATATACATCCTTCTCTATGCCTTGATGTCTCTTTTCATGGAGGTATTCCACCAGGGAGACCCCCTGATTGGAAGAAGAATAAAGTGTTATCTCAACTTAGTGTAGCAGTGACCTATTTGGCTAAGGAAGGAGCCTTGGGAGAAGCCACCAAAGTGTTGAGAACCTTTGATGGGTTCCAAGGAGAGATGAGCAATTTTCTGATATGGACATTGCTATTTTCCACTCATCTATTTGCACTAGAAAAGGAGGATTCAAAAATAAATGATGAAATGATCATGGTGTCAAATGGCCACTCCATAGCATTGGAGCAGCAAATGATACTTCTACATATAATGAATATTTTTTGAATATGACAAGAGGGTATTACCACTCTTGCATGCATGGGAAAAAATATGGAATTTTTGGAATAAAGAGACCTTTCAAGGAGAGGTTGACTTCCATATACTTCAATCTTGTCTTGAGCAAGATCAGCTGCAAGAGGGGCAGCAAAAAAGGAGTGACATTAGTCCAACATGTGGATTTGGCATTGAGCATGTCAAAGAGTATAGTCATCATATGACAGGTACTTCATTGCATATTTCTACATCGTTTCCATTGTTGGGAAGCCTAGATCCATATTGGGAGTCCCAACTCTTGGTCGAATATTCCAAGAACCTCTTCACATGTAAGGTTTTTTATGGGAAAGTGATGGATAGGAGGTATAGAGTGGTTGATGGAATAATTTATTTTCATAATTATATATATTTGACTAAAGACTCCAAGCTCAAGGATAAACTACTATATGCAGCCTATGAGATCTTGCTTTCCAATCCCACTAATTTCATTAGAGAATATGATACTATCTTGGAGGATTTATGTGGGAAGACTTCAAAGAGGAGATGCATTATCACATGAGGAAGTGCATAGATCGTTTGCAGGTTGAGGAGGGACATAGCTCTTGGCAAGAGTTATCATTATCACCTCCTTATTCATTGGGTGTGAGAGGGAGCTCATCCATGAACTACCTCACTGATTCAAACCAAGCGTATGGTAAGGATTGTATTTCTAAACATCATGACATATTTACTATATACTTGGATTTTCTTACCACACATGTGCAGGGCATTGCTCCAAGAGGGGGCACTCTTCCTTATTTTCCTTATGGGCTACTTGGGGCCATGAGAAATCGTGATGTTGACCATTCCCTAGAATATTTTGGGGAGATGATGTACTCTTCATGGTTTGATTCATTAACACCAACCATCATACACCTTATCCAAACATGCAAGAAGAATGGGGCGGAAAACAAGTAGTGGGAGAAACACTTGTTATATCATATCCTATGGTAGTTAGGAGTAAAACTACATTGGTTTCACATGAGGGACCATTTTCCTTCTCCTTTACTAAATATGGAAGCTAGGATGAATTTAATTATTATTCCATATGATTAAGATGTTCTTATCTTTGTTTGGAACATGATTGGAGGGGAAACACATTGGTTGGATGTGTCCTTGGGGAAAGAAATTTCCCACACCTTTTGCACTTCATGCTTCAAGGGGAGCATGGGAGATGATAGGACCACTATAGTAGATCACTTGTTTCTTTATAAGGTGGGCCATATGATTGTTTGGAGCACTTGGGACATGCCTCTCATGAGCATTTGGGAGGATATTTTCTATGAATTACCAAGCTGGGAGGTGATTCATTTCATTTGGATGATAGCATGGAGATGGGAGTCTTTCATTGAGAATGAATTCCCCTATGATTTTCATCACTTCTACCTTGAGGAGGCCACTTAACAACAAGAAGGTTTCCATATAGACCTTCCATTATTTCATGATGAGAGTGTTATACAACATTTTGTAATTGTCCCTGCAATCCCCATCCCGCACATTGGAGGCTCATTTCTGTGAACAAAATAAAGTGTCATGCCTTTCAAATATCATCATTGCATCCCTTACCATGAGTCAAACATTCCTTTCGTTGACCATTTCCTAAATAGACCACCAAAAAAACATGTTTTTGCCTTGGCATTGGTAGCCAGTTATGCCCTCATGCCAATGAGGCAGATTAACATTGGCCCCTATGCCAGCTGGTGCTCTGTCTCAGTTAGATGACTGCGCCAATATGTTTATGGAATTTTTTTAAAAACAAAGGCGAATTTTTGATCATAACAACTTTGTGGATGAGTCATGGGGAGTGGTTCGACTGAATAACCACGACCTTCCTCCTTTGGCCTCTTGTTTCCACCTTTTGGGGAAACCTCCCAAGGGATAAGGCCTCCCTTCCACCATAGTTGGGATCCCAACCTCCTCCTCTTCCTTTATAAATATATTTCATTCTCCATTGATGAAGCTAGCTGAGTTGAACTGAAGAAGCAGAAACGCTAGAGAGATTTCTATTTAAGATAGAATGGAAGAGTCCCTTATTGAGAGAGCTTAGGATTGTGCCTTCATCCCATTCGAATTCCCTGAAATTTTCCAAGACATGCTTCAACTGAACCCCACTGAAGGAGGCTGTGATGTCAAGGCTTGGTTGTAACTCTTTCTTCTATTAATGCATATGTATAACTATTTTCTAGTTCACATATCGCGTTGATGTGTTTTATTAATGCTATATTCTTAACCCTCTTTGAATGGTTAGTAATTATGAATGATATTTTTGTTTCGTATGTTTCTCTTGTTTATTGATTTTGTGCAGGTATCCAAGCATCACTGTGAAAGGATCGTGACTTGATGAGACAGGAATCAAGAGGCCACCACTACAACAGCTACAACGACAGCGTTGGACTCCAGGTAGGTTGATCTAACGTGTCTACTTCATTCAATAATTAGGAGCCTACACTCTAGTTTGTCCTTTTGTTACTAGACCCACTCCAGGGCTAGAGGGATTGTCTCTATCCACAGAGAGGATTTACCTGCGTAAAAAATTGGAGACACCATTGGGGATCAGTGTGAGTTTGTATTTTTCCCTTGTCTAGTCGAATTCGGTCATTTGTTTGTTTGTCTATATTTTCTGGTGTGTTTTCTTGTTTAGAGTCCTCTTGTTCGGCTCCAGAGTGTCAGGATTGACCTCTATTCATTAGGATTTCCCATTCTCCCATAGATATCCAGCTTGGCACGTTTTTAGGTTGAACAGTCGCGTCGATTGGCACATGTTGCTTGTGTTGCACTAGTGCCAACCTGTGTTTGGCACGGATTACCACCTTACAGTCACGCTGAATCCTGTAGGGTTCAGATTGAGTCTCCTTTTAAGTTTTTGGTCAGTTGTGCTTGTCTCTGGGTAGATTTTTTATCTGCATTTTTTTTTATATTGTTTTGAGTGTCATAGGCTTATTCTTATAAGTTATAAGTCTATTTAATTATAAGTGTAGTTTATGGCCTTAGGGTTCTTGAGTGTCGTATCTCACTGAGCCTTCTAATTGGAAGTCGAGTTTTCGATTCTTGTCAGTCACATCTCTTGATCAATTTCATTTAGTTCTTTTTTATCCTTTGAGCAGTTGTTTTGGTTGAATGATCATTTTGGGTTTCATTTTATTTTTCTTCTTGATGCTCCAATCATAGATTACCTTGCTTGTTTGGATCTTTTCACAGCTTTTTCTTTGATTGGAAGAGTGCTTCATTGGTTTGAGTGCATTTTTGTGTTGTGTTTCTTTCACTGAATCAGTCGGTTTAGCTCTTTACATTCGCAATCCTTGAACTAGTGTTTGTTTTGTTTTTTCGTGTCATTAGTGCATTGTGTGCTTCATTTCATTGAAAAAATAAAATAAAAATTCATTCTTTCATTTGTTTGGAAAAGGAAAGTTCTTTTGCATAACTAGTGCTTGATTAGCTAGGAAAGAATTTTTTCATTTTTTGCTTTATTGAATTAGATGCATTAGCAGATTTCTTCGTTTGATTTCATTGATTGCTATTGTTTGAAAGATATCTATCCTTCTCTTAGTTAGCATTCATTGAAGGAAAATGGTGTTCATTTGCATTTATTCTGCATTTAGGAAATTTGAGATCGACATTCGGCAGGGCCTGAAATTGAAACATAATTCAAGATCAACTATAAAATCAATTGAATTAACCTAAGGAAACATTGGAACCTAACGCACACATTGTAGTGGTCTAGGCTAGAGATGTGTTTCGGCATCTTAAAACCTAGTATCTGTCATTCTCCTTTTGGCTTTAGACAGCGCTAGTACGGACTTGTGCTCCCTGTACCGTTGAGTATATAAAGGGAGACCCCTATAGGTTCAAATCCTTTACCCATAGGAAGCTGAGTCTGCCGTCCTGTAACCGTGATACACCGAAACAACATTCGGGGAGACTACATGCACGTACGGATAGTACTTGGTCATTTCTATTTCATTTGATCACCAAGGTGTATATGGAAGTTCATGGAAAATTGGCACATTCTCTTTCTTAGATTACCAGAGTAGTCATTTCGATCTTTTCGTGACTCTTTAAAAAGAGAAGAGATCATCGAGAACTTGTCCTTTCACGCTCGTTTAAAATTGAAAGTGAATAGATTCATCTTTTGTATGTGTCTCAACTCATAAAACATGAAACAACAAAGTCTGGTTTCAATGTCATAAAATTAATTACCCATGATCACATGCCCGTTAAAAGTCTGTTACTTGGCTTCTTTTTGTTTTTTCTTAGGCTTTGGTCTTGAAGCCTTCTGTTGGCTATCTCTTTTTCCTTATTTATTTTGAAATGCAGTCATAGTGGCAGAACCACCAGTTTCTTCGTCTTCCTCACTGCCTCCTAGTGGTAGTTCCTTTCCTGACATTTCTTACGAAACCCCTCAGTCCACTAGGTCTGCCAAGTTTTCGCGGCCTATTCTCTCGACTGTTTTACCTCTCACTACTCGATCTCCTCTTGATGAGTCAGTTGAATACAATTGGCCTCCTCTAGGTGCTTGGTCTGGTTTTGGGGACGAGGAAGAATTCCCTCCTCTTACTTCAATCTCACCATTCGTAACTGTTGTTATACCTCCTAGTCCTCGTCACCTTTTTGACGATATTACGACTTCATTAGATATGGATTCTGCAAGTCCTGTTGACAGTGAAGGAATGCCTGTTTCTATAGGAGAATATCAACTCTTCCCCGAAGATATTATGCATGTTTCTGTTCAATATTCTCCTCAATCAGTGTCACTTCCACCCAGTTATCGGACTTTGAGTCAGATTATGTCTGGTGTTGCATCCATAGCACAATCCAGTACATCAACTCCCCCTAGGAGTTCGGTCCTCCCTTCATTAGGACTATCACCTTCGACACTAGGTCTGTTGGTTATTTTTACATTTGTCCCAGTCTGACCTACCATCTGTGTAGCTTCGTCTACAGTGGTTGTTACAACGCAGTCATCAGAGTATTTTCACACTCGTAGGTCTATCTTACTTCATCCTACGTGGTCATTCAATCAGGGTCCGAGCGGATCACAAACTCGGGCTCCGAAGATTGCACCTGCTGGTGCGGCTACGACTATGCCTATGGTTTCTACCTATGCTTTTGATGAGCACATGTTGAACATTCACCGAAGTTATGCTCCTTCTCTAGATGCTCAATCTCCTGCGGCCCCGCATGCTTCTAGTATGACCTCCACTATCCCTATGATTCTAGGTGGCCTTACTTTTGAAAGTATTTGTTGGTTGTTCAGCAACAGAACTCTCAGGGTTGTCGGCCACCCCAAGTGCCTGTCAATCATCCCCATCATTATGATGTTTTCGGCAACCTCGTTTATTCATTTCTTGTTAATCCTTATCAGACCGTCACTCATCAAGGACCTTTGCCACAAGGACAACCCTTACAGGGACAACCTTCAGCTCAGCAAGGACAATCCTTTGGTCCTCAGGGACAACCTTACAGTCCGCAAGGTCAACCTTCGATCCAACAAGGACAACCCTCCAATCCTTCAAGTCAGCTTCAACCAGGAACGTCATATGTTACCGGTGGGCCGATATACCCCCCATAGGGACAACCTATTGTACAACAGCAGCAGCCATATGTTCAGTATGGCCAAAACTTTGTGCAACAAGGACAACCCTACGGTCCTATTCTGGGTCAACCTGGTCATTAGGGACAACCTAGTCCATCTCCACCATCAAGCCAACCTCTTCCACAAGGGCAACCTGGTGGATTTCATTATTCAAGCCAACCTGTTCCGTAGAGGTAGCATGCTCAACCAGTTCAACAGCCGGTTCAACATGTTCAATAGCCAATTCCATCTGTTCAACAGCCTGTTCAACCTTATCAGCAATCAGTTCAACCTATTTATCTGACTCAGCAGGGTCTGCCTGTTTAGCAGCATGCTCAACCTGCTCAGTAGGGCCCACCTGCTCAACCCCAAGGTCAATTTCAATAGGTATATAGCGCACCCCAAGGTTTCACTTTTTACCCTCAAAATCCATCTAAGTTGGTGTATAATCAACCTCAAGGCCATGCTTACATTCCGCAATAGAATCCTTACGTTGCTCAATAAAGACCTCAATTATATGCTCAGAATCAATATCCTGATCCTCAACCCCAGTATCAGCAGAATTATTAGGCTTATAATACCTATGGTCAAAATCCTCCAGGACAAAACATATGGGGGCAGAATTTCTCGCAGGCTAGGTGGAATGTTAACACGGGTCCTTATCAGAGACCTCCAATGCCTTTTAATCCTCAATACCTTTTCTCGCTACATTGGAACTGCCTGATGTGTCAAATTTAACGAACTATCCAATTCTTCATAATCCGTATTGGCCTCCGGTTTCGACTAATATTCTTGGTGATTGTCCTAAATTTGAGGGAAAGTCTGGAGAAGACCCCGAAGCACATGTTATGACTTACCACTTATGGTGTTCTTCTAACTCTTTGGTTGAGAATTCCATCCGAATCCGTATTTTCCAACGGACTCTTACTGGTGCTGTTGCGAAGTGGTACATTGAGCTATCTCATGGTTTTTTTAATATTTCAACTCTCTCACCATGGCATTCCTTACACATCTCTAGTTACCAATTCGTTATGAAACCGGGACACACCTCTTCACATCCTTGAAACAGGACCGAGCTACTCATATCTCGGATCATATTCATGAATGGAGACGTCGTCATTGTTTGATCAATTTTGATATTCCTGATCAGCTTCTAACTAATTGGTTCACTACCTCCTTTTTCAATCATATTGTGAAAGACATTGCTATGGGGGTATGTGTAATCAAGGAACAGGTCATTGCTCATGCCCAGTATCTTGATCTTGTGTACTCTCATTCTCGCACATTGTACGATATCTTGCCTGATGCCCCTCGACATGGGACTTCTAAAGCACCACCAACCCCATCCTTCAATGGTATTATTGGTTATGTGTCTCAGACTTCTCAAAATTCTTCTCCTTCAAATTCTGGGAAGAAAAATTATAATTCTTTAAATAATGATGTTTCTCAGCCCACTTCGAATCCTGGTAAAGCATCGGAATTCAATGTCATTCAGGCCAATCCAACGAAAAAAACTTCCAAGGGGAATAATAAGGGTAAAGGTAAGGCCAAAGCCAATAACCCGAAACCAGATTCGTCCAAATATCATGTTGATGATGGTTCACAGTGTAAGCCGAAGTACCTGTGTTTGACCTGTGACGAAGAGCACTACACCAAGGAATGTCCTCAATGGGTCGAAGTAATTAGGTTGCTTAAAGGCACTCCAGGAACTACAGTTGTTCTTAAAGAACCTTTTCCATCTCAGCAGAACCATATGGTATAGAAACCTCTGTCCTTTGCCCCATTTGGCTCTCAGGTGCTCATGATGAATGGTTCTATGTCCATTTTTATCGCTACTCGATCGAAATATTATACTGAATCAGGTCAGGCAGTGGGGAAATAGATCGTTGATGATCCTCTTCCTCTGCCTTCTTCTGGCCCTCTTCATATTGAAAGGCCCAGTATTGAGCTCGTTGTACGGCCACCTTCCAAAGGTGTACTCCAGAAGTCTTATTACAATCCAAATGCTCGTGCCGCTCAACATTACAATATTGTTGAGGATTTGGCTCAGGCGCCATCTGCGATGCCTGCTCTAGAAATACTTCAGAGTTGTCTGTCTCAACAGAGGGCTTTGTTATCTACGATTGGCGGGGTTGATCATGTTGATACTAGCCTTCTCGCTTTCAATTTAGATAATTTTGTTCCACGACTCCCGCATCAGATTGCAATCATTATACAGGTTGTCTTTAATGGTCTCAATATCCATCGAGTGGTTGTGGAAGAAGGTGCATCAATGTGCATCATGTCATCTTCTTTCTGGAAATCCATTGGTTCTCCAGCCTTGAATTCATCACCAAATTCCCTTGAATCATTTGATGGAAGAGAATCCAAACCTTTGGGTGTTCTCGCTAGTTTGTTGATTACTTTGAAAGGGAAGAAAGTCAATGTCGAGGTATAATTAGTTGATTCCAAGCTCAATTATAATATTCTCCTCAGTCGTAGTTGGACTCACACTATGTTGTGCATTCCATCCACTCTCTTTCATGTCCTGGAATTCTCGCACGAAGGAAATATTGTTACTGTTGATCAATTTTCATTCTTCACTTTTTCTTCCAAGAATAATGTTTCATATGTGGATAAGATCCCTATTCCCTACGAGAGCATTGGGCCGGATCTCTTCAAAGATCCTACCCTCATGGTTATTTTTCCTCTTCCTCCACCTAACATTGTTCAGATCAATATGATCTCTCGATATGATGACCCATGGATTATTCCTTCACCTGAACAGGTCGATTCTTTTGGAGTTTCGATGCCTCTAAGTCTGATTGAGATTGATTATTGTGAACTTCTTGTGGATTCGAATCCTCGATCTTCTGATCATGCTCCTTTGAGCATGTATCTCGATGCTTATTCTCAATCCCCTTGGCTTGGTGATTCAGAGTCATCCGATCCCTTGCGAGAGATATTTCCTTACGATGAAGCCATCATGGAAACTATGTCTCTCGAGGATTTGCCGTGGAATGATGGTCATCATCGTTCCTCGTTCATGCCTGGCGTCAGGGCCATGTCTACATGTCTTGAGAGGTTTGCATCTCAGGTTCCTTCTCCTCCACTTCAAACACTTATTCTGACACTTGAAGTGTTTTCGTAGGGTAACTTGTGTAACATTACGCAAACGATGCCTATTAAAATTTCCGTCAAACTAGGAATTGTCGAGAACATCCATCTCGAGGTCACCTGGTCTTCAGATTAAGTTCAGTTTACACTAGCCTTTTCCACGAGTTTCGTGACGTCTTTTCATGGTCCTACGAAGCAATTCCTGGCATTGACCCCAGTATTGCGGTGCATGAGATTCCTACCTACCTTGGTTCGAAGCCTGTTCATCAGCGCCTTCATCCTGTGCACCCTCGAAAAGTCGCCACCATTAAACGTGAAGTTGAAAAGCTTCTCCATGCTAGTTTCATCTACCCGATTCCCTTGACAGAATGGGTGTCCAACATTATTCCTGTAGATAAGAAACAAGGAACCATGTGAGTGTTAGGTCCCTATATTACTAGGATATTCCGTTATTGTTATTAGTGTAACCCCCTTATTGTTATTATTGTACCCTTGTAACCCCCATTTTTTTATTATTGTGCCCTTAGATTATTATTGTTACGTCGGCTAGGATTACATTGTGGCCCACTAGGATTACATTATGGCCACATGGACTCCTATATATAGAAAGGACGTTTTGTAAATTGTATCATCCAAGAATTTTTCATTTATGTAATGTATTAAAGGTTTCCCCCTCGAAGTGGCTTATTTCTAAGGCGTTGCTATCTCTTTTCTTCTATTTTTGGAGCTGGTTACACAACATTTGGTATCAGAGCTTTGGATTCTAGGGTTTCGCTGCTCCAAACAGTTCATCGTGGAATTTTCGCTATAACTTTTTTTCTACGAAGTTTCAAAAGTTGACATTTTTAAGGTGCGAAGCAGAAATCTTGAGGAAGATAGTCTAAAAATTTCAGAGTTTTTTTCGCAATATTTTTGGAGATATGATCTGTGCAAGTTAGGTCTTTTTTCAGGCTCCTAAACAGGTCATCGTGGCATTTTCACTATAACATTTTTTCTACGAAGGTTCAGAATCTGAAATTTCTAGGGTGAAAATCTGAAATTCTGAGGAAACTCGTCACAAAATTTCAGAGCTTGGGTCGCAATATTTTTGGAGATATGATCTATGGAAGGTAGTGCTTTTTCAAGCTCCCGAATTTCATCTCAAAGAGGTGATCATGGGAAATTTTCAATAACTCTCTCTCTGAGCATCGGATTGGAGTGCCATAAAAAGTGATCACAAGTACACGGATAGTAGTTTCTTGGCTATCAATTTCAGAGGTGAAGGATGAAACAGTGACATGTGGCAATTTGTACAAGTTCACTCTACTGAACTAGTCCATAATTAATAGGTCATTGTGGGAGATTGGACATAACTTTGCTTGGAGAATCCAATTCAGGTCAGATCTGTGGCATTCAAAAGAGAATTCATAGGGCTAATTCAGTGCTGAATTTTAGATATTGAAGAGCCACAATCACAGAGATAATCCAATTTCAATATCAAGCTCCTCAACAGCAAGAAAAAGGTTTGTATTTTTTTCTGAATTGCATAAGTCTTGTTTGAAAAATTAATTTGAATTGATTCCAAGGGCATATTGTAGAATAGATATCAATATTGGGTTCTAAAAAATGCCCCGTAAAAATAATTCAACACCCATTAAGCCTTCAAAAGGCTCTACTATGACTCATGAAGATGAAGAATTGCAACATGATCTATCAAAATTACAAGAGCAAGTGCAACAAATTTCACTCTCGCAAAGAGCAACAAAAAATGAAATGGAAGTGTTGAAGAAAGGCGTGGAAGCGAAGATGGACGGTTTGAAGAAAGGCGTGGAAGCTAAGATGGATGGCATGGAAGCTAAGATGGATGACATGAAAGACAACATGGAGAACATGAAGAATTATCTAAAAGCAAACATAGAAGGTTTGACAAAGTTGATACAAGAAATGTTTCCTAATGGTGAAAAGATAGTAGAAGAACCTCATGATGAGAAAAAAATAAATGTTAATCATGATTTCATAAACTCTAATGTTGGCGGGAATAACCACCATCTTCCAAAAATGGATATGAGGAAGTTTGATGGAAAAGATCCTGTAACATGGATACTATTAGCCCCCCTATGAAATTCTTGACAAGCAAGCTGGGGGCTATGTCATTTTGGATACCTTCAAGGAATGCATCTTCCCTGAAGACACATCATCCTTGAGGTCTCTCTATGCTTTGCCTTATACAAGTCCCCCTTGTTGGTTCCTTTCCCTAAGGCCTGCATTTACCCCTTGTACCCCTGCAAAATGTCCCTTTTTCCCCTTTTTTTCCTCCTTCTGTCAAAGTGCCTTTTTTCCCTTCTATTTCCCCTATTAACCCTCTACACCCCTCCAAAATCCCCTTTAAATCCCACCATTATCCTTGGTTTCCTCAATTTTCCCCTCTATTCCACTATCGTTTCCCTCCAGAGGCTCCAAAATGCATTAAAATGGGTTAAAAACCCCCTTCCGACCATATAGTAGGCCTCAGCCCCTTCTCCGCTAGCCCGCGCCTTTTTCTCCACATATAACCCAGCACCGTGACCGAGGCGCTAGCCCCAAAGGCACTTGCCCTAGTGTTTCATTGGGCGCGATTACGATCATCGATCTGTACAGATTGGACGGCGATCGCCGCCCCACTAGCCCTCCGTGTTTTCCCCTCCATAAACCATAGAACTTTATAATAAAACCTTATATTATAAAGTTTTCATTGTAAACCATGGTGCCCCTGCAGTTGACCCCTCGGGATGTGGGAAGTCTCGATCGAATGGATGTTATTCTCTGCGAGGGGTCGCTCCAAGTTCTCATGTCCGTACACCTTGGTCCCCTGCATTTCATCTCCACCGTCCGTTTAAAAGCCAGATCTAACGGTCCGCAGTCGAATCACATCGAGCATGTTTTCATCCGTTGATCTGTACCAGATCTAACGGTGCGGAATCTTCCCGTCACAATGGTCCCCGCCCGCTTTCACTGTTCATAAACCGCGTTGTTTTCATCGCACCTCCTTTGGGAGGAGGGCGGTTTTTCTCCATCAGCCAACGATTCCACTCAGCGCTCGACACCTGTCCTCCTGTACAATTTAAAAACCATCGTTCCCGCCCGTTAACTCCATACATCGCGCGTTATTTTTCAGACACGGATGCCCAACGAAATTGCCGTAGACCGTCTGATCTGGAGCGGGCCATCCGACGGCTATCGCTCGTCGAAGATGAGCGATGGTTAATGCAGTTTCACACATGATAACCCATGTTATGGCCCGTCGTTCGTTTCCCTCCACCGTTGATCTCCGCCGCAATCGACGGTCCATATTTTTTCCTCCACTGTTGACTGTTCCACTGTCACCCATTCCGCCACGTCATCTCCACGTGTACCCTCCGTACCTTCGCCCATTCCATTACGTATAATTGGTTCATTTCGTGTTTTTAATGTTTTTCATTCATTTTTCGCTCTGCAAACCGCCAACCATCCACCAGAGTTTGTTTCTCCATTCTTTCTGCAATTTTCTCCTCCATATCATCATCTACACGACCATTCTCCTCATCCACATCATCCGCCACCCCGTCCATTATTTTCTTCAACAGGTTTCATGTTTTCGCAAGGTTATCAGAGGCAGAAAATTGCCATGGTTCATGTGTACTTCTTCAAGGGCGTGTTGTGCAGACAAAGAGTTGGTTTGGAATCTGGTACTCCAGGGAGATGTCAAGAAAGGTGGCGGAGGTATGCTTTCCATCAAAGGACAGAGTTTGAAAATTCGCAAACCCTACCCGGTGCCATTAAAACCCAGATCTTGCAAAATCGAGACATTTATGGAGCAGTGGAAAAAACCAACATGTGATTAGGATTTTCAACGTTTAGTATTGAAGGTTTGGGGCTATAATGCAGCAGTTTAAGAGGCAAAATTACAAATTTTAAGACCCCGAGGATCGAACAGGAGATCCTGTGCACAATATAGGGTAACATCAGGGTTTTCACATCATCAGAGATGTTTTTCTTCATCAGAGGACAAAGCGCCCATGCAGTTTTATTTATACACCGTGCCCCTGAGAAGATTGTCTACCCTATAAGCAGTCCTACACTATCAGAAGCATTTGTTAGACGGTACGGAGGCCCTAGCATCATTATTTCACCAGTTTGTCCAGTCAACAGAAAATGGCAGTGGTGCTGCAGCCAGATTGCCAGAGGTAAATGCACAGATTTAAAGCAGAATGGGTTGCATCCTTCCTCCTCTTCTGAGCGTTAATTCTTCATTTAATTCTTCACCTACCTCTTTTGCTCTGTTTCTCCTATAAGAATCCAGAAGAGAACATATTGTAAAGGTTGTTGTTGTCCAGTTGTTGAGGATTTGCTGTTAGATGGATTCATGTTGGACTGTTAGAACTATTGTGGGAGGGAGTAGCAAAGTATTCATTGTGTAATAGGCTGGGAGGAGAAGTCTGGGCTGTATTAGCCATTGAGCTCAGTGTACATGATTTGTTTTGCATCAAATAATCAAAGCACATTTCACAGGATTCTGGTCTATTACTTTTGGTGATGTTATTCCAACTTTGTCTATTACATTTCATATTGTTTCATTTTCTGCTGGCTTGCATCAGAAGTTTGACATAGGATTTACCCTTGTTAGGTACCCTATGTTCCTTCTATCCATGCCATTTATGTTTATCTTCTGAAATGTTTTATCTGAGAAGTGTTTTCACTCGGTTTAACCAGCGTAGTGGATGTTATTTCTTGCTAGCTGATGTATGAATTAATTGAATCAGTTCTTAGATGTTCTTGTTGGGTTTATGATGGAAGATTTGGGAACACTGGGGATTGGAGTTAGCCCTGTCCACTAGGATCCTTGTGCAACCAGCTGGACTTTCTAAGATCCCTTTGTTAAACTTATCTCCGTTTTTCCATTGGAGCATGCTAAAGCTGACCTGGAGTTAAATGATCTCTGGTCTGATCTATAAGCTACCCCTTTTTCCTTCCCTTGAGAGCTGCCTTTGAGCATGTCCAAGCAGGTCTGGAGTTAAATGACCTCTGACCTGATCTATAGATAGAAAGTAGGTTGCTTTCCTTCTCTCACTTTCTTTCCTTAATGTTCCATTCCATCATCTATCTAAAAAGATCCTTTAGTGTAGATGACTTGCCCTTTGAAATCCTTGGCTAGTTGTTGCATGTAATTACCTCTCATGACTCCATAGCCCAATGGATGGCACTTTCTCGACCTATTCTTTTTGCTGAAGCATCCTGCTGTTTTTTTTCCTTTTCCTCCCATTACTTTCTTAGTTCATGATCTCATGACCAACTCAGCAACCAACCAACCAAATCATTTTAAACCCCCTTCTGTACTTCATAACTAGCCTAATATCTCAATTTGAGCTTTCAAAGATATATCATTCTTTGTTTCATTGGAGAGATCCCTCTCTGGGTCTAGGAGGGCTAGATCCTAGGGCCCCAAAGCGGTTTTGATGTTGTCTCATCTTTTGGTCTGGCAAATCTGGCCAAAACATGGGAACCCCAACAGATACTACAGATGGAGCAATATTTTGATCTCCATAATGTGAAAAACACACAAAAGGTATGCATTGCAACTTTACATTTAGAACAAAATACATTTGTATGGTATAGATGGCTTTTCTCCCGTAAAAAAATTGTCACTTGGTCAATTTTTACGGAGGAAATGATAGCACATTATGAGGATACAAAGAGCAACACCTTCTTTAGCCAATTGATAAATCTCAAACAAAAGGGTTTAGTGGGGCAGCACATTGAGGACTTCCCAAAATTGAATATAAGGGTAACTGATATTCCAGAGGAACACAGGATCGATCTCTTCATAGGCACTTTAAAGGATAACATCCAACATGAAGTTCGCGTTTTGGAACCGGATTCATTGGAGAAGGAATTCAGGTTGGCAATAAAAGTTGAATGCAAAATAATGGTGACAAGGAAGCCTACCACTCAATTCTATAAAGAAGGAAGTGTTGCTATGCCTAGATTTCCACAACCTACAAGGTTGACACCACAACAATTGGAAGAAAAAAGAGCAAAAGGGCTTTGCTACAGTTGTGATAGCAAATACACTAAAGGTCATAAGTGTGCTGAGAAGAAAGTATTTTACATAGATTGTGAAGAGGAAGAAGAAAATGAACAAGAAGAGGATATACACCAGGAACCAGCCCTAGAAGAGGAAGAAATGAATCTGACCATATCGTGTAATGCACTGGCAGGAATTACCACACCTCAAACTCTCAAGATAGAAGGACATATCAAGAAGAAAAAGGTAATAGTGTTGATTGATTCAGGTAGCACCCATAATTTTATTCATTGTAAGGTAGCCAAGGAATTAAATTGTTTCCTATACCCAGCACCAGAATGTCAAGTGATGGTTGCAAATGGAGGAACTATAAATTGCTATGGAAAATGCCATAATATCAAGCTAACCATGGGAGAATATGTATTGAATAGTCCAATGCTTTCCATTCCTATGGGAGGTGCTGATGTTGTACTAGGAGTACAATGGTTACAATATTTGGGGATGGTAGCTTTTAATTTTCAAGAACTTTTCTTGAATTTTTTTCAAAAGGAAAGGAAGTCAAATTACGGGGTATCACAGGGAGATAATAAGCTCTAATGTCATGAAAAAGCTTTTGAAGAAAGAACAATGAGGCGTAATTGCACAATTATGTTCACTAGAAGTTCCAACATCAAAATCATCTATTTCTACATATCTCCAAAAAGTCTTGGACAATCATTCCAAGGTGTTTGAAACTCCCAAAGGACTCCCACCTATTCGTGATCATGATCATGCTATTCATTTGATTCCGGGAAGTGTTCCTCCAAACATCAGGCCTTATAGATATCCTTACTTCCAAAAGAGCGAAATTGAACGTATGATTGCAGAAATGTTAGAGGCAGGCATAATTCAACCTAGTCAAAGTTCTTTCTCTGCTCCTGTAGTATTGGTACACAAGAAGGATGGATCATGGCGAATGTGTCCAGATTATAGGGAGCTCAATAAGCTCACCATTAAAGACAAATTTCCCATTCCTGTGATTGATGAATTATTGGATGAATTACATGGAGCACTTTATTTTACCAAGTTGGATCTTCGTTCAGGATATCATCAAATTAGAATGAAGACTGAAGATATTCCAAAAACAACATTTCGAACTCATGAGGGTCATTATGAATTTTTGGTCATGCCTTTTGGCCTTACCAATGCACCTTCTACATTTCAAGGGTCGATGAATTCCATTTTCAAACCCTTCCTTAGAAAATTTGTGCTAGTATTTTTTGATGATATACTAATCTACAGCAGGTCTTGGAAGGATCTTGTTGAACATGTTGACAGGGTGCTCAAACTATTGCAGGAGAAACAATTATATGCAAAAACATCCAAATGTTTCTTTGGAGTACAAGAGGTGGAATATCTGGGTCATATTGTATCTCACGAGGGTGTTAAAGTAGACCCTAACAAAATTAAAGCTATTAAGGAATGGAAAGTCCCCACAACCATAAAGCAGTTGCGAGGATTTCTCGGGTTAACAGGGTATTATCGCAAGTTTGTTAAGAATTATGGGAGAATAGCAACACCTCTAACAACATTATTGAAGAAAGATGCATTTTCATGAACTCCTGAAGCAACTAAGGCCTTTGAACATCTTAAAGAGGCAATGTGCCTAGCACCGGTCTTAGCTACGCCAGACTTCACAAAAACCTTTATTGTGGAATGTGATGCCTCAGGAAATGGAATTGGTGCAGTTTTAATGCAGGAAGGAAGACCCATTGATTTTGAAAGTCATCCAATCAAAGGAAAGTATTTACAGAAACCTATTTATGAGAAGGAAATGTTAGCAATACTGCATGCACTAAAGAAATGGAGAACTTACCTAATGGCAAGACACTTCAAGGTAAAAATTGATCATGATAGTCTTAAACACTTTTTGGAACAAAGACTATCTTCAGAAGAGCAGCAAAAATGGGTCACAAAGATGTTGGGTTATGACTTTGAAATAATCTACAAAAAATGAAAGCTTAATGTTGTTGCAAATGCACTCTTAAGAAAGAATGAAGAGGTGGAAGCATTGCTTTGTGCCATTTCTATTATCCAACCAGATTGGATAACCGAAGCAAGAGAGGAATGGAAGAAGGAAAAAGATGTATGGACACTCATTCAAAATTTGCAACAAGATCCTAGTACATCTGATACATTTAGTTGGAAAAATGATTCCTTATGGTACAAAGATCGCTTATATCTTTGTAAGAATTCCCAACTAAAACAAAATATTCTTCTGGAATTGTACACTTCTCCTTTAGGAGGACACTCAGGATTTTTAAAAACTTACCACAGGGTGAAGAAAGAATTTTTTTGGGATGGCCTTAAATCTGATATTCAAAAGTTTGTGGCGGAATGTTTGGTTTTCCAGCAGAATAAAGTGGAAACAATTAAGACCCGAGACTTCTACAACCTTTATCCATTCCAAGTCAACGTTGGGAGGAGATTTCAATGGATTTTATCACAGGTTTACCTAAGTCCGAAGGAAAGAGTGTCATCATGGTGGTAGTTGATAGACTTACCAAGTATGCACATTTTTGTGCATTCTGTCATCCATTTAAAGCAAGTACAATTGCTACTACATTTATGGACAAAATTCAAAAGCTACATGGAATCCCAAGGGTTATTGTGAGCGACAGAGATCCCATTTTTACTGGAAATTTTTGGATGGAGTTATTTTCGTGTTTGGGTAATCAATTAGCTCATACCTCATCTTACCATCCTCAATCTGATGGTCAAATTGAGATAGTAAATAAATGTTTGGAAGGATATATTCGTTGTTTTGTATCTGATAAACAAACAAAATGGGTCAAGTGGTTACCTCTCGCTAAATGGTGGTATAACACTTCCTTCCATACTGCAGCAAAAATGACCCCATTTATGGCACTTTATGGATATCATCCACCATCCATCACGTCATCTTTGAGGGAAAATTCGAAGGTTCAAGCAGTGGAAGATCACATCGAGCATCAGCAAGAAGTTCTCCAACTCTTAAAGGATAACCTGAATTTGGCACAAAATCGAATGAAACAACAGGCAGATCAACATCGCAGCGAGAGAAGTTTTGATGTAGGAGATTGGGTATTTTTACGGCTACAAACATATAAACAAATGTCCCTCAAGCAAGCTAAGAAGGATAATAAATTATCGCCAAAGTACTATGGTCCTTACAAGGTGTTGCAAAATATTGGTACTATGGCATACAAATTGGAGCTTCCTGCTTCTTCGCGAGTACATCCAGCTTTCCATGTTTCATGCTTAAAGAAGGTTATAGGTGAAAATCTTCCAGTTCAAACAATATTGCCAGAACTTGATGAGGAAGGAAAAATCATATTGGAACCAGAAGCGGTCATGGAAACAAGAACTCGACAACTACGGAATCGATCAATTTCAGAGCATCTCATCAAGTGGAAGAACTTACCCACTGAAGATTCTACATGGGAGGATGAGAATTTTATACAGAAGCACCCAGAGCTACTCAAGCGTTGAGTACAACACTTTTTTGAAGGAGAGGGGCATGTTAGGTCCCTATATTACTAGTATAGTCCCTTATTGTTATTAGTGTAACCCCCTTATTTTTATTATTGTACCCTTGTAACCCCCATTTTGTTATTATTGTGCCCTTAGATTATTATTTTTAGGTCGGCTAGGATTACATTATGGCCACATGGACTCCTATATATAGAAAGGAGGTTTTTTAAATTGTATCATCCAAGAATTGTTCATTTATGTAATGTATTGGAGGTTTCCCCCTCGAAGTGGCTTATTTCTAAGGCGTTGCTATCTCTTTTCTTCTATTTTTGGAGCTAGTTACACAAAAGTGAGTCTATGTTGATTATCGTGACATCAATCGAGCCTGTCCCAAGGATAATTATCCTACTCCCTTTATTGATCAGATCATTGATGACTGTGTTGGGAGTGAGATTTTTTCCCTCATGGACGGATTTTCTGGCTATAACCAGATTAAAATTCTCCCAAATGATCAGCATAAGACCGCTTTCATCTATCCTTGGGGTACTTTCGCGTATAAGAAGCTTCCTTTCAGCTTGAAGAATGTTGGATCCACACTTCAATGAGTGATTTCCTACACTTTTCACGATATTAAGCACATCATTCAACCTTATCTGGATCATCATCATCAGCATAAGACTGCTTTCATCTATCCTTGGGGTACTTTCGCGTATAAGAAGCTTCCTTTCAGCTTGAAGAATGTTGGATCCACACTTCAATGAGTGATGTCCTACACTTTTCACGATATTAAGCACATCATTCAGCTAAGCGTAAGGATCATCCTGACCATATTTGTCAGATATTTCTTCATTGTCGATGCTACAATATACGGCTCAATCCGCACAAGTGCATTTTCTATGTTGATTCCGATAGAATTTTAGGGTTTATCGTGTCTAAATATGGAATCTGCCTTGATCCACTCAAAGTCGGGGCTATTATTAATCTCCCCTCTCCATCTTCATTACATCATTTGTAGAGTCTGTAGGGGAAGGATAATTTTTATGCTGTTTTATACCTAACTATGCCGAAGTAGCTAAAGGATTCACGCGATTACTAAAGCAGGGTGTCCCTTTCCTTTGGGATGAAGTCGCCCAAAAGTATTTTGATGCTTTGAAGACGTTGCTTGTCAACGCTCCTCTGTTGTGTCCTCCGAACTATCATCATGATTTTTCCCTCTATTTAGCTACTTCTTTCAGCATGATTTCTGTGGTTCTAGTTCAAGACGATGATGACGGTGATGAACATGCTATTTACTACCTCTCTCATAACCTTCTCGATACAAAAACGTGATATGCTCATGTTGAGAAGTTAGCATTAGCTATCGTTCAATAAGTTCAACATTTTCTTCATTATATTCTATTGCGTACTGTGACTGTGATTTCGGAATGCAACCCCATGACCTACATATTGTCTTGACAATCGCTAGGGGGGAAATACTCAAAGTGGATTGTCATCCTCTAAGAGTTCGATTTGGTGTTTACTGCTGCCAAATCAAAGAAATCACTCATCTTTGTTGATTTGATCTGCTCCCTTCCCTCTAATTCCGCTCCGTTTGGTTCTGAAGAACGCATTCCAGATGATATGTTTTTTCTGATCTCTACCCTCGATCCTTGGTATAGTGATATCATCATATATCTTCAGACTTCTACTTTTAGATCTTAGTTGACGAAGGATGCTCGCCAACACATCCGTCTTAGTCGCAACCTTATCGTATAGTCGGAGATACACTCTACCATGTCGGAGTAGATTCCATTCTTCATCGGTGTTTGACCCTTGAGGAGGCTGAGAAAGTTATAAAATGATTGCCACAGTGGCGCCTGTGGCAGTCACATGTATGGTTATGCCATTTCACAGAATATTCTTTGTGTCGAGTATTTTTGGCCCTCCATCTTCAAGGATTGTGTTGTTGCTATCCATAAATGTCATGATTTCCAGATCTATCAGTGCAAGATGCGCGCGCTGCCTGCACATCTACACCTTATCTTTATCGTTGGTCCCTTTGCGAAATGGGGCATTGATTTTATGACGTGTAACCCTCACTCGGCCGGGGGGCATGCTTATATTATCGTAGCCGTTGACTACTTCACCAAATGGGCCGAAGAAATGCCTACACTTGCCTCCGATGGTAAGATAGTAGCTCAGTTGATATTCAATCACACCATTTCTAGGTTTGGTGTCCCTCAAGCCATCGTCACCGATCATGGTTCCCATTTTTGGCATTATATGGTGGTAGAGTTGACCTCCAAGTTGGGCTTGTGTCACGAAAGCTCAACGTTGTACTATCCTCAGGCCAATGGCCAGGTTGAAGCTGTGAAAAAAGTTTTAGTCACTATGCTTCAACGTATGATTGGGATCTACAAATCCAATTGGAATCTCATGTTATTTTCAGCTCTCTGGGCATACCGAACCTTAGTCAAGGATGCGACTGGATTCACTCCATTCCAGCTTGTTTATAGTCTGGAAGCTACCCTTCTGATTGAGTGTGAAATACCTTCACTCAAATTACTTGTTCAATTACTTCCCAACACTTCCCTTGAAGAAGAAAGTCTCCTCTACTTAGAGATGTTGGATGAAACTCACCATTTTGCTGCTTTGGTCATCGAAGCACAGAAGAAACGAGTCAAGGCCCATTTTGACTAGTCGGTTTCTCCTCTCTCCTTTGTAGAAGGAGACCTCGTCCTCCTGTATGATCAAGCTCATGATAAGCTGGGGGCAGGAAAATTTCAACCCATGTGGCATGGGCCTTACATTATTAAACGCATTTTGAAAAACGGGGACTATGAGCTCATTGATTATGAAGGTCATCCTTTAGATCAGCCCAGAAATGGGTTGTATCTCAAAAAGTATTATGCATGAGTCATTCGTGCATGTTTTGTGTACATAAGTGTTTTTTTTTTCATTTTTGTACATTTTTTGTCTTTGTGTTGTTTGCAAGCATTTTCCTACTTATTGGGTCGTTGCTTATTGTGCATATGTCCATTACCCCTTATGTTGGTTTCACGGATGGTGCTTCCTGTAGTACTCGGAACTTGTTTTCGGTAGCCTGGGTGACTTATGATCCTGCCGGTGATTTGATAGACCTGCAAGGTATTTGTCTAGGATGAACTACAAACAATGTCGCTAAATATAGTGTTGTCATTGAACTGTTAACCGAGGCAATTACCCTTAGCATTAGTGCATTGGTTGTAAATCTAGACTCACAACTTGTTGTTCTTCAGCTTAACGGGCGTTATTCACTTAGAAACCCACACATTTTAAGATTATATTTACGTGTTCGTTTGCTAGAAAGACATTTTGATTATATCATATATCAACATATTCCTAGACAAATGAATGCATTAACTGATACAGTGGCTAACATTGTATTGGATAGACATTTGCGTAATCTGTAAAATCATCATCACATGAGAGACTCATATTAAATAGGAAAATAGATGTGTATATATATATATATATCTATATCAAAATTTTGCATCAGTTTGCATTCGTAAATTTCAAAATATATGTGTGTTTTTGTTACATCTTGAGACGCCATGTCTCACAACAAAATGCAGAAATAAAAGCCTAGGTGTCTAGTCGACATGATGATCATGGTAGCATGTTACTGCCCAGACAAGCTGCCTCAGCAAGCAGTGAACTCAGTTTGACACTCCCACAGTATGTATTTTGTATGCACGAGAAACATCGTCAAAACGCGTATAGTCTGGGACCCCACGGGAAATTCCCTCCAAGTTGTGCATGATTTCCTCCTCCTTTCCTTGAGGGGAAACATCAAAATCATGAGGTATTCACCTCGCTATCGGAGACATCCCTGCAGGCCTCTCTAGGCCTACATCCGAAAATTCATTGATTAATTGTCAAAACATACATACCAAAAAAATCATAATACTCATAAAAATTAAAAAATGAGTCTTACCAAGTGCTTCATCCCAATCCTCTCCTTCCGGGAGTGGGAGGTCCGGATCACCAGTGAAATCTGTGCTAGAGTAGGGCCAGTCCTCCACGACAATCAACTGTCGATGGAGCCAATCAAAGAACTCTGGTCTCCAGGACATATGTTGACCACCCCCTGACCTTAGCATCAGAGCTTCCCATTAGGCCATCTGTGGTTCCAGTGCTGGTGGTGTTGGGACTATCACCTCCTGACATTGAAATATTGATAGCCATTCTAGGATGAATGATACTAGGATAGACCCATAACCAAACTATTTCAATTTCTCCTTCTTGCACTTTCTCAGCTGACGTTTTATATTGATTGTTACTGCCTCTTCCCAGTTGTAGATGGTTGGTGTCAAGCAGTCTACATCAAGAAGTAGTTGTATTTTTGTTGCTTCGTGCGGCACTTGTGTTCTTGCAACTCGTGTGATCGTGTGTCCCACTACCCTTAGTGTTAAATCCGAGATAGTCTGGATGTCCACTTTCCCACTTTTTGATCCTTTCCGTGCTCTTGGGCATACACTGTCAATCACCATGCCCATGCTCTCCCTGGTGGGCGGGGTACCAATTAAGATTGGTGCTACCCCCCTCTGCGACAGTCCTGTTATGAAATAAATATCAAAAACATCAATCTTGAGTTCTTGATCTCGAAGAATGAATTTTTGTTGATCCTCGTCCCAGATATTGATCAATTATTGTAGTAGATCTGGTTGAGCTCTGAGACATAGTGTCATGAAGAAATTTTTCAGTCCACAGTCTCTGAGAGCTTCCATGCATCTCGCATTTCCCATGGCAAACTTATCCTCTTCATTGTGTTCTCTTTCCTTCCACTCTATCACCATTTTGTCACTCTTTCACCTGCAAACATGTTCATATGGACATTATTAGCCAAATCCAAAGCTGCAATTTGTGAAATTTAGGCTTGCTTTCTTGCATTGTGAGTTTTTTAAGAGGTCGGCGTGGTTTGTGTGACTATTTTAGAAACCGTCGCACCAATGGGCGCACCCCAGTTTAGAAAATTGGGCGGTTGGCGCGAGTCCATGCCTGAAACCCGCATTGACCGCCATGCCCTATTTTTCACAATTTCCCCTTCAAGAATCAAAACTAAAGGTCGTAGGTAATGAAAGAATTCTTAAAATGTGGGGAAGGATGTCAATTCTTACCTGTAACTGACAGATTCGAGATTGGTCTGCTGGATTTCCCGCTATCGTTGCCGCAAAATCGCAAGGAAAAATGGGGTCACTATTGCTCCACAAGAGGTAAAAGTGAAAAGTAATTATTTTTTACCATTTTTGGCATTTTATAACTTTTCAGAACCCTAATTAGGCTTTAAGACCTGTTTTTCGATTATTACATTATGCTATTTCGAGAAATGGGCTTTACTTTTATTTCTTGTGCAGCAACAGATTTTTAACGAGATAGTGATGAAGTCACGAGTTGTATTTTATAATTTTTCAGACTCGGTAAAAACACGTGTTAGTGTCAGTCTAGTCATACTGCCATCAGTGATCAAAACTTCTCTTTTTCATTTTCATATTAGGAGTCCCATAATAATCAATTTCACCATTCTGCTAGGTCATGGATTCATTGATGGTAGTAAATTTTTATCGGTTTTTCCCTCATGAGGTACTTGCTAATTTTCCTCCCTATGGTCTTCAGTCATTAGTCTCTTTCATTCTCAAAATCATATCAGTAGGTCATAGAATGGGTCTCATTGGTCTCTAAGGTCTCACCATGGTAAAATTAATGAGTCAAGTGTCAATAAATATCAGCAAGGTCATGAGGAAGTCAATAAATTCAAAGTCACAGCACCGGGAAAATCAAAGAGACATTTTATTTGGCTCGATGTAATTTTCACCTCAAAACCATGTTTTGAGGTGAAAACATGATACTTTGCCTTTCAGCCACAATTCAGAAGCTGTTATCTCCACAAAGTGATTTCCCTGCCTTTCAAAGAAGTTTTCCACAGCATGTTCAGCGCCAGACCATCTTCCAAGAAGATCCAGCAAAAAGAGCCCGGAAAGATCTTTCCAACGGTATACTACACTCTCAAAACTGACTTCTGGATTGAAATTTATGCTTAAGTGAAGTAAAATTCCCTTTACCCCCTATTTTCCATGTTTCCCTTTCAACTTTATGTTTAAATTTTTGACATTCCCTTTAAAAAACCCCTTTCCCCCCACCCTTTTTCTGAAATACATAGTCGCACGATTAAAATCGCATTATAAATACAAATGTGATCTTCCCAAACCACTTCCCCTCCATTAACCCTAAACTTTGATATAAAGTTTATTACATATATATTCCCCACCGTAATAACCACTTCCCCTTTTCCATGACCCTTTAAACTTTATAATAAAGTTTAAGTTATAAACCCCGCTCCCTATCGCAAATCCTCCTTTGATTGCACCATCGCAATATACCCCAATGCGATTGATCGCACCATCGCAAATCGCAAAATTCATTTGTATGCCCCGATGAGCCCATCGCAAATATTTGCGATGCGATCGCATCGCAAACCCTCTGATCGCAAGTCCTGCCCCCTCCTCCGATAGCATCGCAAACCCTCTGATCGCAAGTCCTGCCCCCTCCTCCGATCGCATCGCAAATTTTGCGATTGCGATCACTCTCCGCCCCGCTTCAATTGCGATTGCAATTTATATGTGGGTCCCGCCTCCATCTCCCTTCCTTTTTCCCATTTAAAATTCATTTTACCCTTCACAAATCATATAATTTCATTCAGTTCTATTTCTACGACATTTTATTAAAGGTCAGAGAATAAAGAAATAATGGAAAGAGAACAGTCAAAGGCCGAGAGCTTAAATTAAAACGAAGATATCTACAACAGCAAAGAAATAGGATCGGATTGCCTATTTTGTATTCAGTTACGATTCAAAGGGATTTACGCTACAGGTTTCACCTCTTCATTGGTTATCAGCAAATTCAAGTGGCAAAATATAACGCTGCTCCTTCTTAGGACAGATGGTTGGCTCTTCATTTTCTTAATGCTGTTAAACAATTCCCTATTTTCGTCGATCTGTTTTCCCACATTTGAGCTTATTTAGTGTATTGTAAATCATTTGTAAGGAAGTCTGAGTTCTGAGGGAAAAGTGTGGAAAGAACATCTCTGCGCTACATTGTACAGTTTGACAGGAATTAATAAGAAGATGCAGCTCTGATTTGTGGGATCCATGTGGTATGAGAGTTAGCATTTGTTTCTTTCCTCTGTTTCATATGTGAATTGTTATGTGTTTCATTCATCCATAAACATTTCCTTTTGAATGTTTTCAAGTTAGAAAGGTAGAATCCATGTTATATGCTCTGCCTTGGGAAATCATTCATACTCTGTGTGTTTTCTTCTGTCTGAAAAGGATCCATTTGTTGTGCCCTTTTCAGCTCCGCACCAGTCTTTCCATCCCATCCTCATTAAATTTTAATTGCTAATTTTCCTGCCTATCTTACCCCATGAAATACCATGTGTCCTGATTTAATTCCTGGTTTCAACTGTCTCATTTTTGTTCCATACATCCCTGAGATTCATTCATTTTATTAAATCCCCTTTTCCATCATTTTATATACCTAGCCTAAAATCAGTTTATTATTGTGTTATTGAATATATATTCTACGGAGAGAGCCCTCTCCTGTCCTTGTAGGGCTAGCTACAAGGTTGAGCGTGGTTTAGTTGTTACCCTAATTTGCCTTTTTCAACATGGGGTCCATTTCAGGTGCTAACAACACGAAAAAGTAACTACTGGAGTCATCTTTCAGCCCTTTTCTAACTCTCTAAAATTAAAAATATTTTCGAGACTCTTGTCATTTTGAACTCGTAAAATGGATGCGAAACGATATCTACCCAGTATACATTTACCCCTTTTTCAGGCTGGGATAGATTATCACGACTAAGAGGTTCTTTCAGATATTATTTTCTACCTTTTCAGATCTAAGATACTACTTATGAAAAGGGACATGCTGGAGTTTTCTTTTACATTTCTTTTCAAACTATCTAAACATGAAAAGATGTCGAGTTCTTCCTTTGTCAGACTAGTTAAACCCTGATGACATTGGACATCGTTACCATGACGTTCATCGAGTTCCTCCTTCCTAGGGCTCGTAAAATGTACTAGGAGATATTTTTCCGAAGGACAAACTTACAGCACAATCATATGCTATCCCCTTCAAGCTTGTTTTAAAACAAATAATTGGGGTACTCGCCAGAAATGGTGGGGTAAAATTGAACCATATTTTAGTTGTGTCGTCAGTATGTCACTCTTGAACATGACACTCGTTTGCATTCATGTCAGGTTGGGGACATCTCATTTGTCATTATTTCCTTTGTGGGTTTCAGTAATCTGTTTTGACCTCTCATCTACTCGTTTCCACATCATCATGACCTCATATCCCTTGATGTCAAATACTTCCAAATCTAGAGTCGTGTCACTGATATGTTCAAGAGAAGTTTTCCTCTGTAGTTTTCAACCTCCCTCCGATTCTCTGTTGACCCTGCTTCACTATCATTATGTTCCTCTGTCTCGTGTTGATGATGTGGGATACATTATGGTCCTCCTTCGACTAGGTCACTTCCCGTCGACTTCAGCTCATTATCCAGGAATTTGGTCTATAGACTCCCTACCGGTACCTTGGAGCCTGCATGCCTCAATGGTAGGTTCTTCGCATTCGACAACAAGTCCACATCATCGGCCTTCGATCGGGTGATTTTGTGGGTGTTTGACGCCAGATCACTGTTCACATTCCATGGATTGTACCTGTTGTACCTTGAGAGCCATTGTCATTATTGGTGGCTTCTCTCATGCCTATTAACAACCTTCATCATTGGCTGGTAATCAGGTGATTTTCTTGCATGTTCGACTTCAGCTCACATATTCACATGCTTGAATCTGTACTTTTTAGGATCGAGCTGGAGCGCAAGACCCTAGGCTTTGCCTGATAAAATCCAGGCTGCGGGATATTATGATGTATCATGATCTTTTGCATGACTCTTTTGATTGGATGGCTGCAACTATACCTGAGTCTATTTGTTGATCCTCACTGCTGGATGGCTGCGTCCATACCCCAGATCTCAGTTCACCTATGTACTCTATTATGGATGGTTGCGCCCATGCCACATGTTCATGTCTCATAGATATCTATTGTACTTGTAATTTCAGGTCTTCCGACAGCGGTGTTTGGTTCGAACGCGTTCTCGTAAAGCATTTCACCCATTCTTCTCTCTCGGACCTCATGCTTTAGGGGGCATCCGTTACAAAAAAAAATTTCATTGTCCCTGCAATCCCCATCCCGCACATTGGAGGCTCATTTATGTGAAAAAAATAAATTTTCATGCCTTGCAAATATCATCATTTCATCCCTTACCATGAGTAAAGCATTCCTTCTGTTGACCATTTCCTGAACAGACCACCAAAAACACTTGTTTTTTCCTTGGCGCTGGTAGCCAGTTATGCCCTCGTGTCGATGAGGTAGATTAACACTGGCCCCCGTGCCAGCTGGCACTCTATCTCAATTAGCTGTCCGGGAAAATTTGTTTATGGAAATTTTTTTTTAAATAGAGGCGAAGTTTCGATCATAACAACTTCGTGGATGAGTCATGGGGAGTGGTTCGACTGAATAACAACGGCTTTCATCCTTTGGCCTCTTGTTTCCACCTTTTGGGGAAACCTCCCAAGGGATCAAGCCTCCCTTTTACCATATTATGGATCCAAACCTCCTCCTCTTCCTCTATAAAGATAGCTCATCCTCCATTGATGAAGCTAGCTCAGTTGAACTGAAGAAGCAGAAATGTTGGAGAGATTTATATTCAAGATAGAATGGAAGATTCCCTTATTGAGAGATCTTAGGCTTTTGCCTTCATCCCTTCTAAATTCCCTGACATTCGTTTAGACATGCTTCAAATAAACCCCGCTGAAGGAGGTTATGACGTCAAGGTTTGGTTGTAACTCTTTCTTCTATTAATACATATGTATAACTATTGTCTGGTTCCCATATTGTGTTGATGTGTTTTATTAATGTGATATGCTTAACCCTCCTTAACTGGTTAGTAATTATGAATGAGATTTTTGTTTCATATGTTGCTCTTGTTTGTTGATTTTTTGCAGGCATCCAAGCATCGCTGTGAAAGGATCATGACTTGCCAAGACAGGAATCGGAAGGCCACCACTACAACAGCTACGACGACAACGTTGGACTCCAGGTAGGTTGATCTATCGTGTCTATTTCATTCAGTAATTAGGATCCTACACTCTAATTTGTCCTTTTGTTACTAGACCCACTCCAGAGCTAGAGGGATCATCTTTATCCACAGAGAGGATTTACCTGCGTAACAGAGAGCCATTTGGTTTATCCACCAAAGGCAAACTTACACATTTGGGAGGAACCATTGGGAGACAGAATTGTTGCAGAATATCTGAAGCAATGGTGGAGGCCACAAGAGGAGGAGGGGAGATTTCGCAGCACCCTTGCAGTTTCTTGAGGACAAGCAACATTTGGGAGGGGAAGACTTTAATATTCCTAAATTAGCATGCAGCTAATGGGAATATTAATTTTTCTCTTAACATCTAGTTGGATGAATAAATGGGTGAGGAGGCCCATAAGTATCTTAAGTAGGCATAAAATCCCTCTTAATGTGAAAATGGATCATGTTAATAACTGGATCAAGCACCCTCATGTGTGAACAAGGGCTAATACATGTGGACAAGGTCAAGTTTGACCAAGTCAACAGCATTAATATGGGAGGAGTGGATCATCAATAGAGACAGCTCAATGTGAATGTAGATCAGTTTAAATAGTCAGAATAAAGACACCTTGGGTGTGAAAGGAGACAATGCATGGAGACTAAGTCAGTTGAACCAATCAAACATTGTTTTAAATAGAAGAGTGGAACTAATGAAGACAACATAATTTTGGAGGAGGAGCCTTTGCATGGAAGTAACCTCATGAATGTGTGGGACCCAGGGTGAGGAATCTCATCAACTATATAATGGAGGGAATGGCAGCCATGTGGGGCATGAATGGAGAATATGATTTGATTATTGGTTTTTCTTAGACTTATTGCATGCTTCAGTTGTTTAGCTAAGTTTTCTGCACTGTTTAGAGCAAGGGTTTTCTCATGCGGGAATTCCCCACTCTTCCTTGGAGATCTTGTTTAAGAAATCTAAGAGGAGCTTCCTGGACTTCATTCCCACTATCCAGAACTTTTCCAAGCAGTCACCTACAGTCACAGCGTAGTCCCTTGGAGAAACTATGTTATTTCTCATGGTGTTGCAGTGGGAGGGATAAAATCCGTGTTTAATGAGCTAGTTTCCCAAGAGGAGGATCAGCCTTTTTCTCGGAAAGCTAGTAGGAAGAGCTATAGCCATTTATTTTCATAATAAATCATATTTATGCAATGCTTTAGCCATACTGCATGATTCATCCATAGATCTACAGCATATACTTCTTGTACATCATTTTTATCAAGAAACCCTTGCCGGGTCATCTTGGATTTGTGTAAAGGAGACTAGATATCAGTTTTTATGCCTTATTGATTTATATATCAGTAGATCTGATTTGTCTCTCTATTTCTGAGTATAAAACCTAAGTGAACTACGCTATCTCTTGTGGAAGTATTTCTATGTTTCAGTAATCATGGGGTTGCAGTGTTTTTGAGTTGTTTTAGGCTTGGGAGGCATGTTTAGCTAGGCTATATTGATTTTTTTCTAATCTCCTTTTAGATTTAGTTGTCATAATGCATAATCTAAAGGATCCATGGGCTAATTTCAACTATTATAACACATATTTTTGAAAAATTCATTTTCTGTGCATGTATTGTTGATTTTCCCATTTGGGAATACTACAGAATTTGTTGCTCGATTAACTGAAATCTGGGCGAATTTGTAGGATGGTTCCAGAATTTCGGGAATTTGTAGAGCAACTAGCAGCAAAGCTAGGGAGGTTGATAACCTCTTCAAGTTTTTACCAATTTGGAGGAAAAAAAGGCTATACATGCATGCTTGATAGCTCTGGAGCTAATGGAACAAGGTTTGAAGCCATTTGAGCATTATAAATGTATGTAATCACTATCTTTTATCATAATGATATAGGGCCAAGCCATTGGAATCTGGACCAAGGAGATGTAGCCCAAGAGGGGTGAACTATGTCATCACTTGTTGTGTTGTGGTTATTTTTATGGTGTATTTGTATGTTGTTTCTACTATTTCAGAGTTTAAATTCATGCTTTATGTGTTTAATAATTTAACTTCAAGGCTCATAAAACTCAGTTTTAACACTTACAATTTCGACAACCTCAAGCACATTTACATTAAGATCTCATACATATTAAGTTTGGTATCAGATCTTAGGTTTTCTTGTTGTTGTGAGGATCTAATTTTTTACAAGTGTATGTGATGCTTACAAGTTTGAAGCTCAAAAGAGGAGAAGAAAATCTTGTGGTTGCAAGTCCTCAAGTCAGTTCAAGGACATGGAGAGAAAGTTTTCCACAACCTCCACCACAAATTCTTCCTCAAATTGCAGTTGAAGCTTCAGCAAGTATGTCACATGAAGGAGATCCTGACAATATGTCAAAGGATGAAAAATCCTTCAGGGAATCATTCTTTGATATGACAAGAATGGTGAAATTTCTCTATGAGGAGATAAGCACAAGGATGCAAGGTGAGAGCTCCAATATTCCAAAGGGATATAAGTCTTCAAACGGAGAAGAAGGAGATGGAGACAAGCCCCCAAAACTTAATGGGAATGGTAACAAACAACCTTTGACACCACCATCTTCACCATCATCTTCTTCCACAACAAGCCCTTCACAAACACCTCCACATTCTCCAAAAGGTCATGGTAAAACTCCATTTTTAAAGCTTGACATTAAAATTGATTTTCCTATGTATGGTGGAGAGGAAGATGTTGAAATATTAGACAATTGGGTACGTCAACTTGAAGTGTATTGCTGGATACAAAGAATCAAGGATGATGACACAAAAATTCAACTTACTTCATTGAGATTGGAAAGTGCATGTATTCATTTATAGGGTAAGTTCCTTAGATCAAGAACTAAATGTCACCTCTCACAAACAGATCAAAAATCAGTACACCAGTATAATCACATGGTTAAAACCCTCAAAGAGTCCATGGCCTGAGCCAACGCGGCCACTTCGGGCAATTTATTAATATAAAAAGAAAAGTTACATATGTTTCTCTCATAAACGGTTACCAGACAAATGACCCTCCATGCTCTTTAAATATATTTCATGGACCAATCGGGTGTTAAGCCACTGATCAAGTGTCGTTAATACCGAGGTGAGAGATAACCATCGGATCACTACAAATCGTGACCTTCGGATTATAAGTTACAAATGTACATGGTAAAGAAACACACTTTACCTAACTCTACACTAGACTAAGTTATTCTTAACTATTTCCTATGTGTCAGAATATCCTAACATCCCCCCTTACGAATAACTTGAGAAAGGATTGAAGGATTTACAAAGGTAACACAAAAGGAGCCTATTTCCTATGTGTCGAAGTATCCTAACATCCCCCCTTAAGAAGAAATTGGGATAGGATTGAAGGATTTACAAAAGTGACACAATAGGAGAAGGAAGGAGGCATTAGAGCCTATCCCCCCTTAATGACAACTTTCCTGAACTCCAAGCATGGATCGAAGTTTGGTAAACTTTGCTTCTGTGAGAGCCTTTGTAAAGATATCAGCTACTTGATCATTGGTTGGACAGTACTGCACTTCAAGAACACGATCATGAATGACTTTCTGATGAATTGTATGTGGATTTCAATGTGTTTCATACGCTAATGCTGAACTGGATCTTTACATAGCTAAATGGCACTCTGATTATCACACCAAAGTGTAGTTGGATGCTGCTAATGAAGACCAAATTCAGATAGAATCTGACGAAGCCACATGGCTTCCTTGCTAGCTTCAACTTCACCACGATACTCTGCTTCTTCCGAAGAAAGAGAGATGGCACTTTGTTTCTTACAAGACCAAGTAATATGTCCTAAACCAAGAGTGAATACATATCCTGCAGTAGACTTTCGATCATCAGGGTCACAAGCCCAGTCAAAATTAGTGAAACCAATCAACAATGGAGATGCTCCTACACTGTAATGAATCCCGAACTGAACTATACCTCGAATATATTGAAGTATTCTTTTAGTTGTTTTCCAGTGACTTTCATGAGGTTGGTGCATAAATCGAGCGACAAGACCAACGGCAAAGGAAAGGTCAAGACGGTTATGGGTTAGATACAAAATTTTACCAACAAGTTGACGGTATAAGGTAGCATCAACTTCAGGGGTAGTACAAGTGACTGAAAGCTTGACTCCAAACTGAAAGGGAGAAGGGGTTGGCTTACAGTCTTCCATGTGAAAGTGGTGTAGAAGATCACAGGAATACTTGGACTGAGAGAGGGTAATCCTTCCTTGGATTGTAAGACTTAAAAACCAAGGAAATAATGCGAGTGTCCTAAGTCTATCATTTCAAACTTCTTTTTGAGGCTAGACTTCACGTGGTTTATATGGTTTTGGATCACTACCAGTAAGGATAAGATCATCAACATAAAGAACAAGGATGGTGAAAGACAAGACGGTTATGGGTTAGATACAAAATTTTACCAACAAGTTGACGGTATAAGGTAGCATCAACTTCAGGGGTAGTACAAGTGGATCGAAAGCTTTCAGACCCAACCAAAGGAGAAGGTTATTACGCCTTCCATGTGGAAAGGGTGTAGAAGATCACAGAATACTTGACCGAAATTCTGTAACTTCTTCCTTGGATTGTAAGACTTAAAACCAAGGAAATAATGCGAGTGTCCTAAGTTCATCATTTCAAACTTTCTTTTTTGAGGCTAGACTTCACGTGGTTTATATGGTTTTGGATCACTACCATAAGGATAAGATCATCAACATAAAGAACAAGGAAACTGAAAGACAAGACTAAGCAGGGTTAGGATATGAATTTTACCAACAAGTTGACGATATAAGGTAGCATCAACTTCAGTGGTAGTACAAGTGACTAAAAGCTTGAATCCAGACTGAAAGGGAGAAGGGGTTGGCTTACAGTCTTCCATGTGAAAGTGGTGTAGAAGATCATAGGGATACTTGGACTGAGAGAGGGTAATTCCTTCCTTGGATTGTAAGACTTGAAGACCAAGGAAATAATGCGAGTGTCCTAAGTCTATCATTTCAAACTTCTTTTTGAGGCTAGACTTCACGTGGTTTATATGGTTTTGGATCACTACCAGTAAGGATAAGATCATCAACATAAAGAACAAGGATGGTGAAAGACTTACCCACTTTCTTAGTGTAGACAGTGTTGTCAGAATGACACCTACAAGAGCCATTATATAATAGAAATCTATCCATTTTGGCATACCAAGCCCGAGGAGCTTGTTTGAGACCATAGAGAGACTTCCTAAGGCGACAAAAAAGGCTAGAGTATTTTTGGATAAAGCTAGGGGGTTATTCCATGTAGATTTTTTCATGCACATCTCCATGTAAGAAGGCAGATTTAACATCCATCTGATGGACTTCCCATTTAAAGGAGGCAGCAAGGGAAAGAACAGGGCGGATAGAATTAATTTTGGCAAAAGGGGAGAAGGTTTCAGTATAGTAAATGCCTTCAACTTGTGAAAATCCTTTAGCAACAAGACGAGCTTTATGTCTATCCACTTTTCCATCTGGTCCAAACTTGGTTTTTTAAACCCATCTGCATCTAACAATTTTTCTTCCTTTTGGAAGAGGAACAAGATCCGAAGTATCGTTTGCCAATAAAGAACGATACTCTTCATTCATAGCTTCAACCCAATCTGGATGACCGGAAGCTTCTTCAAAGGTTTCTGGATCAATTTTTTCTGGAACTTGAGCCAATAAGGAAGAGGCTCTTTCAAACTGAGAACGTGTACATCATCGATCGGCAAGGTCACCTAGAAGAGAACCTGCTGCATCCCGAGTAGAGAGGACCCATCTTGGAAGCGGTGGAGTATAAGGAACAATTTCAAAAGGTGGAGGAGGATTGTAATCCTCGTTGTCATCATTTGAACTAGAAGGAATGCTATTAAAAATAGAAGAGAGAGAGAGAGGTGGCACATATGCCAAATCAAGCTCACAGGCCAAAGGTGGCACACTTTCCGAACTAGGCTTGCACGCCGATATATTTTCATCAAATTTTACATCTCTTCTAATGATAATATTTTTGGATTTTGGTTGAAGAAGTCTATATCCTTTGACATCTTCAGAATATCCAACAAAAATACATTTTTCACTCTTAGGTTATAAGGCTTTATGTTTCGCATCTGGAATATGGGCCCAAGCATCACTTCCAAAAACACGAAATTGAATTACGTTTGGTTTGATTGAGCTCCAAGCTTCTTCTGGAGTTATATCCTTTAAAACCTATTTAGGAGTGCGATTTACTATGTAATTTGCACAGTTAATGGCTTTTGCCCAAAAATTGAGACCAAGCCCTTTAGATTGAAGCATACAATTAGCCATTTCTTTTAAGGTGCGATTCTTCCTTTCAGCTACACCATTTTGTTGTGGAGTATATGGAACAGTATGTTGCCATTGAATGTCATGCTCAGTGCAGAAGTTGATAAATTTGTTGTTAACATATTCTCCGCCATTGTCTGATCTTAACTTAAGAATCTGATGTCCAGATTGTTTCTCAACAAAGTCCTTAAAGGCCAAGAACATGTTAAAAACTTCACTCTTGAGTTTTAATAAATATACCCAAGTGCGTCTGGAAAAATCATCAATGAAAGTTAAGAAGTACTTGCAACCAGAGAAAGAAACAACAGGAAGTGGACCGCATAAATCACTATGCACAAGCTGCAAAGGGGTTAATGCGTGCCAAGGGGTACGTTTGTCAAAACTATCCCGATGATTTTTTTTGAGTACACATCCGGAGCAAACACCATCTCGGCAAGATACCATAGGAAGGCTTGTCACCATATTTTCCTTACATGGATTTTGAAGAGAGTGATAGTTTAAGTGACCAAATCGCTCATGCCAGAGTTTGCTCACCTCATCATTATGAGCAACAAAAATAGAGGGATGAGATGATGACCCAAAGTTGTCAAATTTATACAACCTTGTGGAATCATCAACAATGCCAGTAGCTAAAATATGTTTAGGATATTTGAGGTCCTTGATTACAACATCATGAGGTGAGAATTCTACTATTTTCCCTTCACCTGAATGAGTTATCTGATAAATAGATAGAAGGTTGCATGACAAGGTAGGAACACATAGTACATCATTAAACTTACCATTATCTAGATGAATGGTTCCAGATCCTACAACACTAAGAGATCTATCATCACCAACATAAATATGTTTGGTGTTACAATCATTTAAAGAAGAAAACATGGATTTATTTTTAGCCATGTGGTAAGAAGCTATAGAATCAATGAGCCACTCATGAGAAGGAGAACAAGAAGATACATTTAATGCATAACTAGATCTTTATGCTTGAAAACCACAAGAAGAAAGTGCCATGCCTGAAGATGAAGGTGAAGAGTGCTCCAAATTGATGTTGTGCTTCTTCATTGCTGCTTCTAAAGCTTCCATCTTCTTAAAACATTTGGACTCTATATGGCCATCCTGATTGCAAAAGTTGCAATGTCTATCTGTCTTCTTCCCTTTATTTTGATTTGCCTTATTATTTTGGTGATTTGATTTTTCAGTTTGCGGCTGAAATTTCTTAGGGCCCTTGTTTGATTTAGGACCGTATTTTTTAGGATACTGCTTCTTGGAATTCTTTTGATATGGTTGTTGTTGGGCTGCTAAGGATTTCTTAGAGGCGTTTCCAGCGGTGATAAGACCCAGGTGTAAAAAATTTTCTTATTCTCTTATCAAAGAATCACAAAAGGCATCAAAAGATGGATTCTTGTAGGTGGTTCCTGAAGAAATGATGGCTTCTCTGGTGGAATTGAAAGCAGAAACAAATACACAGTATGCAGGGCCAAGCTTAGTAAGAATGCAATAGATGAGGCTACCATCATCCTTTTTGATTTTACAACCTTCTAAAATAATTTTGAGGGTCTTAAATTTGGACAAAAAATCTTCAATGGAGGAGAAATTATTGGGGTCCAAAGTAAGCAACTCATTTTCAAGCTGGTGGGCCCTGATTTGATTTTGAATGCCAAAAACAGTTTTTAGATTTTCTAGGGCTTCATCAGGGGTGTCAATGTCAAGGATATGAAATCGAAGATCTTGAGCAATGGACATTCCTATCAACCCTCGTGCTTGATCTTGTTTAATTTCCCATTTAGTAGCTTTATCATCATCAGAAGGTTTAGGTTTAATTATATCTACCATGTGAGGTAGCCATTGGAAATAATTGGTGCTGTTAAGAATAACCGGGCATGCACTTTCCATTTTTTTTAAAATTTAAGCTGAGAAAAGCTGAAAATAACTGCTCCAATGGAAATATCTCGAACAATTAGTCCGTTTCAAAAGAAACGGCTCGAAAAACGGCTTCCGGATGAAGAAGTTATGCCTTTTGAAAAATCTGAGTTGTAGATGCCGAATAGTTACGGGAACGGGATGAAGTGTGGCTTTTGTTTAAAAAAAAATCCACCCATTTAAAAAAAAAAAAAAAATCACAAAAGAAGCTTGAGAAGCAGACTTGAACCTAAGACCTCTATTCTCATAAACTAACCCCTCACCAAGTGAGATAGTAAAAGGATCACGTTATTGTAAGAAAGGAGGAAGGGGTTTTTTTTTTTTTTTAACTCTTCGGTGTGCGCGCCTTTTCCTACACAAAAAACACAAAAAACCAAGCAAGAAAAAAAAAAAAAATTCAAAGCCTTGCGGCAGAATGTTAGATTTTCGGTTATCCTTACCGGCAACTATCACTTTTTTTACTATTTCTTATTTCTCGAGATCGCACAAAGACGCGGGGAAAGAGCATATGTAGAAAAAATATATATTTTCCTGTTTCTGATTTACCAAGATCGCACACAGCGCACAGCAAAGAGCATACATAGAGAAGAGGGTATAGATCCGGAAAATAAATAAAACCTAAAAAGAAAAAATAAAAAAAGGGAACCAAAATAAGCAGAACTATTAACAAATATAACTACAAAATAGATGCTTTATACCTCCAGATCTAAACTGTCATAACTTGGGCACCCGGAAACCTTTTCGCATGAAATGAAATGCATTCCTCACTGTAACAGACGCTCTAGACACAATCGAGTAGTTCTTCAAGCCCAAAAATTTTCAGAAATAATATATCTATAAAACCACATTCGCATGCAGTCAAACCGGCTTCGGATTTTGTTCAACAACGGATGCGGCCCTCAAAATAGCTCTAATGCCATGTAGGAATTTACAGTGTAATTTCCTTATATCAAGAACCAAAGGTCACCGCTCACAAACATATCACAAATTAGTACACCAGTATAATCACGTGGTTAAAACCCTCAAAGAGGGAAATGGTCCATGGCCTGAGCCAATGTGGCCACTTTAGGCAATTTATTAATATAAAAAGAAAAGTTACATATGTTTCTCTCATAAATGGTTACCGGAAAAATCACCCTCCATGCTCTTTAAATAGAGATCATGGACCAATCGGGTGTTAAGCCACGGATCAAGTGTCTTTAATACCGAGGTGAGAGATTATCATCAGATCACTACAAATCGTGACCGTTGGATTATAAGTTACAAATGTACATGGTAAAGAAACAAACTTTACCTAACTCTACACTAGACTAAGTTATTCTTAACTATTTCCTATGTGTCAGAATATCCTAACAGTGCAACTCTTATTTGGTGGGAAGCCAAATCTCAAGAGAACATGAAGAAACATGGTAAGGTCTTAACCTCTTGGAATGATTTTGTTGTTTCCTTAAGGAGACAATTTTATCCGTTAGCATACATGCAAAATGCTATAATGGACTGGAAAAACTTTAGGTAAGGTAAAGGAAAAACTGTGCAAAGCTATAATCCAGAATTTAGGAGAAGAGCACTAATTTTCGGTGTAGATTTGACATCTCACGAAAAATTTTTAAACTACATTGGAGGTCTGCATAGTTACCTAAGACATACTATTCTCATGTTTAATCCTTCAAATTAGATGAATTATGTGTACAGGTCACACATTTAGAGGCAAGAGGGAAACATGTTTTAGAGGAGAAAAGTGAGGATACCTTTGAGTATGGAGAGAAAGGAAAGGGTAAGTTCAAGGGTAAAGGTAAGAACAATGCTTCCGTCAAGATCAAGAAAGAAAAACTCACATGTAAACATTGTTCCAAATATGGGCATAATGAAGATCATTGTTGGAAACTTCATCCAAAGGTGAGACCCAACAAGCTTTAAAAAAATGAGAAGGAGAAGACAATTGCAACAATAACACATGATTTAGGTTTTGATTCCATAGATAAAACAAATATACCCACAATTGGTTTTAAAGGTAAGGAAATTGCAAGTACTAGTTCTTCAAGTTGTCTCAATAGTACTCAAGATGATGAAACAAGATTTGAACTTTTCCATGTTAGATTTATTTTAAATCATACCAAGATTGACACCCTATTTGATAGTGGTTCACAAGAAAATATTATTTCAGAATACTTAGTCAAAAAGTTGAATTTAGAGACCACTCCTCATCCAAGACCTTATCCTTTAGGTTGGATATGTAATGATGCAAATTTTGAGATGACGAGGAATTGCATACTTAGATTTGAAATAACTGCAAACTTTCTTGATGAAGTTGAACTTGATGGTGTTCTGCTTGATATTTCTGGTATTGTTTTGGGTAGCCCAAATCTTTATGCTAGGAGAGCAAACTTTAATCACCATGAGAATAAGTATCACTCGTTCAAGAATGGGATTGAGTACATTGTCAAATCGCATATTAAGAAGATGAATTCATCTCTTAAGCATGATGGACAAATGAAAATAATTGTGAATGTTAGTCAATTTTTTGCTTTGTTAATGTTCAAGCATTAACATGTTGTGAATGAGACCTTTCAAGGTGATGGTTCAAATGAAAATTCTAAATTCATTGATGTTTCTAATGGTTGTGATAAGATGTTTCAGGAGTCTTTTATGTTGCCTCCAAAAAGAGTTCAACAAGATGAGAAAAAATTGCAGCAACATGCATCATTGTTGAGCAATGATGTGAACAAGATGCCAGTGCAAGAGAGTGCAAAGGTCAAAGAGAAAGCGTCAAAACAATTTGAAAAAGAGGGAGTTGAGTTCAAAGTTTCTTCTTGTGGGTTTCACAATGCGTTTTCTTTGAAATGGGATGTTTCATGGTGATGGCGATCACATTTGATCAAGAGTCGAGCCAAGCACAAGGCAAGACAAGTTAAACATCATCATGTCGATAGTGTTCGAGGTGAGAATAATTTAAAGTTTTTTAAGTTTTCTTTGATTGATGACCAAGGGAACATGTTTGTTTCTTCAGGGATAGTTTTTGCTCTACAAATTTTGGGAAATTGCAGCAAGATGGTATCTACAACAGCAAGACAAGGTCATTAGGGGAATTTTGAGGTCTAAAATGGGCCTCCTAAGGAAATAATAAAATAATAGCTAAACTAATAAAATAATGTTTATTAATTTTAAATTCACTTTTTGCACCAAAATCCATGTAGCCATAGTTAAATTCAATTCAAAATTTGTACCAAAATAAAATTAATAAAAAAATTGTATTAATGTGACTATAAATAAGAATAAGTTTTTTAAGAAAAAGTCATTATCATTGAACAACTAATGCATTTGTCCTTTGTACTTAAATAACTTAAAATAAAATATAAATATAAATTTATAAATTATAAATTATATTTTATGCTATTAATTAAAATTTATATTAATTAGATTGTATAATAACATGTAATTAATATACTATATAAAAATAATATAATATAATATAATATAATAAATGTATAGGGATATGCATTGTTTCTTTTAAGAAATATGAAATGACAATAATATTATTTTATTCAAAAAGTGTGGAATGAAATTTATTACGAGTACTTTACTTTGACTTTAAAAGTACGTAGAGCACTACCATGGTCGACCCTGAGTTTTTATCCACCATTGAGAATGTGACAAGTAAGTACCTTTAACTCAAGCAATGCCACCTCAACTATTAGGGATGATGTCATCTCCTAAAATGTGATTGGTTCTCATAAAGTGAATTTTGATTGTACATTTTCCTTAGGAGGCCCATTTTAGACTTCAAAATTCCCCTAATGCTCCAGAATCAAGAGAAAATATCAGTTTTCATGAAAATATCAAATTGTCGAATTCAGTCAAATTATAATGGATTGAGACTGGAAGGGTGAGGAGATTTTACCCTCATCCAAATGTTCAATAATAAAATATATTTTGGGGTCCAAAAGCTTCCAGTAGAGAGGAGTGATCAGGTGCTCAAAAATATGCTCAAAAATGAAATTTGTCGGAATGGTGTGGAACCTAAATGACCACATAGATCTTGTCATTTTGAACCTGGCGCAACTCATTTCGCAGAAAACCGACACCGTATGCTACCAGAAACAAGTTTTGTTTGTTTTCTCAAACATGAATTTTTTTCAAAAATGACAGCTGACTGGGAAAAATTTTGGGCCAGTGGCAAGTTGCCATGTGGCCTCTTGTGATTGGTCGAAAGTCAAATTTTTTGGGCCTACCAAAACATGACACATGGCAGCCCTTGACTAGTGTTGTTTGACGTAATTTTATTGGTTGGTTGGTGGCCAACCACATGTTTCCACATGGCCCAATCGAAGGCCACCACATGGCAGCATGGGGGCCACCAAAATTTTGGTTAACTCTGAATTGACCTTCGCAGGAGTCGATATCGTGACCTCTTACCAAACAGCGCAAATTCTTTACCACATGGGCTACCACAGTCCTTATTAAACCATACATTGAAAACGTTGTTTAAGCACTAATTCGATAGAGGTTGCAGTAAGGGGATAGGGCTTAGCCCCGACCCTCACATATGTCACCATATGACTATTGGCATGGAACTAGGGGCAAGGCCCTGTTAATACGATTTTTTTTAATTAAAAAATATTAATTAACCACGTTTAATTTAATTAAAAATTCAGCCTTTAGGTCTTGGCGTGCATTTTAACTGTCCAACAATTTCAAACGAAAAATTTGCGAATTTGTTGCTTGGTTAGCTTAAATCAGGGCGAATTTGTAGGACGGTTCCAGAATTTGGGGAATTTGTAGAGCGACTAGCAGCAAAGCTAGGGAGGCTCATAACTTCTTCAGTTTTTTACCAATTTGGGAGCAAAAAGAGGCTAGATAGGCATTTTTGATAGCTCTAAAGTTAATGGAACATGTTTTGAAGTCATTTGAGCACTGTAAATGTATGTCATCACCATTTTTTAGCATAATGATATAGGGTCAAGCCATTAGAAGCTGGACCAAGGAGACGTAACCGAGGAGGGGTGAACTCCATCACTTGTTGTGTTGTGGTTATTTTTATGGTGTATTTGTCTGTTGTTTCTTCCATTTCAGAGTTTAAATTCATGTTTTATTTGTTTAAAAATTTAACATAAAGGCTCATAAAAATCAATTTTAACACTTGCAATTTCTAAAACCTCAAGCACATTTACATTAAGATCGCATCCATATCACTAAATATGGATTCTCTAAACATCTAATTCCGCATCAGGGTCTTCTTGTTCAATGGACTTATGAGGTTGTTCTTATTCCTTTTCATGTACTTGATAGCTTCTTTATCTTCATGACTTTCATGGTGTAGGATTTTTAATGGGAGCTTGAAGCAATCGTTTAACAAATTATCTACCAAGATTTATCATGGGGCACTCCATGCTTTCTATCACCCAATTTGTAGAGTCTTCATGATTTTTTTAGCGATCATGTTGTCATCATTTATTTATAATGTACTTATCAAGAAAATCATGTGTTTTTTGTTGCGCTCTAATAATGAATTGATACTACACTTGGTTCAATTTTTTGCAATTTTTTGCAATCTCCTACAGTTCTCTAATTCATTCTTGAATTTGTTATCCTATCCTTAGGCCTTGGTCTACTTCATCTGAGCAATCTACATGCCAAGTAGTCGAGAGTCTCAAAAGTGTAAGTTGCAACAAAATCCAATAGAGAATTATTAATTGAAGCAAGAGCCTAAAGAAGCACATTCCCAAAGGATGTATGATTGTCATCTTTAGTAAAACATCTATCATGCAAGTTTGGGTGTGGTGAATGAGTTGTTATTCAAGCAAGCCATTACAAAATTTCATTTCGAGAATGCATCAAATGATGATTAAGAGTGATTCAGAGAGTTTTCTAAGTCATGTAAGGGTGACCCAAAAATTTGAGGGAGTGTTGTAGCCGCCACAACAAATATAAATAACTAGTATTTTGCATTAACTAATACTTTAAAGTCACAATCATTCATAAATAATCATCTCTTTATTGTTATATCATATATAATATACATTTTATTATTTCCAATTAAATGACTTCACGCCTTTTCTTATAATTCTAATATATCTTCTTAGAAAGTACCACCACATACATCACAAGTCATATCTTAGTAATTGTTTTCACTAACCTATGTCACTCAACAAAATCTTCTTAAACTGGTAGTTCCTCTAATTTTTTCAATTCTTCAATCTTTAATGACCATTTAACACACTCTTATCTACCTAATTAATCATCATAAACCATTTCATACATTTTTCACTAACCATTTTGTTTCACACAACTTGTTCCCTTATACCAAATCAACAAAATTTAAAAAAAAACCGATATCCAACATTTTGTTATGCATACGAATACAAAAAATATTAGAATTTAAACATTATATCACCATTAACCACTCTAAAAAATCACTTAACTAATAAATCTACACAATTATTTATGTAAGAAGGTTCCAACATGCCTTAACATGTATTGTATGGGTCATATCTACAAAATAGTAACAGTCTTAGTTTGGGCTGAAATTCAATATATTACATTGTAAATTAATGTTTGTTATATATATATATATATATATATATGGTTTTAAATAAATATTATTTATTTTTATTTAATATTTAAATGGTATTAGTAAATATTTTAGATTAAAATAATAGTTTAATAAAATAATTATTAAATTCATTTCTAATTTGTATTTTAATAATTAGCTTATATGTTTTTAGTCTTTTTAATAAGAAAATTTTGTTATAATTTTTTTATATAAATTTTAAAAATATATAAATCTAAATTCCAATTTATTATATAAAAAATTATTATATTTTCAATTTAATAATTGTAATTTTGTAAGCATTCTAAATAAAGTTAGACTAAAGTCCAATTAAATAAAATAAAATGTGAAAAAAAGTTCAAATTGATTTTAACAAACTCTTGTGTCACATACCTTTCAAAGTACCTAAGGCATGCCCCATTTTTATATACTTTGCAAACAACCTAAAAAAAGATACCCATACTAGGCTGTCAAAAACACTCCATTAAATTTTAATAATACTTGATATTAACCCACAAAATTTTGATTAAAAATAATTTCAAACAATGAGAAATTGAATATCCAAAACCGCAATCCGAAACATTCAAGAATTGGATCAGAACTCCCTTGGTGGGTATTTTCTGAATTTTGAATTCAAAATGAATAAAAATACATTGATCCCTCTCTACACCACATTGACATTAATATTAATAAACAACAATATCAAAAATACAAATATTAAGGTACCTTTTGCTTACATTTTCAAAGTCAATAGTAATTGGTTTCAATTAATCGAAAACACCATGCACCTTCCTTATGCACCACCTGAAATTGGACATCAATCTTACTAAAGCTATGGCAAAGTTTTAAGTGGTTTGAGATATATGATTCTATTTTTGACTCTACAGATACCTTTAAAATTCTGATTATGAGAAATCTATATAATAATATAATAAAAACAGACTTCTCAATTTGGCAAGATTTTATTGAGTGTATATTTGGCAGTTGTTTTCCCCCAAATTTAAGAAATTGTGTGGTGGGTCTTTCATAAAACTTCATGATTATGAATTTTTAATTGTTGTTACACCGAAGGTGTTCTTTTGAATATGTTAACCGACCCTTTTGTTGTCCACAGTTTGTTCAAGAAAACAACTATCACTCCTTTTTGTTTTCCAATGTTGGTTCAAGCAAGCACTTGATAGCCATGTTGGTTCAAACAGTTCTCACTACTCTTGTTTTCCACCATTGGTTCGAGCAACCAACTTTCAAGGCACACTGCGTGATGGCCATGCTCCGTCTTAACTTTTTTTTTTAATTAAATTCGCTGAATGCTGCAGTAATTCCAACGAAACATTCTCATTTGCTCCTGTAATGCAATTACATATGATATAATGATTCAAGTTTCTTACATGATGGGGAGATTCCAAGGTGTGTTGCAGCTCTTTGATAGATTGAAAGAAGGGATTAACCCTTTGTATGGTACTCACACAATTTTTCTGAATGGACTCTTCCAAACCAGAGATTTTAAAGAGGCACACTCTTTCCTGATCGAGCACAGTGGAAAGGATTCGAATAACCATGAATATTTAATCGATGTTTGTACCAAATCAGGTTGAGGACGAGAAGCACAATATCTTTTGATCAAAATGAAAGTTTTGGATTTGGAACTTCTGGATGACCAATTAGGCAACAAAGTTTTATACAAAAAACCAAGTTAGTCAATCAGGGAATGTAGTACAGTTGTGGGTTTTCCATTCGATATGGATAACTATCATTGGTATCCTAATATATATTGTACAGTTGGCGGCAAAGATGAAAAAATCGCGAGTTTTTCGGGCTGCCAATTTTATCGGCGATAATTTCGATGATTTTTTGAAAAAATCGTTATCGCGATAAAACCGTGATTTTTACAAAAAAATCGCGAGTCGAACAGTAAAAATCGTGGCTTCCTCAAACAGCGAATTTATAATGCGATTTTGGGTTTTTTGTTTTTCATTTTTACTTGGACAGCTTGGGTTATGAGAGCTAAGGAGTGAAGGAGGAGAGCCAAGGAGGTAGATACGTGATCTACAAGCCCAAGATTGGACAAAAGTAAAGAATTTCTTGCAAGCCAAGCGAACAAAAATCGAATTTGGACCAAGTGTCTCCGGCAAAACGTTTTTCCAGGTATGGGCATCAAATTTGACCCTTTTTTTTTTGTTTTTTTCTTGTTCTTCCATGGGTTTCTATTACCCATGTATTTTTCATCATTTGTGATTGCATTTGGTTGTGTTTTTTTTTTTTTTTTTAATTGAGAGGAGAGGGTTTATTTTGGTCAAAAATGCAAAAAATTGTTTGTTAAATTTTGTTTTTTATATTTCTTCTTGTGCTTTTAATTTCTTTCATTATTTTTGCTTGTGTTTCAACATGTATTTTTTCCCATTATTTTTGCATTGAATTGAGGGTTTTTTTTTGTGAAAAAAATCAAAATGTTGTATGTAAAATTGTAATTTTTTTATTTTATTTTTTAACTGGCAATTTTTCTTGTGCCCTAGGTTCAAATTTCAACATTCAAAGTTCAAAGTTTCCAACATGCCAAGGAAATTAGATCCTTTATGGGAATTTGGTAAACCTGATCACGGGTTTGACCGATTAAACTTGACTTGCAAATTATGTGGTCAACACATGGCAGGGGGGATATACAGGTTGATATACCACCTGGCACAAATTCCTGGGCATGAAGTAGGCCCTTGCAGAAACACCAATGCAGAAATAATCAAAAGAGCCATGAACTCATTGGGAGAAATAGAAACCACTAAACTCAAATCAGCTCTGAAAAGTCAAATATCAGGGTTTGGAGTTGACCGTGAGAGTGGTAGTGGCTCTTCAGCATCAGCGTCTTCTACAGGCAGCCCTGTAGCTGCCTCCTCATTTTTTGTTCCTAGAACCACTCCCGGAGCACAGCCATCTATCTCCTCCCTTATTAAAAGAAAGGAGAAGGAAGAAGTTGATAAGTTGTTGGGCAAACTGTTTCTTTGGAGTGATATTCCTTTCAATGTTGCCAGGAACAATCCATTTTATCAGGCTACGATTGATGTAATCGCTATTGTTGGCCCAGGATACAAAGCCCCTACATATCATGACCTTAAAGGGTGCATTCTGAAAAATGAGAAAGATGACTGCACCAAGAAATTGGAAGAGTTAAGGGCATCATGGGAAGTCACAGGATGCACTGTGATGTCAGATGGTTGGACTGATCAAAGGGGTAGGACCCTTATTAACTTCTTGGTCAGTTGTCCCAAGAGGACAAGGTTTATGAAATCTGTTGATGCATCTGCACATGTCAAAGATGCAAGATTATTATGTGATTTATTAGATGTGTTCATTATGGAGGTTGGGCCCCAAAATGTTATCCAAATCATAACGGACAACGCTACAAACTATGTTTCTGCTGGCAAGATGCTTATGGAGAGGTATCCGAGCATATTTTGGACACCTTGTGCTGCACATTGCCTTGATTTGATGTTGGAGGAAATCGGAAAGCTTGATTTTGTCAAAGATATTGTAGAATCATCAAAGAGAATCACAAAATTTATATATAACCATGGATCTGTGCTTCATTTGATGAGGACATTCACGAACAAGAAGGAGTTGGTGCGGCCTGCTATTACACAATTTGCCACTACTTTCATCTCTCTTCAATCCCTCTTGAATTCTAAGTGGGATTTGAAGAGAATGTTTCTTTCAGATGAGTGGCGTGCTTTGACTATCAGCCGCAAATCAGAGGGACAGGCCATCTGCAAGTTGGTGTCATATCAGGAAGATTTCTGGGCTGGAGTGGAAGAGGTGTGCAGCATTAGTGAACCTTTGGTAAAGGTTCTTAGATTGGTGGATGGAGAGAAGCCCGCAATGGGCTACTTGTATGAGGCCATGGATAGAGCCAAAGAAGCAATTCGCAGCTATTATGATGATAAGAGTGATGATGGGTTTCAGAGACAACTTATTTTATGGGAAGTGATTGATGATTGATGGAACAACACACTCCATCGTCCCATTCATGCTGCAGGGCTCTTCATGAACCCCGCATTTGCTTATTCATGTGGTTTTTTATTTGATGCTGAGGTCATGGATGGCTTTTTCACTTGTGTTCAGAAGATAGTGCCAAATCCATCAGAACGTGCAGATATATCCAAAGAGATGGAGGTATATAGAATGGCAAGTGGCACCTTGAGCTTCGACATCGCTGTCCAGGATAGGACTGCTAAAATGCCAGGTAAGATTTTCATTATTTTAAAAATTTTCTTATGTTTGTAACTTTATAATTTTATCTTATTTGTTGTAACTTGTCACTTGTAGATGCATGGTGGAGGAGCTACGGTGGCAGATTACCAAAACTCCAAAAACTTGCCATTAGAATACTCAGCCAAACATATAGCGCTTCAGGATGCGAGTGCAACTGGAGTGTATTTGAAAAAATACACACCAAAAAGCGCAACAGGAAAAAAATTAACATATTCCAACTGATTTTTTGAATTCATTAATTTTTTTTTTTTAATATTTAATTTATTAATTTATGACCCTTGTACAGGTTGGAGGGTCAGCGGCTCAATGACATGGTTTACGTCTACTACAATCTTAGATTGTGGGTGAGACAACTTGAGAGGACCCCTGATATAGAGGCTATCTCTTTAGATGCGATTGACACCATTGTTGAATGGAGGGTTGAGGCTGAGAGGCCTGTCATGGAGTCAGCCCCTGATTGGATAGAGCAGGAGGTAGTGGAGGGGGAGGAGGAGGAGGAGGAGGAGCAGCAACAGCAGCAGCAGGAGCAGGAGGAGGAGGTGACACCACCTACCACTACTACCAGTAGAGGACGTGGTATGCCTCCTTTAGCTCCTAGTGGTTCAGGTTCCCATTCTGGTACTTCATTTGTTACTTCTAGAGCACAACAGAGCCCATTGCCAGTCCCGCCAGCTTCTTCATCTAGAGAGAAAGGCAAAGTTGTTGTATTTTCTCGCAAGAGGGGCAGAGGAAATCAATAGTATAGGACCATAGGTTATATGGTGCATTGACATTCCTTTGTATATGACTGTTGACATTATGACTCATGATATGAGATACATTATTATATTTTTTGTTGATATTTTGAGGATGAGTTGACTCTTGAGACTCAGGACTTAGTATTCAGGACAGGATTCAGTTTTATGTGTGATGTAGCACTAGACATGATATTACACATCTTATATATTAGTTTGTTTTCATATTTATGTGTCAATGCATTTATTTTACGCTGTAGATGCTTTAGATATTAAAAAAATTGAAAAAAAAATGAATATTTTTGTATGTGCCTATTTTTTCCCGATTTTTACGATTTTTTCCGGATTTTTTCCCCTCAGCGATAATATCCCGATCGCGATTTTTTCATCTTTGGTTGGCGGGCCTGTCCAATTTGATATGTTAGACATGTGCTAAGAATTTTTTTGCCTCAATGTAATTCAGAGCATTGGTCATCTTTAAGAATTTCAAGCGATCATTTTGTGCTGACTACTTTGATCTCTCTCTGTGTCAATTGAAATAAGTCTCCAAAATATTTTGAGAAGAAGTTTATAGATAATAAATAGTGATTCTCATCTGTAATCTAATGTTGGATTGGTAAAGTTTTTGGTCCAAGTAATGCTTCATAATCTAATATGCTCTTGTTCATAATTAGTTATAATACATGGGAATTATTTAGTACATATCTAATGCACACAAATGAAATTATAATTAGTTACTATTTATGGGAATTAATTGGTACATATCTAATGCACATAAATGAAATTAGAAAGTTAATATGGAAGAAAATCCAAACATAGGGACATGGTACTGAAATAGTTAGATTGTAAACATCATTTTGAACCATCCTTTTACTCTGCATTAATTGCATTACAGGGAGTCCTAAGAAATGTAACAATATGTTTCAGATTATCCATAATATATATGGGTTATATAAAAGGATCAATTTTGATTATTGTACTTACAAGGCATTAATTGCATTACAGGGAGTCCTAAGAAATGTAACAATATGTTTCAGATTATCCATACTATATATGGGTTATATAAAAGGATCAATTTTGATTATTGTACTTACAAGGCATTGTCGAGCTTTAATAGTTTTCATATATTACTATTGCGCACGGTTAGACATCATTGTGTCAGTATTTTGAGGATGGATGGATGGATTTTAAGGAATATTATTTATCATGATATGGAGAGTTTTGTAAATGGTTGGTCTCATTTATTTGGAGGTATTAAAGAATGTTAAATTGGAATATTTATGTGATTTATTTAGATTTTATTAAACTACAGGTTTACATATATCTTTCTCTAAAAAAGTTATAACTCATAACTGAACAATCAATAAACTAAAATGCTAATTTCTTAACTAATAAACTGCCTAACTGTACCCCCCCCCCCTAATTCGAAGGGACATCTGACATACCAAGTAAGGATCTGATTTTTTTGAACATTGCACGCCCTAATGCTTTGGTAAAAATATCTGCAATTTGTTCTAAAGTTGGACAATGTGTCAGATGAATTTTTTTGGCGTCTACATGATGTCGAATCAAATGATACTTGGTGTTGATATGTTTAGTTCGATCATGAAACTTTGGATTCCTGGCCAACTGAATTGCAGAAGAGTTGTCGACAAATAGATGAGTTGAAGCTTTTTGTTTCCCTTGTAAATCTTTGAGTATTTTCCGAAGCCAAATGATTTCCTTAATGGCTTGAGTTGCTGCAACATATTCGGCTTCGGTAGTAGAATCAGCAAGAACAGTTTTCTTGCGCGATCTCCAACTGATGGCTGTTGATCCAAGATTCATCAAATAACCAGAAGTTGAGAGTCCATTTTCTTTATCTCCATAAAAATCTGAATCTGAATAAATAGCAAGATGGAAGTCTAAAACTTTGGAATATTTGATACCGTAAGTTTTAGTTCCTTTTAAATATTTCAAAACTCTTTTTACTGCTACCCAATGCCCCTCACAAGGATGATGCATAAACTTAGAAAGCATTCTGACAGCAAAGGCTATATCAGGACGAGTAATAGACAAATAAATGAAACTTCCAACAAGTTGCATGTACTTTGTTGGATCTTCAAATGGTTTTCCTTCTTCAGAAGTGAGTTTCAAATTCTGCTCCATTGGTGTAGCAACATGATTACAATTCGTCATACTATATCAATTCAATAACTTACCAACATATTTCCTCTGAGAGATGAAAATATGTTGTGGTTTTTTATTAACTTCAATTCCAAGATAATAATGAAGTAAACCTAAATCTGTCATATCAAAAACATTTTTCAATTCCTTCTTTATAGATGATATATATTCATCATCATTTCATGTGATCATCAAATCATCAACATATACAACTAGATATACAACTGATCTTCCAACTTTCTTAACTAAAAGAGTTGCATCATCTAGGTCAAAATGTTTATAGTTTAACTTAAGAATATGTTCAATTAGCTTCTCATACCATGCTCATGGCACTTGTTTCAAGCCATACAAAGACTTCACTAGTTTGCAAACATTTGTTTTAAACATCTTCTTTCAAATCTTCATTTAAAAAGGAAGTTTTGACATCCATCTAATGAATTTTCCATTCTTTCTGAGTTGCAATAGCAAACAAATATCTAATAGTGCCCCATTTAGCTATAGGAGAAAAAAATTCTATATTGTCGATACCCTCTTTTTGTGCATATCCCTTCGCTACAAGTCTTGCTTTGTGCTTGTCTAGTGAACCATCAGCTTTATACTTAGTTTTATAAATCCATTTTCAACTAATAGGTTTGTTGTTAGCAAGAGGATTCAACAACCTCCATGTGCCATTTTTTACGAGAGCATCATATTCCTTTTGCATTGCATCTTTCCACTGATCATAACTAGTAGCTTCTTCAAAGCAAGTAGTTTCACAATGTAATGCTGCCACAGCAGCAAAAACCGACATTCTCCATATAAAAATGCATGGTTCATTCATAACCCAAAATAAACCTCAAATTGGAACAAACTCTAATGCGGAAGCTTACCTTTTCAATCGATGGTTAAAACCATATACCAAAACCCATTTCATGAATATCGCATCAACGTTCGAATTTGGTTAAAAATACCAAATATGCCAACAAATAGTAATATAAACTTTCGGCCCCACAACTTCACATTTCATTAGAAATTTGACTTTGGATAAAACCCATATAATTTCGAGCCCACATTTATTTCAACCTTTATGAGATTTAATTTAACCCAAACTTTATGTTATAAAGTTAACATAATACTTTATAACTTACCCTTTCCACCTATCAACAGGCCGCACATATGTCGAGGCTCGCTTGCGTGTTAAATCATATATGGCCCACACTTTACCAAAGAAACATATGCTCATACGTCCAACAGGTGACGCTTCATCGCACTCCAACTCAACAATCTAGCGGTTATCACGTAACAAAGATGCACACCCTTTAATGTTTCAATTCTACGCGAAAAAAGTGGTTTTGTGACGCCACGTGTCACTCGCTGGGGTGTATCGTGTTCATTTCAGTAATTACCGCTTACCACTCTAAAGCTATGCGAAAACCATTTACGGTTTTCAAACCCGTCTTCACTGTTCTAATTTCCATTTACTCATGGTTCCATATGTGCGCGGTTCCAAACCACATATTTTCACCATTTATCATTTAAAGGTTGTGCGAAAACCCCTTTGGAGGTTTTCAAAACCACTCCTCTGCTCCTCTTCTATGCGAAACCCTCTTCACGATTTCGTTAACTTTTGATCTTTACTTTTGTTGTTCCTTCGCTTCAGTTCCATGCCAGAATACAGGGTTTCAAAACAATATGTCAATGTGATGTAAAAAATCAGACATTTCTTAAATATCAATTGCAATTAAACCCTTGTTCCAATCTTGATCCACATTCACTGTTGTTCGGATGTACTTCTGATACATATGGTCCAAAGTATCTGTTTCTAAATTGAAAATTCAATTCCTCTCTTGTGTCATCGATCCTTTCAGTGATCGATGACTGAATTTAACAAAATGCGAACTCATCCAATCTTCTTAAATGTCTATGTAGACCTTTTATGCACTTCAGCTCAAGTCATAATATTGACATTATACCTTGTCTCGACATTTACATCAATCTATCAATGGTATGCAGAACCACTATTTCAAACCCTTATTGCATAGTTTTATCACACATCTGTTCATAAACTCTGAGTATTACTCACACGTAATATATAATTCAATCAATCAATGCACACCATAATTCAGAAATCAAATTCCTCCATATATACATATAACCAAATAATTACAAAATACCTCTTTTCTATGGCCTGATATTCTAATCAATGGCCCTTTTCTCCAATTGCCCGTAGGCTTACCACAACAAACCTCTGTTTTTCCAAAACCCTACTTTCTACCTAATAACTCTTCTACCTACTATTGTCCTCTTTTGCCTTGAGGCTTTACAATTTATACAAAAGATTATGAACCAATTTAGGTTCAGATCCTCCATTATCTCAACAAACCCTGAATATCTTCTAATTCCTCATTTGCCTCAACTAAACCCTCGGGATCCTCTCTCATCCCATAAAATCATGAAACTAATTCTAACTTAAGATTTACAATTAATTTCTAAATCTTTCAATCCCTATGAAATCTCAACTATCCTAATTCTCTCATGTTCTCCAATCATTCAGGAACATTTACAAAATTCTTCTCAATATTTAATTCCTATTCTAAATCACTCAAAACATTAATAATTACATTAATGAACCAATATTCTTTGAAATCACAAGACCCCTATGTCTATTAAAATACAAAGGATTTTCTGAGCCTAATGCTCCTGCATCACAATCCACAGAAAAATTAAATTCGCAATGAGAATAGTTACCTAAGGAACTTCCAGCCTTAAACTCATCATATTTCTTTGGAAATGTTTGAATATGAGTTGACCTTAGCAAAGGTTGTGTAGGAATTTGTTCAGGAAGTTGCTCATTTTCTTCATTTGTCTCAATTCTTTCCATTTTTGTCATTGTTTCTGTAGAATCACTTGCATCACCCAATTTCTCATCAGCAACGAAATTATCATCATCAAACATTCTCATCATTGAGAGAAGGAAACTCCACAAAATGATCTAATATAGGAGTCCCCCCTTCAGGATGGGGAAGTATATTATATGATTCATAATAAAACTTTTGAGGCTTAAATTTTTCTATTTGATTAACTTGTCTATCAACTGTTGAAATTCAACAAGAAAATGCACCACATACTAGTGTGGGACTCCAGGCCACACATGAGTGAGGAATTCAATGACACATTAGTGCTAATGTGGGCGTCCAATTTTTAAATAAATTGTGATTTTATCTCATAACAACTTGTAATAGTTAACTAAGTGTGATATACTTAGTTAGCTCAATAATTTCGAGTTGAGGGTCAAAGGATAGGCATGTAGAGTGATTCTATTATTTGCAGGGTCCAGTTGTAGTTGTAGCACTAGTGTGGTGTGAGTGCAATCAGTTAACTCAAATTAATTGAGTTAAAATCAGTTTAATTATTTCTAACTGATTTGTGAGCTAGTGGAAGATCAAGTGAATTAAAATAGATTTAATTCACAAGTAGTGATCTAACAAGTAATTGATGATTCACTATTAATAACTTCATGCATGTCAGTTCTGATGACGACCCAGTTGAGACAAAGGTTAAAGGCAAGTAAAATATCAGTTGTATTATTACTGAACTACCCAGGTGCAGTTAAAAAGCCACAAGAAGCCCATGATGGATTGCGTAATCAAGGAAGGTTGGAATTCCTATTTAATAGGAATTATTTTTCCTAGGGATTGCATGAGCAAGGCAAGCTGAAGGTGGGCAGGAAATTGGCTATGTATTAGTCTAATTTTTCCTAGATCAGTGTGAGGCAATTGGTAGAGTGTATGAGGTGGTGGTGAGCACACATGCATTGTATTGTTTCATGATTCCTTAGTTTATTATACAATAAAGATGGAGGGGTTTTGAACAGTTGCTTTCCCTAGGAAAATCTTGTGTTGTGCGATTGATTTACTTTTTTCTCTTACTTGCATGTAATTGAGCGATCTTGATTTATATTCTGTAAATATTGTAGAAGTATTTAGTATCTTGTTTAGTACATTGGATGATCGTATTTAATCCATTGGTGTAATTTCTACATGGTATCGGAGCATCGGGAATCACAATAGTGGAGAAGAAATTGAGTTTATGTTGAATAATATTCAAATTTGTTGATACTTTCTTTGGAACTAGAAGCAAATCAAGATGTATTTCAATGGCTTGAGACTCGAATATGCACTCGAGGGAAGTTCAAATTATATTGCATGGAAGGAGAGGATGGAGGCAGTGTTGGAGGATAATGGGTTGAAGGAATTCATAGAAAATGATATTACCAAGCCCGCAAAAGCAGATGCCAAACTTCTTGATGCGTGGAAGAAGAAGGTAGCAAAGGCAAGGAGGATCTTATTAGAAGGAGTTTGAGATCATATTTTCTTGAGTCTCCATGGAAAGGCAACTCCATATGCTATGTGGAAGGCCTTGACAGATCTGTTTCAAAGTAGCAGTGACCACAGAAAATTGGCACTCAAGGACAAGCTCAGGAAAATCAAAATGGAGAAGTGCGACACAATCCATAAATACTTGAACAAGTTCACTCAATGTCGAGATGAGCTTGGAAGTGTTGGGATTATTGTATCTGATGATGACTTAGTGATCCTAGAACTTGTAGGCCTTCCCAAGAGCTGACATAGTTACCGAGACTCTGTGAATGGGAGGGAGAAGTTACAAGATTGGGAGCAACTATGGTCAGATTTGGTACAAGAAGAATTTCAATGGAATATCAGGGATGGATCCTCATCCAAGACTGATGATGAGGAAAATTGTGCCTTAGCTAGTAAGGAAAATAAGGGGAAGGGGAAGAAATCCCATTCCAAATTTGAGACCGGCAAAGAAGGCAAGAAGCATAACATGTCAAAGGTGAAATGTTTTCACTGTCATGATCATGGACACTATGCCACAAATTGTCCACAAAAGAAAAAGAACAACAAGAAGGCTCTGGGAGCTACAGCGGGTGAAGCTTTAGCCTCACAATTTGAGTTAGAATTCTCTCTCATCACATGCATGGCATCAAATGTGATGGGATTTATGTGGTACTTGGATAGTGGAGCATCTTTCCACATTACGAGAAACAAAGAACTCTTTAGTAGCTTGGAGGAGAAGGATCTTCAGATGCACATAAATATGGGTGACAACGAGAGGTATAATGCTATCGAGATTGGTACAGTTACTTTCCAAAGACCATCATGTAAAACTTTCATATTAAAATATGTCATGCATGTACCAAGCTTGTAAAAGAATTCAGTTTTAGTTGCTATGTTGGAGGATCTTGGATATGATTTGTTTTGCAGTGAAGGAAAGGTGTTCCTTCGTCACAAAGCCACAGGACAGGTAAAGAAGATTGGGGTTCATGTGAAGAACCTATACAAACTTGATGTAGATGGTTGCGCAGCAGTGAGCAGTAAATTAGGGAAGGTGGTGAGATGGGATATAGGTGAGTTATGGCACAGGAGATTGGGCCATCTACACCACAATGCTTTGAGGATCATGCAGAAGATTTCTACAAGTCTTCCAAAGTGTACTCTTGCGCAAATAGAAACATGCAAGGGATGTACCATGGGGAAGTATACTAAATCCAATTTTCATGAGAAGGAGAACTGAGCAGTGGCAATCCTTAATAGAGTTCACTCAAACGTGTGCAAACCATTTTCAACAGCTTCCATGACCAAGCACATGCATTATGTGATTTTTGTTGATGAATTTTCTAGAAAGTGTTGGATCTTCTTTCTACAGAAGAAAGATCAAATGTTATCCAAGTTTTGTGAGTTCAAAGCAATGGTAGAGAAAGATACAAGGAAGAAGGTGAAGGCTATAAGGAGCGACAATGGTGGTGATTATATCTCTAATTAATTCAATAAATTCTGCGCCAAAGAAGGAATTCGAAGAGAATTGATTGCACCTCATAACCCACAAAAAAATGGGGTAGAAGAAAGAAATAACAGAACAATTGTGGGATTAGAACGAGCTATGTTACATGATTAGGGCCTACCCTTACATCTACGGGCACAGACATGCAACACAGTTGTATTTGTGCAGAACTATAGTCCTGATCGGATACTTGGCATGAGTACACCAGAGGAGGCTTTTTCAAGTAAGAAACCAAATGTTTCATATTTTAAAATTTTTGTCTCATATGTCTATTTCCATGTGACCAAAGATGACAGGAAGAAGATAGAACCAACATCAGAGGTTGGGATATTTGTGGGGTACATTTATACTCCCCACAACTATCGGGTGTATTTTCCAACTATAATGATCACAGTTGTCAGGAAAGATGTTAAATTTGGTGAGGAGAAAGCCATGTGATTGTCCTTGAGAGGGAGCTTGACATGAATGCAGATGAGGAACTCTTAGTTCCAAAGGATGAAGCTCAGGATGTGGAGCACCCACAAGCATAGGATCATGGAGTGGAAAAAACCACTCATGCAAAGTCATCCACCAAAAATGGTACGAAGCGCACCAGAGAGGCTCAGAGATTGATGTTATATGCGACAAAGTGTGTAGGTGCACCTACATCATAGCGCAGGCAGAGAAGGTCCCCTGTAATATTCCCAAATTACCATACAGCTAATTGGAATATTAATTTTTCTCTTGTCATTTAGTTAGATGAATAAATAGGTAGGGAGAGCCATAAATCTCTTTAGTAGGAATAAAATCCCTCTTAATGTGAAAAGGGATCATCTTCATATCTAGATAAAGCATCCTTATGTGTGAACAGGGGCTAATGCATGTGGACAAGGTCAAGTTGGACCAAGTCAACAGCACTAGTATGGAGGGAGTGGATCATCATTAAGAAACAGCGCAGTGTGAATGGAAGGAAGACTCCATGATAGTGGAAACCCTAATGAGTGGGACCCAAAGTGAGAAGGCTCACATTGTTTATAAGGAGGGAAAGGCATCCATATGGGGTTATGTTATTGATTATTTATTTTGTGGTCTGTATGACTTCTCGCATTCTTCAACTATTTAGTTTAGCTTGTAGTGTTGTTTAGCACTGAGTGTTCCCGAACGGGAATCCCACCTCTTCCCTTGAGGTAGCCTCTTGAAAGAGTATTGTGATATCATTTCCATACATCCGAATTCTGGCCAAGCTTCAGTCCTCAGTTACAGTGCAGTTTCTATTCAGATTTGTGTTGTGTTACAAGGTGTTGCAGTGGAGGGTTGAGAAACCCACTTTCCAAGCTAGTTTTTCAGGGGAGGAAGAATTCTTCTCATTGGGAGATAAATAAAGGAGGTTCTTGGGCTTTCTTTCACATATTGGCACTAGGCCAACCTATTCCCATCATCTAAAGTGTAGATTCCCTCTTTGAATGCATTATTTTACTGAGCATTTGCAGTGGAGGTTTTAGTGCTTGTTTTGCAGGGTGAGATCTTCAGTGTTGGGATCAGCCTTTCACTTGAAGGATCTATTGGAGGAGATCTATTCATTTAGATATCATTTTCATCCATATCCATCCAGTTATTCAGTTTCATCTGTTATTCAGCCATGGGGCTGCATTCCGGCATTTTGGTATTTGGGTATTTCCGGAAACCCTTCCCGAGTTCTCTTGGAAAGGTGTTTAGGAGTCTAGATCTTCAATCATAGCATTGCTTGAGCTATATAACAGAAAATCTACATTGATATATCTTTATGCAGCATTTTATGCCCTAAAACTGCATTGTCATGGCTCATGGCACCTGTATAGTAGTATTTCTCATGTATTAGCATATTTTCCTATTCGAGGCTTGTTTCCCATTGCTTGAGTGACTTGATCCTCAAGATCTTGTGCTTAAATATTTGCTGACATATTTAATAAGATGGTTATACATTTGTCTCTTGTAATGGTGTATTGATTTATTCACTGCTCTTTCCATTATTTTGTTCACATATTGTTGCTTCCCCATTTGGGAATATTACAGTGGTATCAAAGCATAATCTTGGCTTAGCCTATGAGTTTCAGCCAATATGCTATAAGAAGAAGAAGAGAAGAAAACGAGATATAAAAGGATGGAAGGAGTGAGATTTGTCTCATCACTTTTTAGATCTTTGAAGAACCTCTCCAAGGAGGTCAAGAAGATGAAAGAGGGGAGATGTAATGAGACCTCTAAAGGGTTTCAAGAAGAGGAAGGTCCATGTACTTCTTATCAGCAGAAGAAAGAACTGGTGTTTCATAGAGCTCCCAATCAATACACTATGCCCTTTTATTTTGATGAAGAATACAAAAGGCATGGAGATGGAGGAAACTTGGATCATGAGATTCTAAGTGAATACCTTGCAAAATATAAGTCTCAACCTACAACTTTCAAGGAGAATCTAACTCTTCCACAGTTCATTCAGCTCAAAGAAGAAAGAATACCTTGCAGCAATAGATTCCTATTTTCTACATTTGATGGTTCATCCACATGTACAATAAGAGCTTGGGGAATGAAGTTGGATGCATTTTTCCTACTACATCTAGTAGTAGAGAGAGAAGTTGTTGAGATTGCAGTGCTACACCTTGAGGGTGAAGGAAACATTTGGTGGTTCAGCCATTTGATTCATGCAAGAGTGACTGCATATACAGATTTTACTCAAAGGTTGATCAAGAATTTTGACAAGAATAAATCAAGGGAGAAGGAACTTCCACCACCACTTGCTGTAGGAGAACTTTCATCAGGGGAAATAACACTTGCACCTTTGCAAAGTGATCTTGATCTCTTTACTTTTAGAGTCCCATGCACTATTCTGGAGATGCATGAGGAGGAGGAGACTTGTACCAGTGCTGATGCAGCCATAGAAGAGCAGTTATCATCATCAGTTGTTGGGGAAGTCATCACGCCGGAGGAAGTAACCCTTGTAGAAATACAATATGTTCCCAAGAAAAACCAAGGTATGCAAATATTTCCACTTTATATTATTTCAGCACATCTTATGGAGGAGTGTGGGAAGATGCCATTGCATGACCTAGGATCAAGATACACTGTTGATTTGGAGCATCACACTATCACTACGTTCAGCAGCCTTGATAGAATCAAGGAAGAGATAAACATTCATCCTGGTTATTCATTTTTGATCTGCACACAACTCTTGGGGTCGGAGTGTAGATTTTTGGAGGATAGGATGAGCATTTTCCTAAACAATCCAATGGAGAACTATATGTTCAGCATTGAGCATGAGCATGAGACAGAAAATGCACCATTATGGAGATCAGCAGCGCTGTCATTGAGAAGCAGTGATGAGTTGGGGGCCTAACTATTATTGGAGCATTCTGATGACCATTATACTTGTGTGACATTGGAAGGGCAAATGATTGATGAGAGACATCTTATCTTTCATTATTGTGATGGATCTTTCTTGATGAGCATTTCATAGCTCAATGAGAAGACTTTGCCTTCATACTTGGATGATTCAACATGGTCATTAATGAGAGGTCTTCACTTGAAGATCTCCGAGAGATTTCATTTCAACATCCCATGAAACGCAAAGATGGAAATCTGATTTGGGAGGATGGTATTCTCCATTGGAGGAGTTCCAAGATAGAGCATGGTAGGAGACACCTACATTTGAATGAATGGGTGTGGATGGTGAGCAAGGGGTTGGTGAGCCACTTGCATATCTATGACACAGGGCAAAAGGATGCATGGCTATATTGGCTACTCTCGAAAGAGTTTGGCCATCATGTGACATATCCTTATTCAAAGGGGATTTTGGTGGATGGAACTTGGCATGGCACTTGCATTATATGGTAGCAAGGAGTTTGGGTATATTCGGGTGATGTGGTGTCTTTCATATCAACCATTATGTTATTGCTCCATATTTTATATGGTGATGGTGTGGGTAGGAAACAAGAGTTGATGTTGCTTTGGAAACTCTTAGGAGATTATGGGCTGAATTTCTCCCATACTTTGCAGAATATTTCAGGAGAAACGAATGGCACAATCCAAGTGCAAGGAGGCTACCCTTCAGCATTGAAGGATCAAGAGGTACTTTCACATAGGGAGGAGACTTCCACACATAGCGGCATGATGGTGGATAAATTTGGCATATGGCATGTCAAAGAATGGATTCATGGAGTGGCAAGAGCCTTATCACTAAGGCCAACAACGTTGTCACTTGGGAGTATGTATCTATTGATGGAGTGTTCCAAGGGGAGTGTGTATCCCTTCATTTTGTAGATCCTTATGAGGAGATTCTCATGGGAGGGCTCATCTATGGGCCTCACTTTCAGCTTACTCACAATGCATGGTAAGAAATGTATTTCTGTACTTATTGATCATCTCATAAAGTATTTACATTCTCTCACCATCTATGTACAGTGCATTGCTCCACAAGAGGGCAAGATTATCTTTGGGTTTCATGGTCATTCTAGGGCCAACATTTGTGCTAAAGATAGCCCTTCTTTGCATGACTTTGGGCAAATGTGGTGTTATTCTTGTTATTCTCAGCGGATATATCATGCCATTCACTACCTCATAGTAGATGAGAAAACATGCACAACTAGCAACTTGTTGGGAGACAACTTGCCACATGATGTTCTAAAAAAGTAGTTGGTAAAACAACGTTTTATCCACTGGAGAAACCATTGGTACCATCCAAACTTGCACATAACCTTCAACAATTTTCTGATTTGGACACCACACGGTGATGATGTACCATTCACTTTGTATGGGATGGTTTGGATTCATGAAACTAGAGGAGGGGTTTGGAGATCCAGTTGTCCTTTTGTATCCTGAGGGCAGCATTATTGCAGCCCAATATCAGCAGCAACTCTACACTTTCCATAAGTGGAGAGAGAGAGAGCATGGGGTAGGCCATTTGGTCTACCATGTTCAGTTATGCAACCCACCTACATTACAGGAGCCAAAGGTGGAGGAGATTTTTCATGAGTTTTCATGTTGGAGGGTGACTCACTTTTTTTGGATGATAGCTTGGGGATGGGACCTTCACATGGGAATGATAGTTCCCAATATATTTCAGATTCCATGCCTCAAGAAGGCCTCCAGATAGTGCATTGTTGCCTCCATGGGTATTTTACTTCTTCATGATGATAGCTATTTGGGATGGTCACCAAAAGCTAACTTGCATACTTGGGAGGAGCAATTTGGATATTTATTAATGAGACAACATCTTGTTCCTTGGATGAGTTTATCATATGAGGATGCTACAGGAGGAGGAGAGGAGGCTCTTCAGTCTATCATTGCAGTTGCTTGAGGACAATCAACATTTGGGAGGGGAGGATTGTAATATTCCTAAATTATCATATAGCTAATTGGAATATTAATTTTGCTCTTGTCATTTAGTTAGATGAATAAATGGGTAGGGAGGCCCATAAATATCTTTCGTAGGAATAAAATCCCTCTAAATGTGAAAAGGGATCATCTTCATAGCTGGATAAAGCACCCTCATGTGTGAATAGGGGCTAATGCATGTGGACAAGGTCAAGTTTGACCAAGTCAACAGCGCTAGTATGGAGGGAGTGGATCATCATTAAGAGACAACGCAGTGTGAATGGAAGGAAGACTCCATGATAGTGGAAACCCTAATGAATGGGACCCAAGGTGAGAAGGCTCACATTGTTTATAAGGAGGCCAAGGAAGCCATATGGGGTCATGTTATTGATTATTGATTTTTTGTTCTACATGACTTCTCGCATTCTTCAGCTGTTTAATTGAGCTTTCAGTGTTGTTTAGCATCGGGTGTTCCCGAGCGGGGATCCCACCTCTTCCCTTAAGGTAGCCTCTTGGAATATTATTGTGCTATCATTCCCACACATCTGGAATTCTATCCAAGCTTAAGTCCTTATCTATAGCGTAGTTTCTATTCATATTTGTGTTGTGTTGCAGGGTGTTGCAGTGGAGGGTTGAGAAACCCACTTTCCGAGCTAGTTTTTCAGGGGAGGAAGCATTCTTCTCATTGGGAGATCAGCAAAGGAGGTTCTTGAGCTTTCTTTCACATCTTGGCACCAGGAAAACCTATTCCTGTCATCTAAAGTACATATTCCCTCTTTGACTGTGTTATTTTAGTGAGCATTTGTAGTGGAGGTTTCAGTGCTTGTTTTGGAGGGTGAGATCTTCAGTGTTGGGATCAGCCTTTCACTTGAAGGATCTATTAGAGGAGATATATTAATTTAGATATCATTTTCAGCCATATCCATCTATTTATTCAGCTGCAGTTGTTATTCATCCCTAGGGCTACATTCCGGCATTTTGGTATTTTTAGTATTTCCGGAAACCCATCCCGGGTTCTCTTGGAAAAGTGTTTAGGAGCCTATATCTCCACTCCTAGCATTGTTTGAGCTATATAATAGTAGATCTACATTGATCTATCTTTATGCAGCAGTTTATGCCCTAAAAATGTGTTTTCATGGCTCATGGAACTTGTACAATAGTATTTCTCATGTATTAGCATATTTTCCTATTGGAGGCTTGTTTCCCATTGCCTGAGTGACTTGATCCTCAAGATCTTGTGCTTAAATATTTTCTGATATATTTAATAAGATGGTTGTACATTTGTCCCTTGTATTGTTGTATTGATTTATTCACTACTCTTTCCATTATTGTGTTCACATATTGTTGCTTCCCCATTTGGGAATATTACATCCCCAGATAGGTATATTGGATACATGGCTCTTATGAGCGAGTGTGTTGTGACGAAACCATGCTCTTTTGAGGAAGCAATGCAACAGCCAACATGGGTTGGTGCCATGGTTGAGGAGTATGACTCCATTATTAGGAACAGTGCATAGGAAGTGGTCCCAAGACTAGTGGGGAAGTCAGTGGTTGGATCCAGGTGGATCTACAAGGTGAAGTGGGAAACATATGAAAGTGTGGAGAAACACAAGGCTAGATTTGTGGCCCGAGGATTCTCACAGGTAGAGGGACTGACTATGAGGATACTTTTGCACCAATTGCAAGATACTCATCAATTAGATCCATATTTTTACTAACAGCGCGGATGGGGTGGCAGATACATTAGATGGATGTAAATACAAGGCTTTATTATTGAAGTTATTGAAGAAAAAGTGTACATTGAGTAGCTAGAAGGTTTTGAGACCTTTAACAGGGATTTGCATGTGTGTTGACTCAAGAGAGCACTGTATGGGCTGAAGAAAGCACCTCGTGCTTGGTACACTAGGATTGACAGCTATTTCAATGGGTTGGGCTTCACAAAGAGTGAAGCAGATGAGAACCTATATCATATTGTGGTTGATGGTAAGCTTTTGATTATTGTACTTTATGTTGATGATCTTATAATGACAGGTGATGAGAAACTCGTAACTTCTTTCAAATAAGATCTTGCAAGAGAGTTTGAGATGAAGGACATGGGGCTCTTTCATTATTTCCTTGGCTTGGAAATATGGAAAAGAGATGGGGAGCTATTTGTATCTCAGGGCAAGTATGCCAAGGAGATTATGAGGAAGTTCCAGATGGAGGGCAGAAAACCCATGGAGACTCCTCTTGTAGGAATCTAGAGGAAGGAGGATGCTACTTCAGGTGAGGTAGTGGATGATATTGTTTACAGGCATCTTGTGGGTTCACTTATGTATTTGGCGAGAAAATGACTAGACATATGCTACGCAGTTAACCAGCTTAGTCAACCTATGGTTAAGCCTGCCAATATCTTTTGGAAGGCGGGGAAGCATGTGTTGAGATATCTCAAGGACACTACAGAGTATGGATTATGGTATAGACAAACATAGGGAGTGAAGATTCAAAGCTTCACCGATTCATATTGGGCAGGTAGTCTATCAAACAGGAAGAGCACATCAAGGGGCATCTTCAGCATAGGATCAACAGTATTTTCTTGGTACAGCAGGAAGCAAAGATCAGTTGCACTCAGTTCAGCTGAGGCATATTACATGGCAGCTAGTCATGATACATATGAAGCCATCTGGATGAGAAATATACTTGTTCATTTGTTCGGTCATCAGATGGATCTAATGGTGATACATTGTGATAACCAAAGTTGCATAAAACTCTCGGTTAATCAAGTATTCCATGATAGGTCCAAGCATATTGACATCTGGTACAACCATCTCAGAGATTTTTTTTAGAGGCGCATTGTGTTGTTGCACTACATTCCCACGGAAGATCAGGATGAAGATATCTTGACGAAGGTGTTTGCGAAGAGAAAATTCGAATAACACAAAAGTAGGATCAGGGTAGCAGATAATCCCTTTCTTGTTGAGAGGGACTGTTGAAATTCGACAATAAAATGCACCACATACTAGTGTGGGATTCCAGGTCACACATGAGTGAGGAATTCAGTGACACATTAGTGCTAATGTGGGCGTTCAATTTTTAAATAAATTGGAAAATAAATTATAATATTATCTCATAACAACTTGTAATAGTTAACTAAGTGTGATAGACTTAGTTAGCTCAATAATTTTGAGTTGAGGGTCAAAGGATAGACCTGTAGAGTGATTCTATTATTTACAGGGTCCAGTTGCAGTTGTAGCACTAGTGTGGTATGAGTGCAATCAGTTAACTCAAATTAATTGAGTTAAAATTAGTTTAACTAGTTGTAACTGATTGATGAGCTAGTGGAAGATCAAGTGAATTAAAATAGATTTAATTCACAAGTTGTGATCTACCAAGTAACTGATGATTCACTATTCATAGCTGCATGCATGCCAATTCTGATGACAACCCAGTTGAGACAAAGGCTAAAGGCAAGTAAAATATCAGTGGTATTATTAGCGAACTTCCCAGGTGCAGTTATAAAGCCATAGGAAGCCCATGATGGATTTGCAAGGATGCTAATTAAGCAATGTTTTTTTCATTCGTTCAACAACACCGTTTTGTTGTGGATTATTGATCAGGTGATCATTTCCAAGATTGTAAAATTGATCAAAATTGAAAGTGTTAAAAATGTGTTTCAACCTAAACGACCATATAGGCCTCATCGCTGGGATCCTGGCACTGCGAACGGCACTTAAATCCGACGTCATATGTGAAAGATATTGAAGTTTGAAGTTTTGAGTAAACTCCAAAAATCTGAGTTGACCAAGTTTGACTTTTGAATTTGGAAATATTTAAAAAAGAATATTCCTCAAATTATTCCTAGAATATTCTCTAGAATATACCATGTAATATTCCATTTTAAGTGAATCAATGATCGACAAGTGTCATTTTTCGGTTTGATACTGGTTTGACTTTTATATGGACCGACCAATAGGGGGCTGCCATGTGGCCCAGGAACTGTTGACCAAAATTTTATGGAGGCCCGAGGTTTCGAACACCCGACCTCCCCTATGCAAATACAGTGCTCTACCAGCCTACCTACAGATTGCTTCTTAACATACATTGGGCAATGGTTTTATTTAAAGTTTCAAAAAATTTGCATTGGGCGGCAAAGGGGGCCAGCCCCCGACACCATAGAACCAATAGCCGTGACCAAGGGTTTAATCCAGTGGAGATTTTTGTTAAAGCCCTCAAGGCTAAGCCCCCAAGGACATGCGACCCGAGTGCTAGAACCGGGGGGGCTTACCTGGTAGTTTCATTTTGTAGCGGCGGTGAAACCAGTCCATGTGACCACTCCAATATTAAATGCGAAGGTTAAAGACCGTTTGATAACCGCAGTTTTCCAGGCGGTTTGGGCTACGGTCCATGTGACCCCACCCACGTAACATTTATTGTAACATTAACCATTACTTCCAAATTGGAGCACGTTTTGCCTAATCTGCCCTGACCGCAATTTTGGTCGGGCTAACTGAAGTTCCTCCACATTTGGTGGAGTTTTTTTTAGTGACATTGGGAAAAATATTGTTTTTGCCATAACTTCTTCAATATTGAACCTTTTTGGATAAAATTTTAGTCAATTTCAACTATTCTGAGTATTCTGGAGCCATTGGAATAGGTTTTAGAGCCAAGAGAGGTGTCTTTAACCCATTTGCAAGGATTTGCAAGGATGCATGTTGTGCTTCGCCATAACGGCTCATTATGTTGATTGGGTTGAATTAGATGTGGTACCTCTTGACATTACAGGTGTTGTGTTGGGTAATCCATACTTATATGACAGAAAAGTGATCTTCCATCGCCATGAGAACAAGTACCATTTGTTCAAATATGGAAAATATTTTATTGTGAGAGCACATCGGAAGAAGCTAGAATCTTCTTTAGTCCATGCAGGGCAATTGAAAAGGCTTGTCAATGAAAGTCAAAATCTGACTTTGTTGATGGTTAAGCAAAAATATTTTGTACATTCTCCTTTTCATGTTATTGCTAATGTAAATGATGATATGTTTCAGCCTGAAAGAAAGTCGTCTTTGGAACAAGATGACAAGATGTTGCAGAAAGTGCCTTTGGTGTCAATCGGTGCAAATAACAAAGTGTCAGTGCAGAGTTCTGCAAGAATCAAAAAGATGGAAAGGCATGCAAGCAAATAGGACACAAATTTTAGCATGGGTTAATGCTAGTTTCAAAATGGTAGGTTGGTATGGCCAGAAAACTTGGTTGGGATTCGACGCAAGTACATGGCTCAATCGAAAAAAATTCGCCACGAAAAAAATTCGCCATGAGGAAAGTTGGCAAGGTCAATCTCATTTTCAGTCTTCTTTGAAGTTTGACCATTGTACAAACAGTATGTTTTCTGAAAATTTCAGTTGTTTTTCAACAAATTTCAAAAAATTTCACCATGACTCAGTCAATGTTAGCAACGGTTGGTTAGTAGATTCAAGGAAGAATTTGTCTTTTTATGAGAAGCTCAATTTGATGAAGTCAGGAAGATTTCAGTGGTTCAAAGTCAGAAGAGTGGAGAATCAGTCTCCTCATCTTCAATTTTTGTAAACCATAAAGCTTTTGGGGTCCAAAAGCTTCCAATTTGGGATGTGTGATCTGGTGATCATGTCCAAGATTGTAAAATTGCTCAAAATTGAAAGTGTTCAAAATGTGTTGCAACCTGAACAACCGGATAAGCCTCGTCGTTACAATCCCGGTGCCGCGAATGGCACTTAAATCTGACGTTGTATGTGAAACATATTGAAGTCTGAAGTTTTGAGTAAACTCCAAAAAACTGAGTTGACCAATTTTGACTTTTGAATTTGGAAATATTAAAAAAAAAAAGAATATTTCTCGAAATATTCATAGAATATTCTCCAGAGTATTCCATTTTAGGCAAATCAACGGTTGACAAGTGTCAATTTTCGGTTTGATACTGGTTTGACTTTTATGTGGACTGACCAATAGGAGGCCGCCACCTGGTACAGGAACTATTGACCAAAATTTTATGGAGGCCCGGGGTTTCGAACACCCGACCTCCCCTATGCAAATACAGCACTCTATCGGCCCGCCTACAGATTGTTTCTCAACATACATTGGGCAACGATTTTATTTAAAGTTTCAAACACATTTCATGGGCGGCAAAGGGGGCCAGCCCCCGACACCATAGAACCCATAGTCGTGACCAAGGGTTTAATCCGGCAGAGATTTTTGTTAAAGCACTCAGGGCTAAGCCCCAAAGGCCATGCGACCCGAGTGCTAGAACAGGGGGACTTACCTGGTGGTTGCAATTTGTAGTGGAGGCAAAATTGGTCCATGTGACCACTCCAATATTAAATGTGGAGGTTAAAGACCGTTTGATAACTGCGGTTTTCCAGGCGGTTTGGACAGCGGTCCATGTGACCCCGCCCACATACCATTTATTCTAACATTAACCGTTACCGCCAAATTGGAGCACATTTCACCTAATCCGCCCTGATCGCCATTTTGGTCAGGCTAACTGAAGTTCCTCTACATTTGGTGGAGTTTTTTTAGTGACATTGGACAAAATACTGTTTTTGCCATAACTTCTTCAATATTGAACCTTTTTGGACAAAATTTTAGCCAATTTCAATTATTCTGAGTATTTTGGAGCCATTGGAACAGGTTGTAGAGCCAAAAGAGGTGTCTTTCAGCCATTTTTTCTTCAAGGAAGCTTGGAGAGCCATCAAGGCCATGAGGGAAATGGAGCTGCATTGTGCTACACTTCATTGTTTGAGGTGAAATAAAAGCCATACTTAGCTTATTTCTATCTTCTGAATTCATTTCCACAATTGTTTCAGCCTATTTAGGCTTCTTTCTCAATGTAAAACCAATTTGAGTATCATAATATATCAAGGACATGCCCATTGGGAACCTTGGACCCGACAGATGTAGCCCATGAGGGGTGAACTGCCTCATCATGTTGTTGTGTGTTTATGGTGAAATTATTCTGCTGTGTATTTCAAATTCAAGTTGTTAAAGAGTAAAATTAATTAACATTCCCTCATACATAAACTCATAAATAGTTACCAAAAACACTTTGTTTTACTTGCAATACATTACAAACACTTTGCACACTTAATTTAATGGAAATTAATACTTTGAATAGCAGTACAAATAATTTCATTCAGATCAATTATATGGTATTGTGGTTTCATGTCTGACGTCATTCTCTTTCAAATGTGTTTCAAAAACATGTGAAATATATTCTCCTCCATTATCATCCCTCATAGTACCAATAGTAAGTTGTGTTTCATTTGTTACAAGAGATGAAATTTCTTAAACACATCAAAAACTTGTGATTTTTCTTTAAGCAGATAAACCCAACACATCCTCGAATAATCATCAATAAAAGTGAGTATGTATTTATTTCCATTCGCAGTTGGTACAGGCATTGGACCACATAAATCAGAGTGAATGGGGCTTAATTTCCTTGTATCTCTAGACTTAGAATTCTGAAAATATTGTTTGTGATGCTTGCCCAATATACAAGCATTACATGGGGTCCATTTTCTAGGAACTGTTGGAAGTCTCTTAATCCCCTGTTGTTTCATAATTATAATACTTTTATAATTAACATGATCGAAGCGTGCATTCCATAATAAAGAAGATGATAGAGTACCATTTTGTTGAACCAAACAATTTGTGGTCAATGCAACAAACAACATACCATGCAACTTCAACAATTTCTCTTCTTCCACACCAGTCATTATAGTTTTATTGTCAGTTTCTCTTCTAATTTCTACTTTACCATAAAATATGTGAATGGAATGTCAATGCTATCTTATTTGTATAAGAGGTAACAAATTCCTTTGGAACTAAGGAATGTAAAGAACAACATTCAAAGTATAATTTGAAAGTCCAGGAATTTGTAACTGAATTGAACCAATCTCTAATGGTTTGATTTGTGAATTATTAGAAAAATACACAAACTCCATCAATATTATCATTGAAATGATCAAACTAATCTCTTCTAAAGGTCATATGACAAGAGGCACCTATGTCTAGAACCCAACTATCATACCATGAAGAAAAAGAAGTACTGAAAATATCTTCCATGTGAAAATTACAATGAGAAACAACATAATGTGCATTCTCATAAGGTTGTCCTTTGTCCGAAATTATAGGATCTTTCTTTCAACAAATTTTTCTCTTCTTTCATTAAATTTTTCCCAGGGAATTCTACAATTTGCAGCGATATGTCCAATTTTAGCACATATAAAACATTTTACAACTAGTTTATCAGAAAAATTTCTTTGTTTTTCATTTTGCTGTCTATCTCCCTGAATATCCCCCCCCCCCCTATTTCTATAATTCTTCCTAGCTATACCTCTATTACCGTTAGTATTTCTAACAAATTCTTCTTGATATTTTTGGTCCTTTTGAGCAAGACATAGGGTTTCGGTATTATAACTATGTGATGCTTCTTTATTGTCAAAATCATTCTCTCTTTCTGCAATTTTCCCTACTAATTTGTGAAAATCTAAATCTTTTAATTGCCCACTAGCTTGGAGAGATTCCAAGTAGTGTGAATAATTAGGGTAAAGATCTTTTATAAAGGAAGTAAACTGCAAATCTACTTTAACTCCAGTGGATTCAATTTCATGATTGATGGCTTTAATTTCAAAGGCAAGTTTTAGAGGATCATTATCGCTCATTTACAGATTAAATAAGTTCAACAATAACCAAATTATCTCCAATTCAGAATGTGAATCATAAATCTCTTTTAATTTTTTTATGGCATCATAAGTTGCTTTACATTGAACAATGTATCTTCTTACCTCTTCTGAGATTGAATTGGATATTTAGGCATAAGCCTTCTTATCCTTAATTTTCTAGATTGCTAGCTACTTCCACTCATTAGGATGCTCCGGTGCATTCCCTCCTCCTCCTTCACAGACTCCATGCCATAAATCGTTAAATATAGGAGTATTTTTAACTTTCCTAAAACATTCCCAGTAATTTTCTTTCCCAGAAAGGACCACTCCAATTAAAGATACTAGGGATTTTATATTTAAAAAAACTATTTTAAATCACTGGTACCCTTAAAATAAAATTCTATTTCAATCACTTCCAAACACAAATTCCTCTTATAAATACTTTGTTCTTAAAAAATACTATGTTTAATCTTGCAGATTCAGTAGAGATTAAATCCACAAATTTCTAGTTTTTTCTTTAAAAAAAAACTTTGTTTTAACCACTATCACTAGCACACAAAAAAAAAATACAGATTCAGCAATTGGCACTTCTGTAGCTCCAGAGACACAAAGTTTTCCAAAAACAAAACCGATTTAAACTTATTGATTTTTCTACTCCAAAAATATGATCTCAGAAAAACATTGGTAGATTCGTGACAGGAACAAAAATGAGGATTTTTGTCAATCAAACGCAACATAGGAAAATGTTGGCAGTCTCTAGATCTCCAAAATAGAAAACCGCTCTCGGGTTCTCGCTCTTAAACGCAGAGAAAAAACACTGGCTCTCAAATAAAAAACTGCTCCCTGGGTTCATGCTCTCAAACGCAGAGGAAAATGCTGGCAGGGTTGGCGATCTCCACAAAACCCTGCTCGCTGCCTCACGCGGTTCAATGCTTCATTGGAAATTACTTTCGCTAGAGATTACTTTCTCTGGAGATTACGCTGGCACTTCATGTTGCTGCCTCATGTTGTGCTTCCCAGCCTCGCTCTGATACCACTGTTAAATTGGAATATTGATGTGATTGTTGTAGATTTTATTAAAATGCGAATTTACATATATTTTTCTCCGAAACAATAACTACTCATAACAGAAAAATAACTAAACTAAATTGCTTAACAGATAAACTGTCTAATTATACAATACCCGTAGGATTACAACAAAGAATACAAACGGAACTATGGAAGCTTTTGTCTCCATCTTGCTTTTTAGGAACCTTGTTTCTATCAAAACAATGCTCAGTTATACTCTAACTGTTATCGGGGTAATTTAATTTAGAATTACACGAAGCTTCTTACGTGCACTAGGCATGTTTCATGTCCATGTCCATTGAAGCAGTGTCATTGGTTGCCTAAGCTTTGAAGGGGATATTTCATTGAAATCCAAATAAGGATTCCCTCTTAACTAATTGAATATCGTTAGACAATTGGGATAATAAATGTGAGAATCTGTTAGATCACTCTGGTATGGTATTTTGCTCTTCTACCAGATTATGTATCTCCTTTGAATTCTTTTGGAATCAGCCAATTTCAGTTGGTGATTCACATGTTGATTCATCAATATATTAATGAAAAATGACATGGCCATTAATGCTTTGAAAATAATAAGTTTTATTCATCATTTTATTTTCTTTAAATTCGGTATTCATTATGCTCATTACTTTAAATTAATGGCAATGTATTGCATTTTAAATATTTATTTCTGCGTGGAAAAGTTGAAAGTTAAAATGTCATTTTATTTTTTTAGTAGTCTCATTATACATTTTAATTTTGAATAAGTTTGTTAATTAAATCTTATAATGATTCTACATTTTAATTTGAATAAGTTTGTTAAATAAGTTCTATAATGAACTTCTTTAAACATATATGATACACGAGTGACTTATTTTTTTCACATTGCTGGGATATATGTCCATTGCATGAACCATAGTTTTTGATGTTATGATAGACAAGATGTTTTTTTGGTATTATACACGACAACATGATATTAGTTGATGATTTATGGATATTTTGAAGTATTAATGGATTGTTTTTATATGTTCTTTAAATTTTTTTGGATAGTGTATGAACATATTATATCGTTGATTATTGAATGGTCAACCGTCACATTTTATATGTTTATATAGCATATTATGGAATTTCTATATTTATTAATAGAAATTATGATTTTTCCTTCCTAAAAAAATTATAACGAATAAATTTATCTAAAAAACTTTAATTTTTTATTTAAAGATTTTATAAAATTAAATATATATTATGTAAATTAAATAAAATAGCTATATATTTTAATCTTAGTTCTTAATTTGATATTTTATCAACTAAATAAAATCATGTTCATTTCAATGCTTAATTCTTTTTCTTGTAGAAAACGAAGCTTTCATTTTCAGTGGTTTTTTCTATATAGGAGTCAAAATTAATGCTAACATGCTCTCTTTTGCTCTGCATTATTTCATCCTATTCTATTTTTCCATTTTTGTTACATTAAATTCATTTCATTATTGCATTAAATTCATTTCATGGTTGGAATCGACATTTTCATTTGCAAATAGCATCAGGTATTGTCAAATCTAACCTTAGCTTGAGCTTACAACCTTCTTATGGTTTCTTGTGCTTCTGTGACAATTATTTTTCCTTGCAGTGAAATGTAGGATCACAAATTAGGCAAGTTTGGCTTGGTGGAAAGAGGCATGAAATTTTCAATCCACAAGGGCAACAACAAGTTCTAATATGGGTCCCAAGTGAACTCTCACTCTGGAGAGACTGTTATCCAGTAATTCTTTGTTATCAGTTATCTGCCAAAAAACTCTCACAGAGTTCAGAGAATTATTAGGTGATATTAAAATCAGGAAGGAAAATCGACGATGTTATAATTGCTATAAAACAATCTAAAGGGTATTGTGTAGTTCTGTAAAATGGTTACAAATTTGGATTAATGGCTCCAGGAAAATGGCTCTCTGAATTAATTTAAAAAATAAAAAATGAGATAGCTAGAATTATAAAGCAAACACCCTTCTTTATGTCGATTGTAGAATACCCTAGAATCTGAAGGTGAAAGATGGGTGAAAGCATGAAGATGGGTTACACTTTTGGGCTAAATGTGGCGATGAAATTTCAAGTTTTTTCTCTTTTATCGAATTGTATCCCTCAAAATTCATATAAGAATTGTGAATTTTGATTCAGAGTAAAAAGATAATATGTGAAGAATTATGTTGTTGTCCTAATGAAATTTTTTGCAAAAAAAAACAATGTCGTATAATCTCTCAATTTTCCATTAAATTCAATATATGTCCTTGCAAATTTTCGCAATACTTAAGAGGTATGTGTGTTCACATATCATAACTTAGTCTAAAATGTGTAATTTTTTAAAAGATGTATATATGAGCATGATCTACATGGATACAACTAAGTTTTTCATATTAAAATTTTATTTTTTTATGCAAAAATATATTTTTTATTATTTTTCGAAGTCAGAAAAGTAATATTTCAATTACATTTTGGAGACACATGTGTTCACTTAAGCTTTTTTCAGCTCTTTAAATAAATTGAAAAACAAAGACTACCCTTTTGAAGATGACTGGTAAAGGAAGATAGTGGTATTTCGTTGTGTATATTTTATATTATTGAATTTTTATTCAACCCATTTGAAATTGTTCAAAAAAAGTTTCAAACATTATGTTTGGAAGAAATTAGATAAAAAATATCATATGAATTCAAAAATTTCAAAATCATATTCCATTAGATAAAGGGTTCCTTCCTGAGTCCAACATGATCAACTCTGCCATTTGAGGACAAATTTTGCTTGGAGTCTGCTAAGGTACAAAATGGTGTTGTGGAGAAGTCTACATAAGAGGAGCTAAAACTATGTTTTTTACGCCCTCAAAAGTTTCTCAAGCGAGCACTTAAAACACTCGATAGAGTATTTGAAATTCAAATTTCAAACAGTTCAATCGAGGGTTTAAGAAGCCATCGATTGAGCTCTTAACATGGTTAAACAAAGACTCAATCGAGCTAACATAATTATCTATAGAAATAAAATGAAGTCTCTCAATACTTGTCATTAAGCGAATTATAAAATTTATTTATTCCATAAAAATAATTTTTATAAATATTCAAATATGTTCCAAACTCTATTTCTCCTTAATTATGAATCCAAATTTTATTTTATTTTACTAAAAAAAATAATTATAATAACGAGTGAAAGTATGAAGATGGGTTACATTTTTAGGCCAAATGTGGCGATGAAATTTCAATTTTTTCATCTTTTATCGAATTGCAACCCACAAAATTCATATAAGCATTGTGAATCCAAAAAAATTCCATTAAATGCAATTATGTTCTTGAAATATTTTACAAAACCTTAAGAGGTATGCACTTGTTCAAGTAGCATAACTTAGTATAAAATGTGTAATTTTTAATATATATATATATATATATATATATATATATATATATATATATATATATATATATATATATATATATATATATATATATATATATAAGCATGATCTAAACCCAGAGAACTAATTTTTTCATATTAAAAAAAATGTAAATTTGTGTTTTTAATTATTTTTCATCTTTCAGTCAATTAAACAACTGAGTTTTTCAGATTTTAGGCTAGCTCTTAAGGACAAGAGAAATGAATTTGTTGGTGAAGTAATATTTCAATTGCATTTTGGAGACACATGTGTTCACTTGAGTTTTTTTTCAACTCTTTAAGTAAATTAAAAAACAAGAATATCCTTTTTAAGAGGACTCGTACACAAAGATAGTGGTATTTTTTGAAATTTTTCCGTTGTGTATATTTTATGTTATTGACATCTTATTCAGCCACTTTGAAATTGTCCAAAAAAATTTCAAGGAAAATATTTAAAATAAATTAGATAAAAAAATATAATATGAATTCGAAAATATCAAACTCATATGCCATTGGATAGAGGGTTCCTTTCTGAATCCAACATGATCAACTCGGCCACTCGAGGACAAACTTTTCTTGGAGTCCGCTAGGGAACAAAATGGTGTTGTTATAACGTCTATCCATAAACGTTAGTAATATTTACCATCATAATAAAAAATAAAAAATCTTTTACATCCTAATTTATATCTCTAATAACATGATTTACCATTACCAGAATTTTTACCTATGCATAAAGTTGTAATATATACCTACCATATTCAACATTGCAAAAACTTACAATTTAACTTTAGAACCTTTGGGATTTTATTCCCTAGGTTTGTATCCCGCATATGTATATAGAGTACTAGCACTCCCAAACCATCGTAAGTCTATCTAATATCCCAATGCATTCTCTTTGTTTCATATGTCACTTTAGTACTTTGTAGAAGGGACGTGATTTGAATTTTATCCATTATGGTGCAAATGTTTTAGTTGACTATTATAACACAATGAGTATTTAATTCGGATGGAATGCCAACTGGTTGCATCTACAAATCTCGAGGCGATGATTTAGTCATACAATAGAATTGATTTTTAGACATTTGTTTTAACTCCTGCATCAACTCGTTGGCATACACGAGGTCTTCACTTTACTTGGCGGGTGGGATTTTCTCAGCCCTTGGATCCTTGGCAATCCAACAGACGAATATGGATCAAGGGCAGTTAGAGTGCAACCCTACCCCCTAAACCCTAACTACTTGCATTTCACTTCCACGCTCCGTCAGCTCTGCAACTTTCATCTAGTTCATGGTTCGGCTTGTTGTTATTCCGCACAATGGTGAGGTATTGGCCTTCTCGCTCCTCTCTGGCCTTCCAACAAAAGCATCTCCCGTTTACTATTCTTTGTGGTGATCTGTCGATATTTTCTCCTCAGTGTTGAGGTGATTTACGCTTTCTCTATAGCCATGGTGTCTTGGTTGTGCCGGCATAATAACTCAATCGTTATTCTGGTATAGTCTTCCATGTTCCGTGACCTTGCATGAATTGGAGAATTTTGTTTGACTTTGACCGAGCCGACCCAGGTAAGGCCTCATGGTCATGCTAAGTTTTAATGGAGGTTTTTTGTATATATTTTGTTTGTAAACATTTTTACGGACTTAAAACTTTTTTTTCTCCTCTCGTGGCTTATTGCTCCAGGACCGCATTTGTATAAGAGGTAATTTCTCGTCCAGTACCCACACCTGCATATAATTTGTATCTTGTTATTTTCTGGAACCCTTAATATGGTATTTATGTAATGTTCATTGTCTGTGGTTGTGGCAGGTAACTTATCACTGAACCCTACCTCCTACAGCACAGCTAGCTTGGTCTCAGCTAGCCTAAGATGTTTCCTCTGTGCATTGTTCAGGTACCCGACTCCTCTGCCATCTCTATCGAGACGTTTCCAGACCCTTTCGAACTAATATAGTTATAATATGAGGCTCTGTGACTTTAATTCTTGTCGAGGTTATTTAGATTTTGGATGTTAGATTCTAGCCCGCCAAGGCTTTCAAAGAAGGAAATCTTGTTTTTAAATGTCCTTACAATTATTGGATATGGAGGGTTGAAAACCCCATTTTGATCCTCATAGGACAGTACATATCCCAATTATGTCTTGCTGCAAGTTCTTAATTTTTTGGTTCAGCCCTCTGTAATGTTTAAGTATTGATTCATAATATAAACTCTGTCTACAATGTATTTATAAATTTATTTTTTTTGGTATGTGCCACAACTGGCATCTTTCATCGTGCATGTAGAATCATTAATGTTTGTTTTACCATGTATTTGCAATATAATTCCATAATCACCCCTTCGAGGGTAGTGTATGTTTTTTCATGATTCTTATGGAATTTTTCGACATGGTTCACACCCTCTAGCGTTTATATGTATATTCTATTTAGTTCTCATAATTTTATTTGAGATGATAGCTTAAAAGACACTATTCCAGAGATATATTATAGACGTTGTTATAATTTTATTTCCTTCCATGTTATTCCTTCAGGAAATTTTTTATGTTTTCAATACATGTTAATCTCCAAAGATTTATATTCTTTTTCTGTAATGATAATATATGATACTGTGAATTTAAACTATTATGTTTTTCTTTTGTCTTGTACTGGAAATAACACCTCTACAGTTCGAATGTTACATTCAGTAATTTCCTCTTTCTTTCTTTTTTTTAATAAGTTCCCTTCCCAGATGTCTAGACCATCTGTAAATAGACGAGGGTTTTCTTCCCAACCCTCAGTCTGTGTACATTTATTCCACTTCAATGCAGACTGTCCTATCTGGGGTTTTTACTTCGGATGGAACTAAATATTTCGTTGGTCATTTCCTTCATTACAGAGTTTTCAAACTAAATCATTAAATTGTTCTATTTCAGTTAGATAGACCTTCCTTTGGAGTTAGGGGTATATTTTTCCGAACCGGAACACTCTAATCTAGAGCAAGAGGGTTTACAGTTATTAAGAATTAAATATTTAAATCTAAACTGGTACAATGCTATTAATAATTTCTGTAGAAATTATTATACACTAAGCATGCATACATCCGGATTCCCTTGATCTCACAATATTTAACTTCTTGCAAAATACAGAATCATTCCACTGTTAATATTTTGCGGAAAATTAATTACAAACACATGTGAAGAATAAATAAAAACAATCGCACATAACACAGTTGTTTAACGGGAAATCCTGAAGCTAAAAACCCAAACTATCATATATTATGTATCATGGAGATCATTTAACAATCTCATAGAAAGCTTATACATCAAGTTCTCAGTACAATCAATCGTCACACATTAATCAATGGAAATCTGCAAATCCATGCACCGATTTCTTGCCACCTACTAGCCTGCCTCCATTGCGCAATCCAAGCTGATTACAAAGAACAATTCTATGCAATCCCACTCTCCTTGACTAAATTATTATCATTGGCATCTCCAATGTATATGTAGATGTAATCAATGCATCACTAATAGTCACGACGGATAGTCCATCTCACCCTTTCACCTATCTCTCCACTGGGTCTCCACTGGAACTGACATGCATTGTAGTTAACTGTTGTATTTGTTCAATTGATTAGTGAGTTATTATTTGTGAATTAATTAACTAATTAATTCACTCCACTCTCACTAGTGTATCATTCAGTTAGACTAGATACAACTAGCTCAACTGAGTTTAACTCCATTAACTGAGTTAAACTGAATAACAACTCCTCTAACTACTCTTCCAACTCTGTCATAAATTTTCCACTTTAGTTCTAACTGAGTCCTCCATGCATGAACCACCAGTAAACCCTATGAATTGCATAATTCCTTCAGCCCACTGATTTTCCAAATCTTTGCACTGAAATTAAGTGCTCCAAGAGAATAAGTTGATGTTTATTGTCGGATCTATTTTTAGATCAATGATCTATAAATAGACTTCGCCCAATCTTCTAAAAATATAATCTCATCTATTTTTCATATTTGACCAACCATCTACAAATAGCCTCCTGCTACATATAGAATATGCTCACCATGTCTAAAAATAGACATACACCTAAAAATAGCCTGTGTGGGCCCCACCTAGTTTAGGTGATTATTTTCCAACTAGAATCAAGGATGATGTTTCAGGATGCCTCCTTCACTGTTTCTTGTTTAAAACTTCAACACTCCCTCTCAACAAGAAAGGATTGTCTTTTCATGCGACATGCAACTCCATAGATTCGCCCTGCAACCTTTACAAGTGCCCTACAACTCCATGCATCTGCTCTGCAACAGTTCTGAAACTGAATAGCCTCCAAACAACTGAATCAATATAATGCATCTATCATCAAAGTCTTCGACTTCTGCTGGTACCAACTACACATGTCTTCAGGAACCACTGTGTTGTTGAACTCTGCACCCATGCACTCTGCACTTGTTGTCAACTCTAAACCGCGCTCCAGTATCCGACACTGTCACTTTGATCTGCTTGCATCAATCCAACTAATCATGATACTATTGCTCTATGGAAACCTCATAGCCAAGTTTAATTCATGAGATCCACACCATCTCAATGAATCATGACCAGAAATCTCCTCTTGGGATTACTCATGCATGCCGCCCCACCTCTCACCTGGCGGTATAGCCGCATGCACTCCCTCTGCCCATCTGGCTCGAAATTTCTCTGCATGAGTGGTTGATCCCACTCCATGATCCTCATCTTGTGGCTGCTCCACATCCCAAGGTTCACTCTTACCTGCATGCAAATCCTGCTCCCTCTCAAGATTCAATTGCATGTCTTTCTTGTACTTCCCAACAGTAGGAAACTTCGTAGAAATCCCATCTACATCAAATCTATAAATATTCTTCTGCATCTCTAGTTGTGGCTACTCCACAACCTTCTGAGACTGCTTCTCAGGCTGCATGTTAAGAGGCTCCCTCTCAACCACCAAGTCACTAACCTCTGCTTTTCTCCTCAAATATTTGCATGCATATTGTACCTCAGTGCATGTAAATTCTTGGCTCATGCACACTGTAATTGTCCCGTCGTCACAAAATTTTCTAACAAAAGAGCTAATTTTAAATCGACGACATCTCCCTCATCTGAGCTCTGATTCGAACAATTTATTTTTTCAATTTCGGTATTTTTTTTCGCAAGGAATCAAAATATTCTATTTTTTTCTGAAAATATTTCACCAAAAATTTTAGATATTCTCTGCAAACTCACGCGCCCAAAAATTCCTGCTCTCATTCCATGTAGAAAATCTATAACACAACTCTGATACCATGTAGAAATTAGTATACACTAAGCATGCATACATCCAAATTCCCCTGATCTCACAATATTTAAATTCTTGCAAAATACAAAATCATTCCACTGTTAATTTTTTGCGGAAAATTAATTACAAACACATGTGAAGCATAAATAAAAACAATTGCACATAACACAATTGTTTAACGGGAAAGCCTGAAACTAAAAACTCCAACTATCATATATTATGTATCATGGAGATCATGTAACAATCTCATACAAAGCTTAGTACATCAAGCTCTCAATACAATCAATCGTCACACACTAATCAGAAGAAATCTACAAATCCATGCACCGATTTCTTGCCACCTGCAATCCTGCCTCCACTGCGCAATCCAAGCTGATTACAAAAATCAATTCGATGCAATCCCACTCTCCTTGACTGCGTTATTATCATTGGCATCTCCAATTTATATTTATATGTAATCAATGCATCACTAGTAGTTTGTCCATCTCACCCTTTCACTTATCTCTCCACTGGGTCTCCACTAGAACTGACATGCACTGTAGTTAATTGTTGTATTTTTTCAATTGGTTAGTGAGTTATTATTTGTGAATTAATTAAGTAATTATTTCACTCCACTCTCACTAGTGTATTATTCAGTTAGACTAGATACAACTAGCTCAACTGAGTTTAACTCCATTAACTGAGTTAAACTGAATAACAACTCCTGTAACTACTCTTCCAACTCTGTCATAACTTTTCCACTTCAGTTCTAACTGATTCCTCCATGCATGAACCACCAGTAAACCCTAGTAATTGCGTAATTCCTTCAGCCCACTTATTTTTCAAATATGTGCACTGAAATTAAGTGCTCCAAGAGAATAAGTTGTTGTTTATTGTTGGATTATTATTAAGAGCTAATAATAATCGACATGCATCTATTTTTAGATCAGCGATCTATAAATAGACTTTGCCCAATATTCTAAAAATAAAATCTCATCTATTTTTCACATTTTACCAACCATCTACAAATATCCTCCTGCTACATATAGAATATTCTCACCATGTCTAAAAATAGACATACACCTAAAATAGCATGTGTGGGCCCCACCTAGTTTAGGTTATCATTTTCCAACTAGAATGAAGGATGATGTTTCAGGATGCCTCCTTCACTATTTCTTGTTGCAAACTTCAACAATTTCATCACAGAATTATCACATTCTAAACTTATAACATACCGAGATTCTTTCCAAAATTAAAGTACTTACAAAAACAAAGGAACACTTAATTCTATTCCTTTCAGGTTTATAATACCTACTTCAAATGAACATGGTTGATGGTATCCTCCCAACCATGAGAGAGGCTATTATGTTCTCTGCTCCCCCCATGCTCCTCGCCAAAGTAATATTACTTAGCATTTTCTCTGGAGAGATACCTCAAGAGCATCGTCCAGCCTCTTCTCCCATTATCAAGTTTTATCAGAGTTCCACTGGCTCCAACCAGCTCTGGACACTCCCACCTTCCAGCCTTATTGTTTTATTTTTCCTTTTTCACAAAACCCATTTTCCTCATCAGGGTTTTCTTTTTATTCCTAGAGGAAAGGTAACTGTCAAATAACCATTTTTAATCTAACCACTCTAGTAACTTGGATAGTTCACCGTCAGTTTATGGAAACCACTCCATAATTAATCTTTATAAAAATAAGAATTAAACCTTTGTTCATAATTTTCTTAATATACTTATTAAGCCATTTTAACTTTAAAAAGACAAATGTATCAATTAAAATAACATAACAAATCAAATTCAGGTGTTGCATTTTCCCCCACTCGAGGTAAACATCGTCCTTGGAGTTTTACTCCATTTCAGTGAATAATTCTGGATAGGCATATCGTATGAATCTTTCATCTTCCCAAGTAGCCTCCACCGGGCCAAAGTTCTTCCACTGCAGTTTAACTTGTGTGATGGCTGGCCTCCGGAGTGTTATTTCTCTCTACTCGAGAATATGGTGAGGTTCTACTAGAAAATCGCCATCCAGTTCGACCTGCAACCAACAAAGATTTGAATTAGTCAAAGTACTAATTATCTGCTTAGGAATCTTAGATTTCAATTCAATCCTACCTGAATGTTTGGCCAATGTATCATGTGCTTTGGTTCATGCACATTTCTTTTCAATAGGGACACATGAAACACATTGTGCGCCCGAATGTGTCCAGGTAAAGCTAGCCGACAGGCCATTGGTCCCACTCTTTCAAAGATTTGGAAAGTTCCACAGAACCGGAGGGCCAACTTGACGCAAGTAGTCCACCTTAAGGTGCTCTTCTTGGGTCTAATTGTCACATAAATATTATCACCCACTTCAAATTCCTGGTAGGTCCTCTTCCTATCTGCATGCACTTTCTGTCGATCTTGGGCAACTTTTAGATTTTTCTAGATCTTCTTCACTTCTTGTTCCATCTCGGCCAACATTTTAGGGCCAAGAATTAGCTTGGTCTCTGGGCTACTCCAGTTATGGGTGCCTGACATTGCCTGCCATATAATGCTTCAAAGGGACTCATCCTGAGGGATTCTTGGTATCCATTATTGTAGGAAAATTCTAGGAGGTGTAAATAATCTTCCCACTTTGTAGGTTGTTACATTACATACATCCGCAAAATGTCCTCCAAAATTTGATTCACTCATTCTGTTTGACCATCTTCCTGTGGATGGTACCCAATAATGAATTGAATTTGTGTGCCTAGACTGGTGAACAGGTCCTTCAAAAAAGCGGAGTTGAACTTTACATATTTGTTTGAGATAATTGTTTTTGGTATGTCATGTAATCTAAACACTTCTCTCATAAAGATATCAGCAATCTGTACAATTTTATAATTTGACTGTAGTGGAATAAAGTGAGCTGCCTTGCTCAATCGATCAACTACCACCATTATTGAGTCATTATGTCACTTTGTTTTTGGTAGGACTGTAATAAAATCTAACGATATAACCTCCCACTTCCATTCTGGCATAGGAATAGGTTGCAACATCCCTGCTGGGTGTTGATGTTCTACCCTGACCTGTTGAAATTCCAAACATTTAGCCAAATATTCAGCAATACTTTTACGCATTCTCGGCCAAAAGTAGCTTTTTTTATTGTTGTTAACATTTTCTGGTAACCAGGATGTCCAGAATAAGTACTTTGATGATATTCATCTAAAATCATTTCCTTTAAACTCATTCTCTTAGGAATGCATATTTTCCCTCGAAATGTCAATAATTGTTCATTGTTGATCTTGTACTCTGTCTGCTTTCCTTGCTTTTTTGCTTGTTCTGTTTGTTGCCATAGAAACTGATATTCAGGATCTTGTTCTGTAGCCTCCTTCACTTGTTCTCAGAACTTAAATTCCACCTGGTTAAAATAGAGTTCATTCACATAGTGTAATTTTCTACTTAAATCATCAGCGACATGGTTTTATTTTCCCTTAACGTGCTGAATTTCAAAATCAAATTCACTTAAGAATGTGTTCCACCAGGCTTGACGAGCATTCAAGTCAGTTTGTTTAAAAAAACTGGTCAAACATTAGGGAAATTTTGAGGTCTAAAATGGGCCTCCTAAGAAAAATGTACAACCAAAATTAACATTATAAGAACCAATAGGATTCAAGATGATGATGTCAACCATGGGGGATGATTCACAATTTTTTAAGTAAAAGGGTAAAAAGATTAATAAATAATAAAGCTAGTTTTTCAACTCGTATTTTCAATTTATCTCCCAATTTTTTTACTCAATTGTCAAGTAGGAATACTCATTGGATGAAAATTTTAATTCCTCATCCAAGTACTATCCATGTTGCATACTTTCAAATGACCCCATTACACGAAAAATGAGAAATACATGAAAAAGGATACATGAAAAAGGCAATTGCAATAAATTTTTTCATGTATTTCTCATTTTTCGTGTAGCAGGGTCCATCGAAAATATGCAACATGGGTACTCCTTGGATGAGAAATTAAATTTTGCATCCAAAAAGTACTCCCACTCGAAATTTGAGTAAACAATTTAGGAGATAAGTTGAAAATACGAGTTTAAAAAATGGTTTTTTTCTTTTTTCCCTCTAAAATTTGATGATGTAATCAAATCTTATTTTATGGTTTCCACTATTATTTTATAATTTCCTTAGGAGGCCCATTTTAGACCTCAAAATTCCCCTAATGCTACTGTGATCAGTTTTTAATACAAATCTTTCTCCCAATAAGTAGTGCCTTACCTTCAATGTGTTCACTATTGTGGCCAACTCTAGATCATATGTGAAATATCGTTGTTCATGATCTTTCAGCTTCCTAGACTCGTAAACCACAACTTCTTTGTCTTGTGTCAATACAGCTCCCACTCATTTTTTGAAAACATCAGTGCAAATTTCAAATTCCTTGTTTGGATCAACGACCTTTAATACAAGGGTTGTAGTCAGTAATTGTTTTAACTGCTCGAAGCTAGTTTGGCACTCACTGGTCCATTTAAACACTTGTCCTTTTCGATGTAATGAGGTTATAGGAAAATAACTCTTAAACAACCCCTCAATAAAACGTCGATTATAGCCAACCAAACCCATGAAAGATCGTATGCATACTACAGTCTTAGGTACTCTCCATTCCACGATAGTTCTTATTTTTTCGGGGTCTACTATTATACCCTCAACAGGGACAACATGGCCTAATATTGAATATGCTCTTTATAAAAATCACACTTACTGAATTTGGCATAAATTTGATGTTATCTCAACATTCTTAACACTATTTGTAAGTGTTCCTTATGCTCCTCCACATTTTTTGAGTAGATAAGTATATCTTCAAATTAAAACAAACTTATTAAAAAAATGGATGAAATATGCCATGCATTAAACTCATGAATTTTGTTGGTGCATTGGTTAAACCCAATCGTAAAACAAAAAAATTCATAGTGCCTGTATCGAGTACGGATGGTCGTATTATATATGTCTTCATCCTTTATCCTTATTTGATGGTACCCAGATCTTAGATCTATTTTTGAAAAGATAGTTGTGCCTTTTACCTGATCGAATAGGTCATCTACCCGTGCCAAAGGGTATTTTTTCTTAACAGTTAGCTTGTTAAGTTGTCTATAATCCATACACATTCACATAGTACCATATTTCTTCTTCGAAAAATTTGTTTCCCCCCAAGGATACACACTAGGACAGATATATCCCTTATCTAGCAACTCATGTAATTTCATTTCAGCTCAGTTAATTTAGGTACACTCATTCGATATGGTGCGCGTGATATTGAAGCTGCCCCTAGCATCAATTCGATGGTGAAATCGATGTCCCATTTTGGAGGTAATCCTGGTATATTTTCCGAAAATACATCCATAAAGTCTTGTATCATCGATATATTCTCCATCACAGGGGTCTTATATTTAGAATTGGAAAATACCACCTGAGTAACATAAATCTGACAACCTTTTTTGATGCATTTTCCCAAATGAGATGCAGTAATAGGACGCAGTTGAAGTGGTTTCTTAATCCTTTGCAATTCCTAGCATGTTCCATCTTCTTCCTTGTAATAAATGATTTTCTCTTTGTATTCTACCAATGACCGTTACACTTCCAACCAATCCATTCCCAGTAAAATGTCATAAGAGCCTAAAGGTAGGATGTTCAATTCAACATTTATGTGTTGGTCTCCAAATTCTAGTGGACAGTTGGAAAATTTAGCATTAACTCTCTTCTTGGCCCCTGTGGCCAATTGCACCAGCTAGGGGTTTTTAAACTGTTGGCTCTAAAAATCACACTTCTCCACTATCTTTGGATTTACATAACTTAAATTTGCACCAGGATCAACCAAAATTGAAACAGCTTGGGAATACAGCTTACCTTCTAGCTCAATCATGGTTGGTCGATAATCTGCTTGCCTATCCTCAAGTTTTGCATTAATTCTTGGTATATCTCATGACATGTCCCCTATTGTAGCTACCTCTTGAAAGCTAGTTGCAATCTCGTTCTTCCCGCAGTTAGGGCAGTTCTTATAGCAATGCGCTTCACCACATCCGCAGCGTTGTAATGATGGTTTCCAGATCTATCCATGATTGGGTCTACTAGAAGATTTCGTGGGTCGCTCTTCTGTTGGCCACCTGTTGTTTCATTGGTTTCTTCCCTATTGTCTATTTTTTTTATTTCTAGCAGTATTTTTATAGTTGCCAAATCTACTGCTCCTGAAATTGGAATTATTTTTCTGTACCTTCTTTGGTGGCTAATTCCTACCAGCTTCTCCTTTCACCTTACACTATTGATATAACATATGTGCCTTTCGTATCACCTCATCCATGGTTTCTGGATTTACAAACTTGATTCTTTCTTTCATGTGGGTAGGTAAACTACTCAAGAATCGTTGTACTTTTGCTTTTTCGTCTCTCAGGTACAGTATGTATCTTAATAGAGAGGTAAATTTTGTATTGAATTCATCCATTTTCAGTTGTCCCAATCTCAAATCATGAAATTCTCGATACTTTTCATTGTAAAAGTGCTCAGTTAAATATTTGTCCTTAAAATATGGTTGGAATTTGTGTTGAGTTTCAACAAGAAATTTCAGCACCCATGCCTAGTGTGGGACTAGGAGATCCAAGGAGCACCTACACTAGGGTGGGACCATAGGTCTTAGCACCACCTACACTGGTGTGGGCTAAATTTGGTGCAAGTCTATTTTAGTTATCCCTTAATTAAGATGGACAATAAAATGAAATATAATCTCAGTTTAACTTGTAATAGTTAACTGAGTGTGATAAACTCAGTTAGCTCATGAATTTTGAGTTAGAGGTAGTTGGTGAGGCATGCAGAGTAATTCTAGTTGCAACAGAGTTCGAAGTGCAGTGGTGCATTAGTTAATGCAGGATGTAATTAGTTTAACTAAGTTAAGTGAGTTAAACTCAGTTGTGCTAGATGTAACTGTTAGATACACTAGTGACAGATCAAGTGAATTAAATATTAATTAATTCGCAATCAGTGATTTCACATGCAACGTAGGATTTACTATTATTAGTTGCATGCATGTCAGATCCAGTGGAGACCCAGTTGAGATCTAGGTGAAAGGGAATTTGACTATCAGTTGTAGGATTAATGGGTTGCACCCATGCAACCAAACACCCATTTGAGTGCCCATGATACTTGCACAGTTAAGGAAGGCAAAAATTCATAAATAATAGGGATTGCATTCATCATGGATTGCGCAAGAAAGGCAGGTTATCTGGAGGCAGTAAATTGGCTAAGTATTGGTCAGTTTTATCTGAGACAATGTGAGACAATTAGCTGAGTACAGGAGGGCCCTTGTGAGGAGAGTTGTATGTAATTGTTTCATGATTCCATGTTGAATATACAATAGAATATAGTGGGGTTTTGAGCAGAAATATTTCCCTGGGAAATTATCTGTGTTGTGGCTTGATTGATTCTTCTTTGCTTCATGGGAATGGCAATTGTGTTTTTAATTCCATAATTTATTTGTAGAAGAGATTCAGTATTTAACTTTAGTACATTGTTATATTAGATTGAATCCATGATATACATGTTTTTTGTATAATTTCTACATGGTATTAGAGGATAGGAAATCACAATAGTGAAGGAGGATTTGAGTTTGTGACTAGATAGAATCCAATTTGCAAAAAGACTTTTTTGGTGCTACAGCTGATTCAGGATCGAAATGGCTTTCAATGGCTTGAGGTTGGAGTATGCACTTGAGGGAAGCTCAAACTATATTGCTTGGAAGGAAAGGATGGAGGCAGTTCTCGAAGACAATGGCTTGAAGGAATTCATTGACAATGATGTTCCTAACCCGTTGTGACAGATGCTGCAAATCTTGATGCATGGCAAAAGAAAGTGGCAAAAGCGAGGAGGATCCTATTGGAGGGAGTACGAGACCACATTGTCTCAATCCTCCATGGGAAAGCCACACCATATGCAATGTGGAAGGCCTTGACGGATATATTTCATAGCAAAAACGACCATAGGAAATTGGTGCTCAAAGATAAACTCAGGAAGATCAAGATGGAGAAAGGCGATTCCATGCCAAAAATTTAACAAAGTTTGTCCAATGTCGGAATGAACTGGGGAGCGTTGGAATAACTGGCACTGATGATGATTTGGTGAGATTTTCTCTCCTAGGACTTCCCAAGAGTTGGGACAGTTATCAAGACTCTGCCAATGGAAGGGAAAAGCTGCCAGATTGGGATCGACTGTGGTCGGATTTGGTGCAAGAGGAGTTCAGAAGGAACACCAGAGATGGATATTCATCTAAGAATGAAGATGAAGAATATTGTGCTTTACCTGCCAAGGCGAAGAAGGGGAAAGGGAAGAAATTCCATTCCAAATCCGAGTCCAAAGATGGCAAGAAGCGGGAGATGTCAAGGGTGAATTTTTTTCATTGTCACGAGCATGGGAATTATGCTACTAACTATACACAAAATAAGAAGAACAAGAAGGTTGGAGGATCTGTAGCTGGTGAGGCTTTGGCCTTGCAATTTGAGCTTGAATTCTCATTGATCGCATGCATGGTTTCAAGTGCATTGGGATATGTGTGGTATTTGGATAGTGGTGCTTCTTTTCACATGATGGAAGATAAGGAACTTTTCAGTAGCTTGGAGGAGAAGGATCTCCATATGCATATTGAAATGGGTGATGACGGGTGGTACAGTGCTACTGGTATTGGTACCATTACCTTCCAAAGGTAGTCAAGTAAACCCTTTCAAATAAAATATGTAATGCATGTACTAGGTTTGAAGAAAAATTTAGTCTTAGTTGCAATGTTGGAGGATAGAGGCTATGATGTTGTTTTTAGTGAAGGAAAATATTTCCTATGACACAAAACAACAGGACAAGCCAAGAATATAGGGATTCGAGTTAAGAATATCTACAAGCTGGATGTAGACAGTTTCACAGCATTGATAGACAAGGTGGACAAAATGGTGAGTTGGGATGAGGGTGAATTATGGCATAGGAGAATGGGCCATCTTCACCATGGAGCCTTGAAAGTCATGCAGCAGATTTCTACTAGTCTTCCCAAGGGTACACTTACGCATTCAAACACATGCAAGGGATGTACTATGGGAAAATATGTAAAGGCCACCTTTCATGAGAATGAGAACCGAGCTTCAGGGATCCTTGAGAGAGTTCACACAGACGTGTGTGGACCATTCTATGTTGCTTCGGCAGAAGAACATAAGTACAATGTGATATTTGTTGATGAATTTTCTTGTAAGTGCTGGATATTCTTCATGCAGAAGAAATATCAGACATTCTCAAAGTTTCTTGAGTTTAAGGCATTGTTGGAGAAAGAGTTAGGAATCAAGTGAAGGCTCTTAGGAGTGATAATGGTGGAGAGTACATCTCTAACGAATTCAAGAACTTCTGCAACAAATAAGGAATTCTAAGAGAAATGATAGTGCCTCATAACCCACGGCAGAATGAGGTCACTGAAAGAAAGAACAGAACGATTGTGGGTGCAGCAAGAGCTATGTTGCATGATCAAGGCCTACCAAATCTGTGGATGGAAGCATGCAACACTGCGGTATTTGTGCAGAACTGTTGTCCTCATAGGATACTTGGCATGAGTACACCAGAAAAGGCTGTCACTGGTAAGAAACCTGATGTTTCACATTTTAAGATTTTTGGCTCATATGTTTATGTGCATGTGACCAAAGATGCCAGGAAGAAGTTGGAACCAACTACTGAGATCGGGATTTTTTGGGGGTACATTGAAACACCCCACAACTATCGGGTGTATTTTCCAAACAAAAAAATGACTGTTGTGCGACAGGATATTAAATTTTGTGAGGAGAAAGCCATTCGGTTGTCACTTGAGAGGGAGTTGGACTTGCATGCAGAGGAGGAACTCTTGGTTCCCAAGGATGAGCCTCAATATGTGGAGCAACCACATGAGGAGGATCATGGAGTGGCGGAAAACACTCATGCAGAGCCATCAATCATAAATTGCAGAAGGCGCACCACGAAAGCTGATAGATTGAGACTTGATGATGCAGAGAATGTAGGATACCCTAATTCACAGTGTAGAGAGAGGCAGTCTCCAGACAGGCTTACTAGATACATGGCTCTTATGAGAAAATGTATTGTGAATAAACCATATTCCTTTCAGGAGGCAGTGCAGCAACCAACTTGGGTTGATGTAATGGTGGAGTATGACTCCATTGTCAAGAACAGTGCATGGGATATTGTCCCAAGACCGGCCAACAAATCAGTGGTTGGATCTAGATGGATCTACAAGGTAAAGCAAGATTTTAATGGGAGTGTGGAGAAATACAAGGCTATATTTGTCGCCCAGGGATTCTCACAGATCGAGGGGATCTATTATGATGATAATTTTGCACTTTTTTCAAGGTAATATTCCATTAGATCCATCCTTGCACTCTCAGCATAAATGGGTTGGCGCATTCATTAAATGGATGTGAAAACTATGTTTCTCAATGGAGTGGTTGAGGAAGAAGTGTACATAGAGTAGCCTGAAGGTTTCGAGATCTTCAACAGTGAGTCACATGTGTGTCAACTCAAGAGATAATTGTATGGGCTGAAGCAAGCACCTCGTGCTTGGTACACTCGGATATACAGTTATTTCACCATACTAGGCTTCACCAAAAGTGAAGTTGATGCAAACTTGTACCAAATTGTGGTTGAGGGTAAGCTATTGATTATTTTTCTTTATTTTGATGATCTAATATTTACTGGTGATGAGCATAAGATACACTCATGCAAGGAGGATCTTGCAAGGGAGTTCAAAATGAAGGACATGGGACTCCTTCATTATTTCCTTCGTTTGGAAATATGGCAGTGGGATGGTGAAATTTTTGTTTCTCAAGGAAAGTATGCCAAAGAGATACTGGGTAAGTTTCACATGGAGAGCTACAAACCCATGGATACTCCTCTTCTAGGAAATTGGAGGAAAGAGGATGCTGCTTCTAGAGAGGTAGTGGATGCTACTGTCTACAGGCAGTTAGTTGGTTCACTGATGTATCTAGTGAACACCAGACTAGACATTTGCTACGCAGTTAACCCGCTAAGTCAAGCTATGGTTAAGCCTACCAAGCTCTTTTGGAAGGCAGGGAATCATGTCTTGAGATACCTGAGGAGCACATCAGAGTATGGTAAATGGTACAAACAGACAGAGGGAGTGAAGCTTCAAGGCTTCACGGATGCAGATTGGGCAGGAAGTTCATCAGACAGAAAGAGCACATTAGGAGGGATCTCCAGCATAGGATCAACAATAGTTTCTTGGTACATCAAGATGCAGTGATTTGTGGCACTTAGTTTAGCGGAAGCATAATACATGGCAACAAGTCAAGCTACATGTGAGGCTATCTAGATGAGAAATATCTTGGTTGGTTTGTTTGGTTCTCAGATGGATCCGACAGTGATACATTGTGATAATCAGAGTTGCATTAAAATCTCAATTAATATTGTGTTTCATGATAGGTCCAAGCACAAATATCTAGTACCATCATCTCAGAGATTGTGTGCAGAGGAGAATAATGTTGCTTCAGTAGATTCCCATGGAAGATCAAGATGAAAATATTCTAACGAACGCGCTCACCGGGAGAAAATTCGAATACCATAGAGGCAGGATCAGGGTGAATAATAATACCTTTATTGTTGAGAGGGAGTGTTGAGATTCAAAAATAAATTTCAGCACCCACGCATAGTGTGGAACCACAAGTCTTAGCAGCACCTACACTAGTGTGGGATAAATTTGGTGCATGTTTATTTTAGTTATTCCTTAATTAAGATGGACAATAAAATGTAATCTAATCTCAAAATAACTTGTAATATTTAACTGAGTGTGATAAAATTATTTAGCTCATGAATTTCGAGTTAGAGGTAGTTGGTGAGGCATGCAGAGTAATTCTAGTTGTAACAGAGTTCGAAGTGCAGTGGTGCATTAGTTAATGCACGTTGTAATCAGTTTAACTTAGTTAAGTGAGTTAAACTCAGTTGTGCTAGTTGTAACTGTTAGATATAGTTGTAACCGTTAGATACACTAGTGAGAGATCAAGTGAATTAAACATTAATTAATTCACAGTCAGTGATCTCACATGCAACTGAGGATTTATTGTTATCAGTTTCATGCATGTCAGGTCTAGTGGAGACCCAGTTGAGATCTAGGTGAAAGGGAAGTTGACTATCAGTTGTAGGATTATTTGGTTGCACCCATGAAACCAAACACCCATTGGATTTTCCATGATACTTGTGCATTCAAGGAAGGCCAAAATTCATAAATAATAGGGATTTCATTCATCAGGGATTATGTAAGCACGACAGGTTGTCTGGATAGTAAATTGGCTAAGTATTGGTTAGTTTTATCTGAGGTTGTGTGAGACAATTAGATGAGTATAGGAGGGCTCTTGTGAGGAGAGTTGTATGCAATTGTTTCATGATTCCATGTTGAATATACAATAGAATATAGTGGGGTTTTTAGCAACAATATTTCCCTGGGAAATTATTTGTGTTGTAGCTTGATTGATTCTTCTTTGCTTCATGTGACTGACGATTGTGTTTTTAATTCCACAATTGATTTGTAGAAGGAATTCAGTATTTAACTTGAGTACATTGTTATATCAGATTGAATCCATGATATACATGCTTGTTGTATAATTTCTACAATTCGTCCCAAGTCACATTCTGGTCTTCGATTCCTCACATGTTTTTTACTTCCTCCCACCATAATCTGGCTTTTTCCCGCAGCTGATAGATAGCCAAGCGAGCTTTCAATTTACTATTATATTCATAGACTTGAAAACATTTATTCATATTAATTTTCCATGCCTCTACTACCTCTTCTGCCTCTCCATTGAATGTAGGAGGTTTGATTTTTCGGAATTCACCTTGCAGCTCCACTTTCTGTTTTTTCATCTCATGCTGATCTGAGAAATTCCCTAACTCGGCTTCGTTATAATTCCAATTATTATTACTCCGCTAGGTATGGCTACTCTCCAGCTTATCATTAGTTTTTTTATCGTTGTTCATCCTCTTCTCAATTATTTCTTTCGTGGCTGGGCTGAGTTGTTCCTTGATTTTGTCTATCTGAAAGACTTTTAAGAATTATTTCATGTTCCCACATCAGCCTCTCATTATCACTTCTCACCTAAACCATCTCTTCTTGTAATTTTTGCACAGTATCTAGTAGTCTATTGGCCTGTCGTTGTTGTTCTTTGAGTAGTCTATTCATTTTTTATGTTGGTCCACGCTCAGTTGTACCCACATTTCTGGATTTATTTCTGGGTTAGTCTGGGGGTGTGCTTCCCCTGTAGTCCTGGGAGCCTGATGTGCCGAGTGTATCCTCATTGTATTCTATCAATTTATTCTTCTTATTTATGTACACAATTTACACATTAATTTTTTATTTAGGTGACCCAACTGTGTCCCAGCGTGTGAACGTTGCTCTACTACCACCTATAACGTCTATCCATAAACGTTAGCAATATTTACCATCATAATGAAAGAAAAAAAAATCTTTTACAACCTAATTTATATCTCTAATAAGATGACTTACCATTACCATAATTTTTACCTATGCATAAAGTTGTAATATATATCTACCATATTACACATTGCAAAAACTTACAATTTAACTTTAGAACCTTTGGGATTTGATTCCCTAGGTTTGTATCCCGCATATGTATATATATTATTAGCACTCCTAAACCATTGTAAGTCTATCTAATATCCCAATGCATTCTCTTTATTTCATATGTCACTTTAGCACTTTGTGGAAGGGATGTGATTTGAATTTTATCCATTATGGTGCAAATGTGTTAATTGATTGTTATAACACAATGAGTATTTAATTCGGATGGCATGCCAACTCGCCGCATCTAAAAATATCGAGGTGAAGATTTAGTAGTACAATGGAATTGATTTTTATAGATTTTTTTTAACTCCTGCATCAGCTCGTTGGCATACTCAAGGTATTCACTTTACTTGGCAGGTGGGCTTTTCTCAGCCCTTGGATCCCTGGAAATCCAACGGACAAATATGGCTCAGGGGCGGTTAGGGTGTAACCCTACCCCACAAACCCTAACTACTTTCATTTCACTTCCGCGCTCCTCCAGCTTTGCAACTTTCATCCAGTTCATGGCTCGGCTTGTTGTTGTTCCGCACAGTGGTGAGTTATTGGCCTTCTCGCTCCTCTCTAGCCTTCCAACAAAAGCATCTCTCGTTTACTATTATTTTCGGTGCTCTGTCGATATTTTCTCCTCAATGCTGAGGTGATTTACGCTTTCTTTACAGCCATGGTGTCTTGGTTGTGCTAACATACTAACTCAATCATTATTCTGATGCAGTCTTCCCTATTTTGTGACCTTGCATGCATTGGAGAAGTTTGTTCGACTTTGACCATACTGACCCAACTAAGGCCTCATGGTTATGCTGAGTTTTAATGGAGGTTTTTTTTATATATTTTTTTTGTAAACATTTTTACAGACTTGAAACTTTTTTTTCTTCTCTTAGGGGTTATTGTTCCAGGACCACATTTGTATAAGAGGTAATTTCTCGTCAAGTACCCGCGCCTGCATATAATTTTTATCTCGCTATTTTCTGGAACCCTTAATATGGTATTTATGTAATGTTAATTTTCTGTGGTTGTGGCATGTAACTTATCACCAAACCCTACCTCCTACAGCATAGCTAGCTTGGTCTCAGCCAACCTAAGATGTTTCCTATGTGCATTGTTCAGGTACCCGACTCCTATGTTGTCTCTGTCGAGACGTTTCCAGACCCTTTCAACTGATATAGTTATAATATGAGGCTCTATGATTTTAATATTGTCGATTTTATTTATATTTTGGATGTTAGATTCTAGCCCGCCGAGGCTTTCAAAGAAGTAAAACTTGTTTTTAACTGTGCTTACGATTATTTGATATGGAGGGCTTAAAACCCCATTTTGATCCTCATAGGACAGTACATCTCCTGATTATGTCTTGCTGCAAGTTCTTAATTTTCTGGTTCCACCCTCTGTAATGTTTAAGTATTGATTCATAATATAAACTTTGTCTACAATGTATTTATAAATTTATTTATTTTTGGTTTGTTTCGTAAATAGCATCTTTCGTCGTGCATGTAGAATCATTACTATTTATTTTACCATGTATTTGCAATATAATTCCATAATCACCCCTTCGAGGGTAGTGTGTGCTTTTTCATGATTCTTCCAGAATTTTTCAACATGGTTCACATCCTTTGGGGTTTATCTATATATTCTATTTAGTTCTTATAATTTTATTTGAGATGTTAGCTTAAAAGAAACTATATCTATATCTATATCTATATCTATATCTATATCTATATCTATATCTATATCTATATATATATCTATATATATATCTATATCTATATATATATATATATATATATATATATATATATATATATATATATATATATATATATATATATATATATATACACAATTATTATTATTTTATTTCCTTCCATGCTATTCCTTCACGAAAGTTGTTTTTTTTCAATACATGTTATTCTCGAAAGAGTTATATTATTTTTCTGTAATGATAATATATGATACTGTGAATTTAAACCATTTTTTTTTTCTTTCGTCTTGTACTAGAAATAACACCTCTACATTTCGACTGTTACATTTAGTAATTTCCTCTTTTTTCTTTTTTTTTTAATAAGTTCCCTTCTGAGGTGTCTGGACCATCTATAAATAAAAGAGGGTTTTTTTCCCAACCCTCAGTCTGTGTACATTTATTCCACTTCAGGGAAGACTGTCCTATTTGGACTTTTTACTCCGAATGGAACTAACTGTTATGTCGGTCATTTCCTTCATTACAGAGTTTTCAAACTAAATCACTAAATTGTTTGATTTCAGTTATATAGACCTTCCTTTGCAGTTAGGGGTATAGTTTTCCGAACTGAAACACTCTAATCTAGAGCAAGAGGGTTTACAATTATCAAGAATTAAATATTTAAATCTAAACTGGTACAGTGCTATTAATCATTTCATCACAGAATTTGTTGAGATTTCTGATATTAAATTTGGATAAAATCTCATGAATATGATAGCAATAGGATTTGTTGCTAAATTAACTGCATCTAATCCTGATGCGGAGTTATTGCATCCTATTTTTTTGTGATTTAATTTATGATTCAGTTTCTACTCCCAGCTATAAAATGTAAGCCCGTAGATGCAAAGGAGCATGAGGGATGTGAGGTGAGTGGAAGAGAAGTGCAGATGAATAATTCTTCTGTTGTATTCTTCTCTTGATGAATGAGATTTTTTATGCCTCTGTTTGGTGGATGTAGCCCAGATTGGTTGGGTGAACCACGTTAAATCTGTTGTCTCTATTTTCTGTTGTGCGTCTGTGTGTTTTATTTATTTTTTCTGTTGTGCTAACTCAACAATTGGTATCAGAGATTTTAGGTTGAATCTGCGTGGCTGAGGTGGTTGAAACTTGGTCTGTTGCGTGCAATTGTAATGTCGTGTGGCCGAATCTGTTGATAATTATTGCCGTGATCTAGAAGCAACGCCATGGAGGTTGAGTGGTGCGTAAGACTGCATTCAGTGGTTTAGGCTACGTGCAACCGTGAGATGATATATATATCAGTTTGAGGCTGCATTACCTGGAATCATACGGTGCAAAAACGTGGGATCTGTATACGTTTTATTCATGGACTGCGCGTAGAGAGCAAGACTGTGTGGAGCCCGAAATTAATGGCATAAAACATTCATTCGTTGAAGCCATGAGTTGAAGCCATAACCCACAGTAAACAGCGTGGAATATTGATGGCATGCGTAGATCGAAATGTGTGAAATTGTGATCTTCAACGAGCGGAGGTCTGTGAAAATGCTGGCGGCGTTAAGAGGTGGAAGATTCAATTTTTTCAGAGATTCAATTTTCTTGACCGGCGTGCTAAAGAGGAGCAGTGACCCATTTTTCTGAGACCATGCGTGTAAAACGGTGGGTCTGTGTTTGCTGTATAATCTGTTTGCAGTGGGAGAAGTAGTTCCCCATTCCGTTGATCTGTGTAGCGAGAAACCAGAACCACGTGAAACCATTAGTGTCGTGAGAACTGGTTCTCGGTCAAATAATCAAGCTCCAATTATAAACAAAGGTTTGAGCTATCTAATCGATGTCGATTGTAGCATTCGAGGATTTTTTTGGCCATTTTTAAACACAGTTTGTAGATCATCGATTGAAGGTACACAGAATTAATTTAGCTGCAGATTTTACCAATCCCAAAATTGTGTTATGTTATTAAATGCCATTTCTTCTCATTATGATGGCTACTCGGCTTAAATTTTTTCTATTGAGAATCCATAGAGAAGAGTTGATGCTGCATAATTTATATAATACATTTATGGTATCCAGTTAATTATTAATTACATGATTGTAAAAGGGAATAATTTATCAAATTGTTAAATCTGATTTAAAAAGGAAATTAAGGATCCATAGAAGTTAAACATGGCAAAAACACAAAGTGCTCAGTTTGAGATCGAGAAGTTCAATGGGAAAAACAACTTCGAGATCTGGAAAGTTAAGATGCATGATCTACTCGTGCAACAAGGCGTGGCAAAGCCACTTTTGGGAAAATCCAAACAACCTTTCGCCATGACAAATGATGAATGGAGTGATGTCGATGAAAGAGAACTGAGTGGCATTCGATTGTGTTTGGTGGATGATGTTTTGTTTAACATCGTGTCAGAGAAAACTGTTGCTGGTTTGTGGACAAAGCTTGAGAAGTTGTACATGACAAAATCCTTAACCAATAGGATTCTTCTGAAGAGACAGTTGTAAAACTTGCGCATGAAGGAAGGTATATCAGTAATTGATCATTTGAATACCTTTAATACTCTTCTGGTGCAGTTAGATAATATATATGTAAAATTTGATTCAGAAGATAAAGTTGTAACTTTATTATGCTCATTTCTCGATTCATGGGATCATTTTGTTACTTCTATAAGTCTTAGTTCATCAGAAACCCTTGAATTTGATGATGTTGTTGGAGCTTTGTTATCTGAAGAAACAAGGAAAAGGTCAAATTCAGAAACCTCTACATCAGAAGCAATGATGGTTAGAGGTCATTCTAAAGAAATACGCTTCAGTATGTAGAACAACTCGCGATCAAAATCGAAAGGGAAGAAGAGTAAGGTAAAGTGTTGGTTTTGTGGCAAATCGGGACATTTGACGAAGGACTGTTGGAAGAGATAGCAAGCATCCAAAGGAGACTCCACGACAGAAAAGAAAGAAGAAAACATGACAGATACGGGTTCGGCATCCGGTTCAGGTATGAGTGATGAATTTTTATCAGTTAGTTTGTCTAATCATGATCAACATTGGCTGTTAGATTCTAGTGCGTCCAATCACATGTGCATTCATAAAGAGTGGTTTAAAATTTATAAATCAATCAATGATGGAGTTGTTTACATGGGTAATGATTTCTCATGTAATATTGTGGGAATTGGTAGCATCCAGATTAAAATGTTTGATGGGACAAATAAAATATTAACTGATGTAAGACACGTACCTGAACTCAGAAAAAAACCTCATTTCTCTAGGAGTGCTGGACACAAATGGATATAAAACCTTTATTCAAGGTGGAGTAATGAAATTTTATAAAGGAATTTTAGTAGTAATGAAAGCAAAGAAGGTTGGAAATATTTTTTAGTTAGAAGGAAGAATAGAGTCAGATCATGCTTCTACAGTATCTGAAAATGACAGTAATTCTATTCGTCTATGGCATCAATGGTTGGGCCATATGAGCGAAAGAGGATTGAAAATTTTATCTGATCGTAAGTTACTTTCTAGTTTAAAATCTTCTTAGTTAGATTTCTACAAACATTGTCTATTTGGGAAACAAAGCAAGTAGAAGTTTAAAACTAGAAAACATACTAGTAAGGGAATCCTTGATTATATCCATTCTAAGGTTTGGGGTCCATCTCCTACAACCTCATATGGAGGATCATCATATTTTGTATCTTTTATTGATGATTTCTCTAGAAAAGTGTGGGTGTATATGTTAAAGAAAAAGTCTGATGTATTCACAGTTTTTAAACAGTTTAGAGCATTAGTAGAAAACATCACTGGAAGAACCATTAAATGTTTAAGAACTGACAATTGTGGTGAGTTTAGTTCAAATGAATTTGATAATTATTGCAAGGAAGTTGGGATCGAAAGACATAAAACTACTTTATATACTCCTCAACAAAATGGAGTTGTTGAACACATGAACATGACTCTTTTTTATAGAGAACAAGAAGTGTGCTTAGTAACATCAATTTGCAGAAGGAACTATGGACAGAAGTAGTATCTATGGCTTGTTATTTGATAAATCGATCACCATCAACTGCAATAGGATGCAAAATTCCTCAAGACGTATGGAAAGTTCATCCTTGTGATTATTCTAAACTGAAATTTTTTGGTTGTGATGCATATGCTCTAATTCCGAAACATCAGCGTTCTAAATTAGATCCTAAATCAAAAAGATATATCTTTGTTGGATATGGTGATGGGACTAAGGGATACAGGTTGTGGGATCCTACTACTCACAAAATCATCATTAACAGAGATGTTAAATTCAATGAATCTTCACTCAATAATCCAGATGTAGATGATAAATTGAAACAGGATAATGTACCTAAGTTTCAACATATTCAGTTTGAAACCAGTTCAAATACTTATGATAGTCCAAATGAACAAGTTTCAGATGTAGATCATGAACAAGTTTCAGATGCAGATCATGAACATATTTCAGATGCAGATCATGAAGAAGTTCCTACAGATAATAATCAGCAAATTGTGGAAGAACCAGAAACATCTTTAAGGAGGTCCACGAGAATCAGACGTTCTCCTAAAAGGTATGATTATTATGTTACTTTAGTTGCTTTAACCACTAATGATGATGAACCTTTATGCTATCAGGAAGCTGTAGAAGGTTCTAATAGTAATAAGTGGAAAGAGGCTATGAAGGATGAGATGAAGGCATTAGACAAGAATGCCAAATGGGATCTGGTAGAACTTCCTAAAGATAGGAAAACTATGGGATGTAAATGGGTTTACAAATTGAAAAAGGGTGTTGATTATAAAGAAGACAGGTACAAAGCGAGGCTAGTCGCAAAAGGTTTTTCTAAGAAAGCAGGAATTGACTTTCATGAGATATTTTCACCAGTTGTTAAAATTGTTTCAATTCGGATTGTCTTAGCATTAGTTGCTTTACTTGATTTATAATTACAACAACTTGTTGTTAAGACTGAATTTTTACATGGAGATCTAGATGAAGAGATTTATATGGAACAACCTGAAGGGTTTGTTCAAAATCGCAACAAGAAATTTGTCTGCAGGCTCAAGAAATCATTGTATGGTCTTAAGCAGTCACCTCGACAATGGTACAAGAAATTTGATTCTTTCATGATGAGTCAAAATTATATAAGAAGTGAATATGATCATTGTGTTTACTCTAAGAAATTGAGTAATGGCATGTTCATTATCTTAGTGTTATATGTTGCCGATATGCTTTTAGCAAGAAAAAGCATAACAGAGATCAACAGGTTAAAGGCTCAGATGGCTAGGACGTTTGATATGAAAGATCTAGGAGTAGCAAGACAGATTTTGGGCATGGGGATTTTTAGAGACAGGATCAATGGTAAGCTGTGGTTATCACAACAGAAGTATATTGAGAAAATACTCTTGAGGTTTGGTATGAACAATGTGAAGCCTATTTCAGTCCCTTTAGCTTCCCATTTTAAGCTTTCTTCAAGTTTATGTCCTAACACAAATGAAGAAAAGAAATATATGTCTCGAATTCCATATACCAATGTAGTAGGTTTTTTTATGTATGTGATGGTTTGTACATGACCAGATATTTTACATGCATTTGGAGTTGTCAGTAGGTATATGGCAAATCGAGGAAAAGAACACTGGTCAGCAGTGAAATGGATGCTTCGGTATCTGAGAGGCACAAGTGATTATTGTATCACTTATAACAAAAGTAGTGAATTTGTTTGCGGATATGTTAATTCCGATTTTTCAAGTGATTTGGATAAGAGAAGGTCAACTTCATGATATTTATTTACTCTTGCAGGTGGAGCTATAAGCTGGATGTCAAAGCTACAAAACATTGTTTCTTTATCCACTATTGAAGCAGAATACATAGTTGCTTCACATGCTTGAAAAGAAGCGGTTTGGTTGAAAGGTTTGTTTAGTGAGTTTGGTAGGTTGCAGGACAACATAAAGTTATTTTGTGATAGTCAAAGTGCAATTCACTTGGCTAAAAATCCGACCTATCATAGTAAATCAAAGCATATACCTACCAAGTACCATTTTGTAAGACAAGTTATCACTGAACGGGGAGTCTCTCTTGAAAAAGTGCATACAAAGGAAAATTGTGCAGACATGTTCATGAAACCAGTTTTATTAGAGAAGCTACGATGGTGTCTGGTTTCTCTTGGCTTGCAGAAAAGATAAAAATAATAATGGAACAAGGTATCAGGCTAATTGTTTTGAAGGTGGATATTTTTGAGATTTCTTATATTAAATTTGGAGAAAATCTCATGAATATGACAACAATAGGATTTGCTACTAAATTAACTGCATCTAATGCTGATGTGGAGTTATTGCATCCTATTTTGTTGTGATTGGATTTATGATTCAGTTTCTATTCCCAGCTATAAAATATAAGCCCGTAGAGGCAAATGAGCATGAGGGATGTGAGGTGAGTGGAAGAGAAGTGCAGATGAGCAATTATGTTGTTGTATTCTTCTGTTGATGAATGAGATTTTCGATGCCTCTGTTTGGTGGACGTAGCCCAGATTGGTTGGGTGAACCACGATAAATCTGTTGTCTCTATTTTTTGTTGTGCATCTGTGTGTTTCATTTTTTTTTTCTGCTGTGCTATCTCAACAGAATTATCACATTCTAAAATTACATCATACAGAGATTCTTTCCAGAATTAAAGTACTTACAAAAAAAAAGGAACACTTAATTATATTCCTTTCAGTTTTATAGTACCTACTTCAAATGAACAGGGTTGATGATATCCTCCGAAGCATGAGAGAGGCTATTATGTCCTCTTCTCCCCCTGTGCTCCTCACCAAAGTAAGATTACTTAGTAGTTTCTCTGGAGAGAGACCTCAAAATCATCGTCCAATCTCTTCTCCCATTATCATGTTTTATCAGAGTTCCATTGGCTCCAACCAGCTCTGGACACTCCCACCTTCTAGCCTTCTTGTTGTCTTTTTCCTTTTGCACAAAACCCTTTTTCCTCACTAGGTTTTTCTTTTTATTCCCAAAGGAAAGGTAATTGTCAAATAATTATTTTTAATCTAATCACTCTAGTAACTTGGACACTTAACCATCAGTTTATGGAAACCACTCCATAATTAATCTTTATAAAAATAAGAATTAAAATTTTGTTCATAATTTTCTTAATATACTTATTACGCCACTTTAACTTAAACAAGTCAAATGTATCAATTAAAATAGCATAACAAATCAAATCCAGGTGTTATAGTTGTAGAGAAATTTGCAGAAGAGGGGATCTAAAACTCTATTTTTTAGGCCCTCAATAGCTAGATTCAGGGCTTAAAACACTAAATAGAGTGTTTGAAATTCAAATTTCAAATAGCTCAATCCAGGGTTTATCGATCCCTTAAGGTAGTTAAACATAGACTCGATCATCGATCCTTTAAGGTGGTTAAACATAGACTCGATCGAGCTATCATAATTATCTTAAAAAAGAAACCATCCTCTCAATACTTTTCTTTAAGAGAATTATAAAAATGATTTATTCCACATAAATAATTTTTATAGATATTCAAATATATTCCAAACTCTACTTTTCCTTAATTATAAATCCAATTTTTATTTTATTTTACCAACAAAATAATTATAATAATACACTTTCTATAAAAGATTTTAACTTTGCTTTTTCAATTTTGAAATTCTTAAAAATGATAATTTGTTTATTGTTTTGATTTTAAATATACATATTTTTATACTTGATCATTTTGTAATTTTTAATGTAGAAATTTTCAATAAAAATAAATCAAATTACTAAACTAAATTTTATAATATTATTATTTTAAAAATAATTTCATAGGCACATTTAAATCTAGATTACTCAAATTCAAATGTAACACCCACTTAATTTAACCCCTTTTTAATACACAAAAAAAAATACTTAATATTATCGGGTTAATTAAAATGGTTCACGCATGTAACTTATATCAATTCCTCCACAGATTAACTTAGTATGCTTTACATAAATATATAACGTTATGGTTCATGCTCATAATTTTATTTATGAATCTCCAGTTGTACATGGATAATTAAATGTTTTCCAAAACACATATAATTGGATTCCAAATACGGTACTTATTCATTAATCACCAAATATCGATAAGTGTAATTGCGAGTACGCTATTCAGATTTCGTGGTTAAGTTGACAGCGTGTGTGTGGTTTATCACTGTAAATATTTATTTTTTTAACCCTCCCATCTCGTACTCCAGTTACTGTGATGATCCCGAGTTCCTCCAGCATTTATTTTGTCTCTTTGTTTGATGTTCGTTCGCCAGCTACCCCATTGCGTTGGCATCATCTCCACCGCAGAATTGTTGTTTCTAGATATCTACGGAGTCGTGGCTAGTGGGATGGGTTAGAGTAACTAACCACCCGCCCCAGTCTACCACCTCCGGCTCACTACTGTGCTCCGTCGATGGCGTTTTCGGCTCTGCCATGAAATTCTTGTTTCAGTGTAGTGTCACTGGTTTCCTCAGCTTGCATTTCAAGGTTTTTCCTTTCGCATGAAGGGTAATCTTTGCATGGGTATTACAACTCTGCTGAGCTCTTCTTTTGGTTAAACACATGAAATTCTTCTTTTATTTATCTTTGATGGCAAGGTTACCATTCAGATTCAAATCTCTGGATGCATGCATCTCTTTGCCATAGCTACGAATTCTACAACCCCATCCAGGTAATTGTTCCCTCTCCCAGACTCTGTAATTTGTTTTTTTTTTTAATGGTGAGGACTTTTATTTTTGGTTCTACCTTATTTTTTCATTATTCACGGTGGGTCTGCCATAATTTTTTCTCCATGCTCATCTCGTTTGTTTCTCTGACTACTGTAAGGTTGGAAAAGGGTTGATCAGTGCTTACAGGTTCAAGGTCTTGAGGGTTTAGCTTCAAACATCCTTCTCGCTTCTCAAATGGTAAGGTTACCAACCATATAGCTTAAGCTCCTGAATACAATTTTTAGCTTTACAATAGTAATATGCGAACTTTATTTACTATCCTACAGGCGAGATACATACTCCAGGAGTCCGATTTATAGATTAATGTTCCATAGGAATTTTTCCTCTGATACAATTCCTTAGAATTTGAGTAAATGTGGGAATCACTCTTCTATCTATGTATTTTAATGCTTAACTAAGGGTTTTAAATCCTCTGAGAATTTTTAAGTCTTTCTCGACAAATATGAATGAGATCTAGTCTCTATTCAAGGATGATATTCACTCCACTAAGCTATTTTGAATAAATTATTTTGGACCATATTGATTTCTTTTCCATTTACTTCCGGTATTTATCTATACGCACAGGGACTCTCAATATTTATTTATTCATTAGCTTCATTGCTCATATTCACAGCTATAGAATATTGGGTAATTCATATTGTGGTACTCAATGCTCAAGTTATTTTTAAATGAAACCCTAGTTTTACTTTTTGTGGGTTCTTTGTTTTATATGTAATACCTCTTGTTTCTTTGGAGAGGTACCAGACAGGACCGGATTTCATAACTGTGCTTCAGTTTCTAACTCCAAACCCTCAAATCTCGTTGTCTCGTATTGGAAGTCTCTGTTGCTCAAAATGAGCAGTTGTTTGCAGAGATATGTAGTCAATTCATATATTAAAAAATTGCCCAATTTCTGAGTAGCTTTTTTTTTTGCTTTTCAATACCTCTCGGTAAATTAACCCCATTACGGGTTCTATGTAAAATTTTTGGTTTAACAACTTAATTTGTGTTAATGCCCTTCTTTGTTTTCCATACGAAGGAAATCACTACATATTCTAAATTATTTCAATAGTTTTGTTTACCATTTTGATTACTATTCAATCTCCATGTATATAAAATTTTCCAAGAGAAAGATATTTGTATTTTGTTGACTAATTGTCAAGTTGTAGCTTCACCTAAATCTCTTCATTTTTCCTGTAACGTATTTCGATAAGTTTATGTAGCCAAAACTTCTACTTTCTTTACTTTTAATTAGAGTTTGAGCATTTCTGTTCTTTATCAAGTTCCATTTTACAGAGTTAAGATTTATATTGCTAGCTATCGTGAAATTTCTTCTTAAACATTGGCAATTATTATTTTTATTACCACACAACAATATTCTTCTCCTACAGACTTAGAACTACACAGAGAATCATCAATATAGATAAAACTAAAATGTTTTATGTACCTACTTGGAAGAAAATAGGAATAGTCTCAATAACTGCTTGGACCGCCCAACCTTGAGAAAAGAAATTACGTCCTCTGCTCCTGCTCCACACCAGTTCAGAGGTAAAATGTTTGAGATAGGAAGTTCGACCTCGGGATTAAAAAATCCAGTCCACTTATTCTAGAAAATCTCTTGAGTTCCACTGGCATTTTCTCCAGCTCTGGACAACTCAAAATACAACATACAATGCTTAGCCTTCTAACTCTTCTGCACAGAACCACATTCCCTATTAGGATTTTTCCTTAAATCCTTTCTAGGAGGGTAACTATCAGAACCGTCTCAACCTCTTCCTGGGTTTTTCTTGGAAGATATTTTTCCATACAGTTACTTTCATTTTCTTTTCTTTCCACCAAAAAAAACTTCCATTTTATTAAATTCTTTTAAAATAAGAGTCATGTGTTCATAACCCTAACAAATGCCTCATTCGTTACTAATTCATATTGTCTAAATAACTTAATTAACAAGTAAAAGTAAAAAGTAAAAGGCCAAATAAAGGGGTTACATCTTCCCCCTCTGAAAGGAAACACCGTCCTCGGTGTTACTCATTTTCAGAGAATAATTCTGGAAAGGCTTCAAACATAACTTTTTCGTCTTCCCAAGTAGCCTCCTCTAGGCCAAAGTGCTTCCACTACACTTTAACTTGGGGGATGACTCACTTTCGGAGCATTATTTCTCTCCAGTATAGAATATGTTGTAGTTCTACCCGAAACTCGTCGTCCGGTTCTACCTGCAAGTAAAAATATTTGAATTAGTTCAAATCAGAAAATAATTGTAATGCAAATTGTACGTCTTGGTCGAATTACATGTATACCCTGCGAGTGTATAATGTGATTGGGATCGTGTATATAACGCTTCAAAAAAGACACATGAAATACATTGTGCACTAGTATATGGCTTGGTAAGGCCAGCCGGTAGGCCACTGACCCTATGCTCTCTAAGACCTCAGAAGGTCCGTAGTAGCGGGGAGCCAACTTGGCACAAGCATTCCATCGTAAAGTGCTTTTATTTGGCTTGATTCGCACATATACATGGTCCCCTACTGTGAATTCATGAAAAATTATTTTCCTCTCTGCATAAACCATTTGTCTGTCTTGAGCCGCTTTTAGATTCTGTCTAATTTTTTTAACCTCTCGCTCCATTTCCTCTAGCATATCAGGTCCAAGCATCATTTTATTCTCCAGGCTACTCCAATTTATAGGAGTTTGACATTGTCTCCCATACAATTCTTCGAAAGGGCTCATCTTAAGGGATTATTGATATCCGTTATTATAGGCAAACTCAACTAAGTGTAAATATTCCTCCCAATTAGTTGGCTACTACATGACATACATGTGCAACATGTCCTCTAGGATTTGATTCACTCGCTCCGTTTTCCCATCCGTTTTTGGATGATATGCAATGCTAAATTGTATATGTGTTCCCAAGCCACTAAATAGTGTCTTCCAGAATGCTGATGTGAACTTCGCGTAGCGATCTGAAATGACTGCGCGGGGAATACCGTGCAGTCTAAAAATCTCTTTCATAAAAATATCAGCAATTTGCACAGTCTTGTAGGTGGATTTCACAGGAATAAAATGTGCCACTTTGCTAATTATATCAAATAACACCATAATCAAATCGTTATGCCTCTTGTTTCGGGGTAAACCTATAATAAAATCAAGGGAAATAAATTCCCATTTCCATTCAGGTACTGGAATTGGTTGAAGCAATCTCACAGGATGTTGATGCTCTACTTTAATCTGCTAGCACTCAAGGCACTTAGTCAAATATTCTTCTATGTCCCTTCTGATTTTTGGCCAAGTATAGTCCTTTCTTATTGTTGTCAACATCTTTAGATAACCCGGATGCCCATCATAGGTACTTTTATGATACTTATCCAAAATAATTCTTTTTAAACTCTCTTCATTGGGAATACATATCCTATTTCAAAAAATGAGAAGTTTTTTTTCATTGAGTCTGCATTCAGACTACTTCCCCTGTTTCTCCTCATCCCTTACCTACTGCCTCAAATGTTGATATTCCAAATCTTCCCTTGTTGCTTCCAAAATCTGATCTTGAAAATTGGATTCATATTGGCTGAAATATAATTCATCATGCTGTGCAATTTTCTGCTCAAGGCATCCGCCACCTTGTTCTCTTTTCCTTTTTCATGATGAATATCGAAATAAAACTCGCTAAGAAACGCATTCCACCTTGCTTGGAGGGCATTCAAATCAGTCTTCTTAAAGTAGCTAATTAGCCTACTATGATTGGTCCTTAGCACAAATTTATTTCCTAGCAAATAAGGCCTCCATATCCGCAAGGCGTGCACGACTGCAGTTAATTCTAAGTCATATGTTGAATATCTTTGCTCGTGTTCTTTCAACTTCCTAGATTCATACGCTATGACTTTTCCTTCTTGGGTCAACACAGCTCCCACACCCTCTTTAAATGCATCTGTACATACTTCAAACTCCTTGCTTGGATCTGCTACCTTCAGAACAGGAGCAGTGGTTAACAATTCTTTTAATAACTCAAACTTATTTTGACATTCTTGTGTCCACTTGAAAACTTTTCCTTTATTTTGCAAAGAAGTAATAGGATAAGCTATTTTGGAAAATCCATTAATAAATCACCGATAATAACTAGCCAAACCCATAAATGAGCGTATGTCAGCCACATTCTTCGGTACCTTCCATTCCATAATTGTTTTTATCTTCTCTAGGTCCACAGTTATTCCTTCTGTTGAAATTACATGCCCCAAGTATTGGATTTTCTCCTTAAAGAAATCACATTTACTAAACTTGGCGTAGATCTGATGCTCTCTTAGTGTTTTCAGCACAATTTGTAGATGTTCTTTGTGTTCTTCCTCATTTTTAGATTAAATTAAGGTATCATGAATAAATATTAACACAAACTTATCCAAGAACTGGTGAAAAATCCCATGCATTAAACTCATAAAAAATTTTGGTGCGTTGGTTAACCCAAATGGGAGCACCACAAATTCATAATGTTCATACCTTGTTCAGAAAGTTGTCTTACTTATATCTTCATCCTTGATTCGGATCTGATGATAGCTAGATCTTAATTCTATTTTGGAGAACATTGTTGCTCCTTTGACTTGGTCAAATAAATCATCAATGCGCGACAATGGGTACTTGTTTTTAATGGTCAACTTATTAAGCTAACGATAATCCATACACATATGCATAGTACCATCCTTATTTCTTACAAACAGTACAGGTTCTCCCCATGGGGAAACACTTGGCAGAATGTAACCTTTATCCATCAAATCTTGTAATTGCATCTTTAGCTATGTTAACTCTGGTACACTCATTCTGTAGGGAGCTCGGGACACAGGTGCTGCTCCAGGTATCAACTCAATAGTAAAATCAATTTCTCTTTTTGGTGGCAGCCCTGGGATTTCCTCAGGAAAAACATCTTGAAATTCCTGTATAACAGGAATATTTTCTAACTTAGCAGTCTTATCTTTTGTATTGATTAGCCCAAATTGAATTACATATAGCTGACGACCTTTTCTTATACATTTACTAAGTTGTGATGCAGTAATGGGTCACAGCTTCAAAGGTTTTCTTATGCCCTTTAACTCCTGCCTTGACCCATCATTAGACTTGAAATGTATAATATTATTCTTGCAGTCCACCAAGGACTAGTGTTTTTCCACCCAATCCATCCCTAGCAATACATCATACAAACCCAATGGTAGTACATTAAGTTCTACAGTTATATGCTAGTCTCCAATCCTTAACTCACAGTCGGGTACCTTTGTATGAACCTGCCTTCTAGTCACTGTAGCCAGCTGAACCAACCATGGCCTTTTAAATTTTTGTTCCTGCAATTTACTGTTTTAAAATATACGAGGGTGTATGTAGCTCAAACTGGCACCAGGATCAACTAGAATTGAAACAACTTGGGTTTGAATCTTACCTTCTAATTCTATCATGGTTGGCTGGTAATCCGCTTGTCGGTCCTCCAAAGCTACGTTTATTCTGGGTACGTTTTGAGCTACATCCCCCACTGTTGAAGCTTCTTACAGATTTTCTGCCACTTCACTTCATCCCCAATGTGGAAAATTCTTAAAATAATGAGCTTCTCCACATCCCCAACATTGTAACAGGGGTTTCAGAGGTTGTCCATTATCTGGTTTATTAGAGGCTTCATTGGGCCTTTCTTCCCCTGTCCACTTAGTTTTGTTTTGGCTTTTCCCATTATGCTTGCTGAGCGGATATCTTGCATCATTTTTAAAATTGTTGAATATGTTATTTTTATTATGGGAAAAAATCTTCTGCCCTTTTCAAGGTTGCAAATTTTTCCCAACTTCTCCTTTCGCTTTTGACTGATGATAGCACAGTCGTGCCTTCCTAATTACTTCATTCATAGTCTTCGGATTTACAAATTCAATCCTTTCCTTCATATGAAGTGGTAGACTGCTCAAAAAACGTTGCACCTTGGCTTTTTCGTCACGCAGGTAGGGTACATATCTTAATAAAGAGGTGAATTTTGTAGTAAATTCATCCATAGTCATTTGTCCTAATTTCAAACCATGGAACTCTCAGGACTTCTCATCATAAAATATTTCAATCAGGTACTTGTCTTTAAAGTACTGTTGAAAGTCATCCCAAGTTACGTTTGGTCTTCTACCCCTCTTACATTCTTCACTTCCTCCCACCACAGCGTCGCTTTCTCCCATAATTGGTAGATGGCTAAGCGGGCTTTAAGCTTGTTGTTATACTCATACACCTAACGATATTTATTCATATTTATAATCCAAGTTTCCACCATTTCCTCCACCTCTCCATCAAAATTAGGAGGCTTGATCTTCCGGAACTCCCCCTATAACTCCACTTTTTGTTTTTTCATCTCTTGTTCCTCCATAATATTTCTAGATTCTGCCTCATTATAAGTTCAAATTTTTTGGCTTTTTGGTGTTTGACTATCCTCCCCATGATCATGTACTCCTTGGCATGGATTTCTTAAGTATTTCTCTCAGGACTTGGTTTTCCACTAGGAGGATTCTCTCTATCTGACAAACTTTTCAGTATCCTCTCTTGTTCTCTCATCAATCTCCCGTTGTCACTGCGGACTTTAAGCATTTCTGTTTGTAATTGTTGAACAGTGTCCAACAATCTATTTGTTTGCCGCTGTTGTTCTTCCAGCATTCTTCTTGTTTATTGGTGCTGGTCCACGCTTAGTTTCACCCACATCTCAGGACTGATTTCCGGATTAGTCACAGGATGAGTTTCCCCCGTGTTTCTGGGGGGTAGTTGACTTGATTCTCTTCTCATGATGTCTTACAAAGATCTTGTACCTGTACTTATCACAATCAAATCATTAAACTCCATAAAATTTCATCATAACAGTAAGTATGGTTCTGGCCCATTCGGCCCAGTTTTCTAACTTTTCTCTCATACCAATTGTAACACCCACTTAATTTAACCCCTTTTTAATACACAAAAAAATACTTAATATTATCAGGTTAATTAAAATGGTTCATGAATGTAACTTATATCAATTCCTCCACAGATTAACTTAGTGTGCTTTACATAAATATATAATGTGATGGTACATGCTCATAATTCTATTTATGAATCTGCAGTTGTACATGGATAATTAAATGCTTTCCAAAAAACATATAATTGGATTTTCCAAATACGGTACTTATTCATTAATCACCAAATATCGATAAGTGTAATTGCAAGTACGCTATTCGGATTTCGTGATTAAGTTGACAGCATGTGTGTGGTTTATCACTATAAATATTTATTTTTTTAACCCTCCCATCTCGTACTCCAGTTACTGTGTTGATCCCGAGTTCCTCCAGCATTTATTTTGGCTCTTTGTTTGATGTTCGTTCACCAGCTACCCCATTGCGTGGGCATCATCTCCACCGCAGAGTTGTTGTTTCTCGATATCTACGGAGTCGTGGCTAGTGGGATGGGTTAGAGTAAATAACCACCCCACCACCCTAGTCTACCGCCTCCGGCTCACTACTGCGCTTTGTCGATGGCGTTTTCGGCTCTGCCATGAACTTCTTGTTTCAGCGTAGTGTCACTAGTTTCCTCAGCTTGCATTTCAAGGTTTTTCCTTTCGCATGGAGGGTAATCTTTGCATGGGTTTTACAACTCTGTTGAGCTCTTCTTTTGGTTAAACACATGAAATTCTTATTTTATTTCTCTTGGATGGCAAGGTTACCATTCGGATTCAAATCTCTGGATGCATGCATCTCTTCCCTATAGCTACGAATTCTACAGACCCATCCAGGTAATTGTTCCCTCTCCCAGACTCTGTATTTTGTTTTTTTTTTTAAATGGTGAGGGCTTTTCTTTCTAGTTCTACCTTATTGTTTCATTATTCATGGTGGGTCTGCCATAATTTTTTCTCCATGCTCATCTCGTTTGTTTCTCTGACTACTATAAGGTTGGCAAAGGGTTGATCAGCGCTTACAGGTTCAAGGTCTTGAGGGTTCGGCTTCAAACATTCTTCTCGCTTCTCAAATGGTAAGGTTACCAACCGTATAGCTTAAGCTCCTAAATAAAATTTTTAGCTTCACAATAGTAATATGCGACCTTTATTACTATCTTGTAGGCGAGATACATACTCCAGGAGTTCGGTTTATAGATTAATGTTCCATAGGAATTTTTCCTCTGATACAATTCCTAAGAATTTGAGTAAATGTGGGAATCACTCTGCTATCTGTGTAGTTTACAACTTAACTAAGGGTTTTAAATCCTCTGAGAAGTTTTAAGTCTTTCTCGACAATTATGAATGAGATATGGTCTCTATTCAAGGATGATATTCACTCCGCTAAGCTATTTTGAATAAATTATTTTGGACCATATTACTTTCTTTTCCATTTACTTCTGGTATTTATCTATACGCACAGGGACTCTCAATATTTATTTATTCATCAGCTTTACTTCTCATATTCACAGCTAGAGAATACTGGGTAATTCATATTGTGGTACTCAATGTTCAAGTCATTTTTAAATGAAACCCTAGTTTTAGTTTTTGTGGGTTCTTTGTTTTATATGTAATACCTCTTGTTTCTTCGGAGAGGTACCGGATGGGATCGGAGTTCAGAACTGTGCTTCAGGTTCTGACTCCAAACCCTCAAAATCTCGATGTCTCGTAGTGGAAGTCTTTGTTGCTCAAAACAAGCAGTTGTTTGTAGAGATATGTAGTCAATTCATATATTCAAAATTTTCCCAATTTCTGAGTAGCTATTTTTTTTTCTTTTTAATACCTCTCGGTAAATTAAACCCATTACGGTTCTGTGTAAAATTTTTGGTTTAACAACTTAATTTGTGTTAATTCCCTTCTTTTTTTTCCATACGAAGGAAATTACTGCATATTCTAAATTATTTCAATAGTTGTGTTTACCATTTTGATTACTTTTCAATCTCTATGTATATAAATTTTTCCAAGAGAAAGATATTTTTATTCGACTAATTGTCATGTTGTAGCTTCACCTAAATCTCTGCATTTTTCCTGTAACGTATTTCGATAAGTTTATGTAGCCAAAAATTCTACTTTCTTTACTTTTAATTAGAGTTTGAGCATTTTTGTTCTTTATCAAGTTCCATTTTATAGAGTTAAGATTTATATTGTTAGTTATCGTGAAATTTCTTCTTAAGCATTAGCAATTATTATTTTTATTACCACACAACAATATTCTTCTCCTACAGATTTAGAACTACACACAGAATCATCAGTACAGATAAAACTCAAATGCTATATGTACCTACTTGGAAGAAAATAGGAATAGTCTCAGTAACTACTTGGACCGCCCAACCTTGAGCGAGGTGATTACGTCCTTTTCTCCCCACTAGCTCCACACCAGTTCAGAGGTAAAACGTTTGAGATAGGAAGTTCAACCTCAGGATTAACAAATCCAGTCCACTTCTTCCGGCAAATCTCTAGAGTTCCACTGGCATTTTCTCCAGCTCTCAGAATACATCATACAATGCTTAGCCTTCTAACTCTTCTGCACAGAACCCCATTCCCTATTAGGATTTTTCCTTAAATCCTTTCTCGGAGGTAACTGTCACAATTGTCTCAACCTCTTCCTGGGTTTTTCTTGAAAGATAACAGTTACTTTCATTTTCTTTTCTTTCCACCAAAATACTTCCATTTTATTAAATTCTTTTAAAATAAGAGTCATGTGTTCATAACCTTAACGAATGCCTCATTTGTTACTAATTCATATTGTCTAAATAACGTAATTAACAAGTAAAAGTAAAAAGTAAAAAGTAAAAGACTAAATTAGGGGGTTACATCAAATTAGTCAAATAATGTTTTAAAATTTATGGTTTTCAAATGTTTTTATTATTTTAAAAATATATATTGCAAACCTAAGTGAAGCCTAAAAATTTCTACATTGCATCCATTAAAACTATATTAATTATTATTTTTTCGTGAATTTATTATCTATTAATTGTTCAATGAATTTTATAAATATACATTTCCAGTAGTGTCAAATTCACATTTCTGAGTTACACTTATTCATATAAAAAATAATATTATTTATTAAAATCGAATTGATAAAATTTTATAAATTTAATCAATTTATTATTTAAATTATATTTATAATAAATTTATTATTTAAACTATAATATTAAAAATATAAATCATAATAAAAACTAATTTTTAAGTTACTAAATTATAAATATAAGAATATTACAATTTCAATTACAAGTGGAATAGAATTATTTTTCAAATCTATACACCAAAACAGTAGAAATGTAATGAGAAATTAATCCACATCATTGTTAGCTAATTATTTAAATGTAATTAGTAATTAAATTTGGTTTTTTTAAGACTATAACACACTTACAATTTTAAGTTTACATATCATTATTGATACTCATATATATCTTAAACTTTTCAGCTTTAAGGCTAGATCGAGCTCCAGCTAGATCTAGCATTTTTTTCACAAAAAAGCACCATAGTTTAGCCTAAAAGTGTAACACAACTCCATGCTTTGACCCTAACATATAAATAACTTTTTATAAAAAAAATTAATTTTGTGTTTTATAATCTTTTTATTGTTTTGATTTTAAATATAACATTTTTTATACTTAATCATTTTAGAATTTTTTATGTAGAAATTTTCAATAAAAGAAAATTAATTATAATAAATAAATAAATAAAAACAACAAATGAAACTAAACTTTTGATACACATTTAAATCTAGATTACTCAAATTCAAATTAGTCAAATAATGTTTTAAAATATATGATTTCATTATGTTTTTATTATTTTAAAAATATATATTGCAAGCTTAAGTAGGGAGTAAAAATTTATATATATATATATATATATATATATATATATATATATACTTCATACTTGTGCTGACTAAGGACAAAATTGAGTGCAATGACATTTTACAGGTTGAGTGAGATTTATAACAGCATATACCATTGCATCCATTACAACTATATTCAATTATAACTTACAACTATTACAACTACTTTAATTATTATTTCGCTCATTTTTTTTCCTGAACAAGATATTACTGCACACACACACACACACACACACACACACACATATATATATATATTTGATTTTAATAGATATGATATATTTTGACTTACCATTATTCATATAAAAAATTATAATATTTATTAAAATCAAATTGACAAATTTTCTTATGTTTAATCAATTTATTATTTAAATTATAACATTAAAAATTTAAACCGGAATAAAAATTAATTTTTAAGTTACTAAATTATAAATATAAGAATATTATAATTTCAATTGCAAGTGGGATAGAATTATTTTTCAAATATATATAAAAAAAATTTTTTTTTTGTAATTTTAAAATTTGCATATCATTATTGATATTTACATAAATTTTAAAATTGTCAGCTTTAAGGCTCTATTGAGCTTTAAGGCTCCATAAATTTCGATCTATCGATGGAGCTCCTAACTTGGTGTTACATAGGAGCTCGATCGGGGTTTTTTTAAATGCTCTATCGAGTTATTTTTAAGCGCCTCAACAACTCGATGGTGCACTTAAAAATTGATCGATATAGTGCTTAAAATTGTTCAATCAAACATCTTTTTTTCACCAAAACCTGTCATCATTTCGCGAAACAGTTGAACCCAACTCCATGCTTTCACCTAGAAGCTCTTTAATTAATCTCATTATCATCTAAAATCTTCCCAAATCTTCCATTCCTTTGGTGTAAATTTACACCTTTAAAGACAATTGTTAATAAATAAATAAAATAAAATTAATTTCCAAATAAAAATGAATATAATCCGTAACACCATTTTTCTTACGTTAAATTACAACTTATTTAAAATTATAGTCTTAACTATTGGTATCAATATGAAAAAACTTTTAAAATTGATCCCATAATCAAAAAGTGGCACTATAATAACTTTGTTTTTATTTTATTTATTTTAGAGTTAAAGCTACCCAACCTTCACATACAATGTCAATGTGAAATACGAAAAATCAAATTTGAAAAGTACATGTTGTAAATGCATTGCAAATGCATTTTTGTGACTGTGGTCAGACTCTATAATTCTACAAAATCTTTAAAAAAGTGTACATCATATACTGTTAAAAATAATTACAGTAAATACAATCATTTAAATTCCTATATGTCATGATCATGATCAAAACCGTCAAAAATCAGAGCCGTCGGTCCTCAAAAATCTAACTGATCTATGAAAAAACCGTGATAATAGCTATAATGTTGTTCATCCTTCTGCCCGTCTATATGCAAGAACCCACCCCCTATGCTGGATCGCTGCCCCCTATTGATGCCATGGTTGGCCACCTGAAAAGGGCCAACGAAAAAATTAAGCCTAGAAATCCTTCCAAGTGTTAGTCAATGTCAAGCTAAATTTACTCCAAATGAAGTTGGACTGTCTTCAGCATAAAACTCGGACTTAACATGCTAAGCACTGCAAATTCACTGAATTGGACGAATTATATGAACATGGCATTCAAATGGCGGCGACGCAGCTTGAAGCCAACGAGAGCACTGTGTATAGGAAAGGAAAGTAGGTTGTTGGCTTAAGTATTAAGCTTGATTGATGTATTGTCTAGATAACATGGCTAGTAACCAGTCTAGATTTAGGATAGTAGATTGTTTTTTCTAGTATTATCTGATTTATGAAATTTTCTTTGTTGCAAGTCGTTTTTCATAAAGATTATAGTAGCCATATATTAGTATAGTAGGTAAACATTGTTACAAAAATAAGTTTCATCTATTTTGGACTTCTAAAATTAGAACCATAATAAATCAAAAAGATGAAGGTTTTTAATAGAAATCAATAATTGTATCTTTGAAATATATATATATATATATAATTAAATCATTATAAATTAAAATATATATATATTGAAATTTAAATAAATAAACCAATAAAATTTAATTAAAAAAAAATATTTAAAATATATAATAAATAAATTATTTTAAAAAATTAAATCAAATTAATATGTGTAGGAAAGGCACTCCACACATAATTATTAATTTTTATTTTCTCTTTTTCAAATTTCATTACTTTTTCTTTTTTATTTTGGTGTCTTTATTTTTTTTATTTTCACTTTTACTTTTTATATTTTTTTAATTTTTTTTAATTAAAATAAATTTGGTCTCAATAGACGTTAACCACCACCACCATCATCATCATCATATATATAAAATTTTTGTTTCTCATTTTTTAGTTGTTTTAATTTTTAAAAATTTTGTAATATATACTTTTAATTTTTTTTCCTTTATAAAAAATAATTTTGATTTTTTTTACTACATACTTATTATAAAATTTTATTTGTTTTATTATTATTTTTCATATTATAATAATAATAATTTGTATTACATATATTTAAAATTACATTGTTTTTATTTTTATTTTTTACAACATATTTTTTTAATTATTTATTTAATTTGTTTTAATAACAAAAAAAACATATTTTTAATTAAAAAATTAAAATAATTTGTGCTACATTTTTTTTAAATTTTGTTTTTCATAATTTTATGTACACTAATAATTATTTTATGAACAATAGTTAAAAATATTGCAATTTTAGTGCCCCGTTGAAAATGAGTCAAGTTGTTGTAGGCTAAGATATCAAAAGAGTTATAATTTAAATCTTTTTCTTAAGCTAGGTGAATATATATATATATATATATATATATATATATATATATATATATCGTATAAAAAAGATTGAGTTTACATTGATAACAAGTATGTCCCAAAACTCTGCATGGGAACTAAAACAATAATAGACCTTCCATAACTTGTTCCCAATGATAAATTTTGAACCAAAAGAGAGATAAACATACTCCATAGCATGCTCACCACATAGTCCTTCAAAAGCTTTGTGCAATGGATATAATGGGATTGGCTAAAAAAGATAACTGAAACCATAAACACATATAGTTTGAAGCAACATGAAGACTCCACAGTAGACATAGACCAAAACTAGACCAAAAGCCAGTGCCAAAGCTACTAATCTAAGACAGTAACTGGAGAGATAGCATGAGAGTTTCCTAAAGGTGTTTCTTCTGTTGCTCATTAACAATAGTTGGAGTGTGTAGCTTCGAGCTGGAGCCAGAATAATAATCAAACAATGAGTGTTCCACCCGAGTCATTTTGGCATCTAAGTCATCCAAATTGTACCTTATGTCTCGTAGAATTATTTTAATATCCTCTGGCCCTGCAAATAGTTGATAATGGTCCACTTTTTTGTCATAGATGACCATGTGAAGCAAGGTCTCTAATTTCATGTGCAATGCCACTATATGAAGTAGAGTTTCCTTTTATGGAATTTTCCCAGATCAGGAGTCAATCTAAAGGTGGAACCAGATAGTTCAGAATCTAAAAAGTATACCCTTTCACCAAATTCTTTAGCTTCCAATTGGAGGATCTCATTCCTTACTTCCAAAGGAACGGTGTCAAAATGGTAGGCCTCAAATGACATCCAAATAGATGACGACGGTGTGAAGAAGAAGCAGTTGTCACACCTACTCGACGACTAGGAAGATGACATTGAGGTGTCATGATGTTAGTTGCCCAATTTGGAGTGGACCGAGGTGGAAAAAAGACAACTAGGGTAGTCAAGTAGGACCCTGAGAGCATAGACTCCTCCCAAACAGGATGAAAACATTATGGACAGTAAACCGGTTACAAGGTGTAGGTCATTTTGTAGAAATAGGGAAAGGACCATGTATTGACGTTGTCGAGGACCTCAATGACCACAAAACACACACATCCCAAATCCACCCACCTTTGGTCAAACAAAAGTATATTTGCGTACCAAACACAAAACCCCGAGACACTACCAGCAAATCTAAACCCTTGTGTTACTAAATAGAGGTTAAAACCACAAAGAGAATGTCCCTGGGCACCATGCACTGCAAACGAGGACAGGAAAACTAAATGAAATGTTGATTGAATCAAGTAATTGAGAGGAAGTAGATGGAAATACAGTGACGAGTTCGAAAGAATGATTGGTCATTGTATTATGAACAAACAAGATGAATAACATGGGCACCTACCACAAACAATCCTCGTGCCCTACCCAAACCAAAACGGATTACGAATGACATATATCGAGAAAGGTAGGGAGGGTTGATAGAAGTTAGTTAACAGACCTGTTACTCGTTCACCCAGAAGCAAGGGTCGAAGTCTGAGATCAAATACGAGGAGTAGATGTTGGTCATCAACGAACATGAAACGAAAGAACCACCATCCTCTAGCAAGGCCACCACCTTTATAAATACAATTCCTTGTTAGTGAGCAGCACAGACAAAAACATGAGTTTGTAGACGAAATCACACAGGAGAGATAGGTGGGTGTGTGGGCACACATATTGAAGCCCACATTTAACATTCCAAACATGTGCTCCCTGTTCTCAGATGTCGCCATGAGAAAAGTTGATTTTCAATAACTACCAGACAAGGGAATTTTGTACGATACTTCACTACCACCCACCTACCCCTCTTTAAATCGACAATAAAATAACCGTCATGATCAAGCGTGAAAACTGCAGGGAAGGAACGCGTACATTTCCACCGGAAAAGTGGTGACAATACCTCTGTCGTCAAGTTGTGCCACCTGATTTCCCACTAACAGTGCACGCATGTCAATCATGTGCTTTGACATACCGCCCCTCCTTAAATGCACCCCCATCGGGGAAAGCTATAATTTGAACCTTATAAAAGAAGAATTTCTCTTAGTAGAATTTTTTTTTATTTAGGTGTGGAATTGTAAGGTTTTTTTAATCATGATATTTAGTGTATAATTCCATGGTTGAAAATTGTTGAAATTTCAAGGTTTTTTTGTACTCATTATATTTTGTTTCAATTCCATGGCTTAAAATGTCAATATTGTAAGGTCATTCGGAGTCACGTTATTTTATCTTTAATGTCATCATTGAAATTTGTTGAATTTTAAGGTTTTCCATGATCATAATTTTGGTTTTCAATGTCATGGTTGAGAAATTTTAGAATTTAACCCTAAAAAAAGGGTGATGTAGCATCACCACTTTTCAATTTCGAGGTGTTTTTCCACGTTTTTTGCACAAAAATAATGGTTTTGGAGATAGACTTCTCATTTTTAGGTTACAATTCTTGTTAATTTGGTAACATTGTTCTTGTATGGTATTCATATTTAATTAAGATATTGAAGAAATTTGGCTGGCACATTTCCTTTATAAGCTCTCCATGGATCTACCCTTGCTCAATGGAAGACCCATTGCCTTTTTCCAAACCAGTAAGGGACTCCAACAAGGGTGTCCTTTATCTCAATACTTATACATCCTCATCGATGAGTCATTGAGTTGAAATTTAGCATCAAAGAAATCATTTGGGTGCCTTCCAAATATCTCAATCGTCTGAGCAGTTAAAAGGTTGAACAAATCTCAATTTGTGATGATACCATTCTTTTGGGCGGTGACTCAACAATCAACGTAGGTCGCTTCAAGAAGGTTCTTGATCTATTTTTTCATCTCTAGGGAGAAATGAATAACCAAAAAATAAAAATAAAAATTTGGAACATCAGCACCATTGATCTTATTCAAATTGCAAGAAGACTCTCTTTCTCATTTAATTCAAATTGGAAGTCCTTTAGTTATTTAGATATGCCTATATGCCTAAATTTATCTTCATCCCTTTTGTAGCAAAGAGTATTGTGCAAGATCAAGTTGAAGTGAAATCAATGGGGTTCCCATTGGCTTAACATTGCATAAAGCCTCATTCTCCTTAAGTCAATTTTATCATCATTTTTAGTGTTTTAGCTTTCAACCCTTCTAGCACCCAAGGGAATTCTAGATAGCATCCCTTAGGGTCTTAGAAATTATTCTAGTGAGGAAAATGTCAAACCAAACAAATTCATTTAATTAACTAGAACATTTTCCATGCCCCTAAATGGAATTATGGGCTTGCAATTAAGGATCCAATCTAAATGAATCTAGTAATGGGAGCCAAATTGTTATGGAGGATAATTTTACGGAGACAAAGCTTGGTTAAAATAGTGCATACCTACTAGAAAATACTTGTAAATATCTCGCCTTCGATGTCTTGAAACTCCTGCATCTTAGCTTATATTTTTTCATATCTAGATCTTACTTAAGGCGTCATTTCCAGTACTCCAAACACAGTGTATGTGGATTCCTAGGAATTTATCTGAATCAGTTCAAAAAAAATTTAAGTAACCCTCCATTGCATTCTATCCCAACTCTTCATCGACTCTACGAATAGTTAGAACATCAATACAAATTTCCCCTATTTGACATCTCTAAATGGAGTGCTTCTGTGTTTTGGTCTATTTTGGTGTTTTGGCAATGTCATCAAGCATCTCGTTGTTTATATTCCATCCATGGTATCTTCTTTAAGTGGTTGTGCTCCATGCTCTCACAATAATCAAAATCACATAGGTCATGGCTATTCTTCCTACATTTTTAAAACTGGGTGTGAATATTTGATGGCTAACTCTCACCTTCCTCGAAAAACTCCATTTGGGTGGAATTTGACATCTAGATGGAGTACCTAAGATAAATATGTTTTCTTGTACATTGGCTCATGGAAATATTCTAACAATAGATAATCTAATGAAAAGAGGCATTATTGGGCCTTACATATGTCCTTTATGCTCCTGTAATACTGAAACAACTCGTAATTTTTTCTTGGAATGCCATTTCACAAAGCAAGTTTGGAATTTCGCGTTGTTGAGGATTAGAAGCAGACTCGGTGCTTGTCTAGTTGGAAATACCTTTTTGATAAATAGTCATCTCACTATTTAGGGTATTTAAAAAACTAGCTATATTTAAAAGGCTATGGATGTCCCTACCCAAATTTGTCTCCTAAAAAATATCGCTAGCAAGACGTAAAACTTTCTTCTAAGAGAAGTTAATGCCCCTTATACAAGAATTTATCAAGGCTCGCGCAGTAATGTTGGAGCATCTACTCAGTAAAGGAATTCATTCTACCAAATCTCAGGATTTGGATGAGGAGGATCTTTGGTAGGTAGCCTTATGGCAAGGGAACACTCCAAATTCTACACCTCCCAATCCACCTATAAGGATCCCATCTTGGAAATATCGCACAAACCCATCATAACCATAGAATGGAGGAAAGAGAAAAATAATTATTGTTTATTCTTTGATGGAGCTTCTAAAGGTAACCTAGGGTCGACAAGTTCAAGAGGGGTTCTTTATAGCCCTAGAGGAATTCTAGAACATGATTATGCATAGAGCCTTGGAAGAAAAACTAGCAATCAATCAAAGGCTTATGCTTCTTTCCAAGGTATGTCAATAGAAAAAATTCACATTATCTCCAAAATAAATGTTATTAAAGACTCCAATTAAATAATCAAGATTATGCATCGAGGGATCTCTCCAAAATATAACTATCTTAATGTCATCTTGTCTAAAATTAAACCCCTCACACAAAAAATTGAGTCCATTCAATGGACACTTGTTCTTCACCAAAACAATGAGCGGGTTGATCACTTTGCAAATCAAGCTACATTGAAAAATTATATGGATTTGGTCAATAATGACCAATTAAAATTCCAATCCACCCTATAATCATTAACCAACATAGGGGTCATTCAACTAACTTGGAGTGTCTATTAAGTACCCAAGTATATGTACTTGGATATGGAATTTGTATATGTTTTTTGAAAAAAGACTTGCATGTGTTCTATGTCTACTCAAACGCTTTGTTTTAAGAACATTGGTGCTCCCTATGGGTGACCTTTTGACCTTTTTTTGAAGACTCTAGCCTCATCCTTTTTATTAATGTAATTTACCAATTTTTATTAAAAAATAAAATACTTATATAAAAATCCAAAATTAAAAATATATATATAAATAAATGAATAAATATTAAAAAATAAATTTCAAAATATACATATATTGTTTAGCACATTGAAGAACAACTCGAGGGAGTTGAACGGGAAGCAGGTATGACTCTACAACCAGCTGGTATCAATGATGGATAGGTTGCATGTTGAAGGCAAGGGGAAGGGCCTCCCCAAGTGGCACAGGCGATTTGGAACTCTTGAGAAGTTGGTGAAGATCAATTTAAACTGATGTTGGAGGGCATTTACCTGTTTGTGGATGTTGGTTATAGGAGTGAGGTGCAGAGGAGGTGAGGAATATGAGTGTACACAGGTGATTTCCTTGTGCATGCATGCTCGAGTTGGTCAAATTAGGGTGCTTTGTTGCGATGGTGAGTGGAGTCTAGTTTCGACAGTTCAGGTCTGGGTCCGAGTGAGAGATGTTTGGGATCCAAGAGAATGAAATGGAATTTTTGGTCCAGCAACCATGGTCACTAAATTCTTCCTTCAAGTTACTCCGTCTGGTCCGGTAGGATCTTGGGGTGTGGAACTACCTTTCTGGGTGGTTCTTGTTACGAGTTATTTTTGGCTTGATTCTTATAAGTTTCGGGCTCTTGTTGTTGGATCATAGGTGTCTTGCAGTGTCAATTCCCAATGATCTATAGTTGTAGTGGTCAAGAAGGCTCCCTACAGTGGAGGGAGGGGGGCTAGAGTTGCTGGAAAGGGAGAGTTTCATGAGAAGTATTCCTGGTGTACTCATTCCTTTATGCTTCGGATGCAGAGTGGCCGAAGGAAATCCTGGGTTTGGAAGCGAGGTTTGTCTGCTTTCAGAGTGTTGGTTTGTGGTAGGTGTTTAGTCAATTTAGTGTCCTAAATTTCTTTCATTAATTATCAACCAGGGCTAGTAAACTGATGGAGTGTGGTGCACCATATGTGCTTAAGCTACCTATTCCTTACTTCATTGTTTTGTGTTTTATGTTGTTTTTAGGGGGGGTTTTGGTTTTTTGAGATCTAAGGATGGTTAATCTAAAACTATGGAAAGATTTAAGTGAATATAAATTAATTTTAGAAGGAATAAAATGAAGTGTACTAAAACTATTCTATTTTTCATAAAAGCAAACCAAAAGCTAAGGGCTTAATTAAGTCTTATTTTGGTAATAAAAGCATCTATCTATTATGTTTATTAGTCCTAATCCATGGATCTATTTCTGAAACTAAGATTGATAATTACAATGCCTAACTTAAATGAAAGCATAAAATGAATCAACTATTGTACCTTTAGTTACCTCAACATTCAATTGTTAGGCATGACCCTATTGAAATGGAGTTTAGCAACTGTTTGTACTTTAGTATGCTAAGGTCTTAGAACAGAAAACAAGGAATGCAAAAAAAATATCTAAGATGTGTTTAGTTACTCCAATTATTCAATTTGTAAAGAGTTATCTTCTTGGAGTAATGTTTAAGTAACTAATTACACTTGTTTAAACTAGAGAACTAAGAAAACTCTGCAAATGGATAACTCGAAAATTTCACTTCATTTAATCGTTCAACCATCCCTTCTTAAATCATGTTCAGATTAATTCCTCTTAGAGTTATTTTTAGGAAGATTATTGTTTGCAATTAAATGAGGGTCTTGAAAGTAAAAGCATGTAAGATCTAACTAAAATAAACTAATGTATAATTGACTTGTCTGCCACATTCAAATGTGAAGTGTTTAACCTCTTGAGATGCCTTCGGAGAAATCAATTATGCCTTAGTCCTTGGCAATCAAATGAAAATAAGCAAGATAAATTCAACTACTGTATGTGTGAGATATTTAACCATTTAATGTAGAATTAGCATATTGAAAATGGATTTCATAAACATATGTTGACACAACAATTGACAACTATGTTCTAATGGAAATAAAAGACAGGAATAGTAAAAATAAACAATTGTGGTTTCTTAGCACTTAAATCCTGTTAGTCATCAGGAATTTTTTTCTTTCTATAGATGACTAAATGTTTATCCCAGATTTCTAGAAACAAAATTCATGAATATTGTGAGTTCCAAAAATCTCACTGCCTTCATTATCCTTAGGATAAATTTTTCACTATTTTACTACTCTATCAAGTCATTTCCAGCCTATCACTCCTAGAAGACCCATCATGGGCTCAAGCTACTCATATTCACTATTTTTTGCCACCTTTTACCTTAGCACTCAGTTTGGACTTGCCCGATCCCTCCAATATTTGCCATCTATGATCACCAACCAACCTACTTTTCCCATGTTCACCAGAGAAGGTAAATCAAATAGAAAGGAAGACAAGCAATTTTTTGTCCAAATTTTGGTAAAATCCTTCAAAGGAGACCTCCTTGGTTAGAGCATAAATTCTGCAAAAAGGACAGTTGCCCATCTTAAGACATTTCTGCATGAATGGTTGATGATGGTTATCAACAGAAGAGAGGCAAGGTGAGAAGCCAAACTCCTCAAGGACATTCACAGTAAAGGAGAAACAACATGCCTAAATTCATAGAGAGTCAGGGTTTTATAACTAATTGGCAAAACAGGTGTTGCCCAGCAAGGAGTCCATGCAAAGGATCACAAGGAAATAGGTACATAAGTGCCACTGAGCATAAATTGAAGATTTATTGAAACAATAAATGAAGGTGAGAGACCTCCTTGATGACAACAGGCAGAAGTTGAAAAATGATATCAGAGGATGACTTACATGGTTTGTCAAGGCAACACTGTTTCATTGCACCTAAGGGAGAAAATTGTAAAGAATATCAGTGTTAGGTAACCTAAGTTTCAAGTGTAGTCAAATGTTTTCAAAATGGTCGAGAGAAGGAAAGTAGGAGGTTAAGTGTCAAAATAGAACACCAAGAAAATCATGAGTTTTTTTTTGAAGTGACTAAAGTTTTCAAAATTCCAAAAATGACCAAGAAGACAAAATTAAATTGTGTCATGGCACCTGCAGCAAACAGAAGTGGCCAAGGGGAGGTAATGACAAACTTGATCAAAGAGACTAAGTTCCATGTGTAGGACAGACTCATTATACCTCTGGAAAATCAGTAAGAAGGGGAGGAACCATGTTTTAAGATCACTTATATTCTGGGATCTCAAGGAGAAATAATATATGTTTCTATCAGTCTCTCAATAAAAAGGGGTGAAGACATGAGGTTGACAAAACGCAGTGTAATCATGCAACTCCACCAGGCACCAGCAAAACAAGTCTTAAAGGAATATCAATAGACCAAAGAGAGCTAAAGTCCATCATCTCAGTTACCAAAAATCAATAAGAAGAAAGATTGATATGATAAAAGATCATTTTTATGTTTAGGTCACCTGCTGCAAAAGAAAAGAAGATTTTAGTGACAAAGTAAAACTCAGGACATTAGCAAAGTGGGTTTTTAGTTTTAATTTATTGGTTCCAAGGGTATAAAGGCACCACATTCATCACTCAACTCATTTTTCATATGCAAAAGGGGCAAGAAAGCTTTCAAGTGAAAAATCAGGGTTTTTGGCAAAGTTTTGGGTAGGAGAATCCTTGTGCTACGCTCCTGTAAAGCTGTGCTACGCACCTGTGGGTGCTCTCTATGTAAACTGCAACAAGGCGCTACGCGTTTACTGTGTGCAGTACCCCCTGACCGACTCGCCCGAGCGCTACACGCAAGGCGCGTTCGGCGCTACCCTTTCTGCGTGCAGGCCTCACCCAACACCGTGCAGGCTCTATCGCACTATGCTTATCCTCCGTTCGGGCACTGCCCAGGAAGAGACCCGACAGTGTTCACTCCGACCAGGTGCCACGCACCTATCCTCCGTTCAGGCTTTGCCCAGAAGGGCCACACTGCATGCAGGACCTCTCGACACCCAACCCCGTGCAGGTCTGTCGGTGCTGCGTGCCTTCCCATTTAGGTGTTGCACGAAGAACCTCTGCTGATGCTACATTCCCATGTTGCGTTCAGGGCCGACCTGATAGCTCGTGCAAGGATGACTCGACTGGCCCGGGTGCTGCACTCCTGTGTTGCACGTTCAGCTAGGAAGCCTCTCAAGCCAGTGAAAGCCTCTAATTTGCCTCAAAACCTCTGCTTGATGCCTAATGAAGTTTTTTGAAAGAGGTATTTATATTTTCTACTCCCTATCATGCTTTTTTAAGGGGTGAATTTAGAAATAAAGTTATAAACCCTAGAGGAAGAGATAAGTTTGGTCTCCATGCTAAGAAGTGGCTCTTCTACCAAATAAAATCTCCATTTTCATAACTAGCCTCCACACTGCCAAGCCTTGACACTACTGTCTCCTCACCATCCCACCCACCCTCTTCATATCATTTCACAAGCAGCTTCAAGGTTTTGATTTTAAAGCAAGAGTAAAGGATAAAATGCCTAGAGAAGGCAGTGTTGACAATGGTGAGGGAGGCCAAAGGCCTAGGGGACCACAAAGAAAGGGTTGGAGAGAAAACAGATTTGAGCCTTTGAGCACCAAGGAGTGACAGCCTCCCCTACCACAGTTGTACATTTCAAAGAGGTAGGATGTTTTGATTTCTGTGAAAATGTACAAAGAGTCAAAAGTCACCCTGAGTTGACTAGACTTTTCATCCTAAACCTCCATAACCACCAAGTACACCTAGCTGGGGTATATTTTGAGTTGTCCACCAATACAATTGCTATGGCCACTAGGATACCTTGCATGGGAGAAAAATGGTTCAAACAGGTGAATTTAGACTTAAGCCATCACCAGCCTTTCTTGAAACCAAGATACCAAGCTGATTGCAAGACTATTTTTCCCTTTTCCCGTCTATTGGAAAGATATGCCCCTTTAATGAAAGTCATCATGAAATACTTCACCTGTGAGGGTAGGTTTTCTAGGCTCTATTCCTACCATATAAGACTGCTCATGCATTTCACTAGGGCCGAGCTACTACATTTGCCTTATTACCTTTATATAAGTATTGATAAGATGTCATACATTGTGCAAAAGAGGCCTCCTTCACAACAAATACAGAGTCTTTTCCACCATTCTCTTATCAACATGATTGTGTTGCATCAATTAGAACAACAGGGTATCCCATGGGAAGTTTTCATCGCCCATGATGTTTCAAAAATCCACAGCCTCTTCCTCTGCAAAGTTTTCCCTCATCATCTCATCCACCTTCCTCAATTACTCCATCAACCCCCACTGACCATGATTCCTCATCCACACATGAATCCTCTCCCCAAGAAAACATCCCTCCTTCACCTTCTCCTAAAGCATCAGAAAAAGAAGAAAGTGATGAAGAACAAGAGGAAAACAATGACAAAGAGGAAAATGGCAGTCAAAAGGTAGAAACAAGTGATGAGGGAGAGGAAAATGAAAATGAAGAAAGTGGTGATGATGAAGAAGAAACAAAGGACAGTGAGAAAGAAAATGACAATGATAAAGAGGACAGTTTAGAACAAGAAGACCATGAATAGGTAGATTTTGAAGACAAAGGCAGTGAGCCCAATAGTGAAGAAGAAACAGATGCAAGCAATGAAGAAAAATATAACAAGGTAGGAGATATAGAAGGGGATGACAGTGATCAAAATGAAAGCAATGAGGACATTACAGGGGACAACAAAGAGTTTGAGGACAATGAAGAAAATGATGAAGGTACCTCTAGCAGTGACCCCACAGAAAATGACAATGATGAAAAGATAGAGGCAGATTTTGAGGACAAAGGAAATGAGAAGAAAAATGAAGAAGAAGAAAAAGGAAGTGAGCCAAATATTGAGGAAGAAACAGATGAAAATGAGGTAGATGCAAGTAATGAAGAAGAGACAAATGAGGAGGAAGAAACAAATGACAATCAAGAGATAAAGGCAGAATTAGAAGTACAAACAGAGACAGAGAATGAGGAAGAGGAAACAGATAATGAAAAGGCAAATTCTGAAGAGAAAAGCAGTAATAAAGAAGAAGAGACAGAGGACAGTTTAGAACAAAATGACAGTGCAAAAGATATGGAAGAGGATGGTAATGATGAAAATGCTCAAAACAGTAATGAAGACATTCACAAAGACACCTCTAACAGTGACAACACAGAAAATGATGATGGAAATGATAATGTTGCAAACACAGAGGAGGATAATGAAGACACCATAATGACTGATAGCCCTAAAAATAAGGACAGCAGTGACACTATGAACCCAAAAAGCAGTCAAGAGATTGATGATAGTGGTGAAGGTCCTGACAGTTATGTTAGCATGAAGGAAAATGAAAGTACCTCTCAAGAGGGCAGTCAAGAACAAAATCAAGAAGACATAAATACATAGCTCATTGATGAAAAGAAAGGCAGTCTTAAATTTAGTCATGGTAGCAACATTATAGTAAACAAATTTGATTTTCTCCCTCTTACATATCAAAGAGGATCAAGGCAAGTGGTTGTTGCCTCCAAAAGGCAAGGTACCTTGCCATCTACATCAGCTCAGCCACTACACAAAGGGAAACAAAGGGTAAAGAAATAAGAAGAAGACCATGAGGTGGAGAGGGAATTTGAGATCATTCAGGTAGATAGTGATGAGGAGAATGAAGCAAGAATCACAAACATCCTCCTCCAGGACAGAAATGCACAAATCAAAGACCTCCAAGCACAATTAGATAGGGCCAAGAGTATAAATGATGCCCTTGACTTAGAGAATAGGCAGTTGGGAACGCGAATGCAAATCTATGAAGCTAGAGCCCTCAAAACCCAGAAAGAAGCCTAAAAGGCACAAATGAAAATAGAAGAGTTAATAGGCACTTATGAGGAGAGTAGTGATGAGGAAGGACAATCTAGGATAAGACCTCGAACCATTGGATTGAAGAAAGCATTGGCTAAACAAAGGGAGGAAGAATCAGCCCTAGCAGAACAACTCCCTTTAGATGAGCTTTTGGCTATGGAGATAGCCCATGACCAAGAGCCTTGGTTGGAGGGAACCAACATACACTTGGAGGCCAAATTGAAGAAAGAAAATCAAGATCTTGACCTTCAAAGAAGAATGACTAAACATTATGCCCGAAGGAACCAAATTCCGAGGGCTAAATTGAAAAAGGCTCAAGACAAGCTCCAGGCACTAAAAGAAGAAAAAGGCCAAGCTAGGCTTGGAATCTTGGCACAAGCCTCTCTAAAGGTCTCCCAAAACCCATGAGGCACTCATCCACAAATTGGGATAATTTTGACAATTTTTTATTTTTTGCTAATTTTGAGGCCAAGGGGGTAGCACACATGGTACTACACTCTTTTTCAGAAAATCTTCAGGAGGAAATTCTTACATTTTTTGGATCCTCATCATAAATATAGCATGCTCACAAAATTTCAAATCAATTGGATTTGTTTTGGTCCTCCAAAAGGGTCAAAAACACCCTATTTTTCACCATTCTGCCTGCTTTTCAAGACATGTGTTGCGCCTTTACCAGTCTTAGAATTTTTGGTTTTTGAAATGGTTACAAAGGTCCAATCAGAGAAAAAATGGTATATCTGGAAAGTAGACTTCAAGGGCTTTCCAACGAGCCATCACGGAGTCTTTTCTGACATCGGGAAGGCATTCAAAACACTGCTGCAAGATGACCCATTTTTTCTACTCTTGTGTTGCGCCCTTGGCATGGAAATTCCTCCTAAAACATAGTGATGCACCCTTAGTAGAGGGAAAGTCAAAAATGTACGCTTGGAAAGTTTTAAGGGGCTTGTCAGACCTCAAATATATTTTTTTTGCTAAAAATGTCCAAAAAGATATTTTTTTATATATATTTTGTGCCTTGGGCCTTGCAAGATCTCAAGGACAATAGTAACATTTCTGATTAGCCAAAAGGATTATAGATACTCTATTAGGTTTTTCTCCTCCTTGCTGGTTAAATAGAGCATTGAGGACTCATTGCAAATGTTGGCTTTTGATGAGTTTTGAGAGAAATACATGGTTCTTTGAGGTTGAAGAGCAATTTTGTGTTATGGAGCTTGTGAATGATATGCTTTGATTGATGATGATGAAAGCTTTCTTGTGTTGGAAATATGATGCGAGTGTTGTCCTTGATGGCAACCCATGAATGAAGATGAAGACATGTATTTGACATGTGTTGTCCTTAAATGGCAACCCATTTGATGAAGATGATGACAACTTACTTGATGAAGTTGTTCTTGATAGAATATGTTCTTGATGAGCTAAATATGATGTATCTACAGTGTGTACAGTAGGCAGTGAAGAAAAGTAGTCAGCATGTGCTAAATCTATGATGAAAAGAGTATGTCTCAAGGCATATGCGGATATGTCTAGGGGAAGTCGCGTATGCACGAGGGAAAGAATGTTATAAGTCGCGTATGGGCAAAAGCGCTCAAAAAGTGCAAAACTAGGGGTAACCACCATGGTATTGACCCATTGTATTGGGTAATGATTCGTCTAAATGACCCCGTCTAGGAATACCATCGAAAGTAATGTAGTTTTGGGCTCATGGTATTCTTTTGGCTCATGGCATTGAAAAAGGGGCTCATGGTATTAAAAAAGGGTAAACCCATATAAAGAGAAGGAATTCATTGTGCATAGGATGAGTGTGAGAGCAAGATGTACGGCTTGAATAAATACTTCTCTCTGAAGTAGATCTGAATGGAAAGGGTTATAGTTGATGATAGATGTGAATCTATGATGCTCCTATGAAGAAATGATGAAGCGGAATATCTAGATCTGTAATGTATCTGTATTTGCTGGATCTGTTTATGAAGTGATTAGATCTGTGATGAGGCGAACATCTGTCTGAAGTAAAGGGTTGAATCTGAACTGAATGTCTGATCTGAAGAAGTATGCTGCTCTGTAAAGATTGAAGATCTATACGCTGCTTCGCCACGGAGGAAGCGCGTATATACGCGGCTTCAGCGAAGAGAAAGCGCGTATGCGCAATAAAATATACACTGAGGTATACGCTGGTTTGTTTGGACGGAAGCGCGTATATACGCGACATCGGTGAAGTAAAAGCGCGTATGCAAACTAGGGTTTGCTGAAGCAAGGGGTATGAAATATCTGATCTGTTCTGCTGTGTTTCTGCTATCTGATCTGTGTTGATATGTATCTGTTGGTGATGTATGTTTGTGCTTAAAAGTATGGAAAGGGTCCAATATGAAAATATGATGAAATGTGGCCTGCAAGTGGTGTTCTATTGAAGTTGTTGGATCCAGTGTGAAAATTGATGAAACGTGGTCCAAGGTGGTGCTGAGGGTTGTAGCCTTCAGTCAGGGGGTCGTAGCTCCCTTCCCGGTGAGGCTGGTAAACGAGATCGGGGGGTCGTAGCTCCCTTCCAGGAGAGGCTGGTAAACGAGTCAGGGGGTTGGAGCTCCCTTCCAGGAGAGGCTGGTAAACGAGCGCAGGTGGGTGCCTGCGTGCTGGTCAAGTCTGCGCCAGCACATATGTTGTAAGATGTTTTCTCTATGATAAAATATTGAAGGCTGAGCAACTGCAGCGGTGGTTTTCTCCCGACTTGGGTTTCCACCTAAAAATCCTGGTGTTCATGTGTGATGCTTTGTGTGATGGTTTATTCTGTTCTTACTGCACATGTTTACTGTTTATAGAACATCTAATGAATGAATGATGGAATGATATAAGTGAAGAACTAATGGCATAATTAGATCTCTATGTATACGCGAGTTTTATGAAGGATATCCGCGTGTATACGCTAGTTGGCTTCAGCAAAGTAGCATATGGGTTTTAGAGCATGAAAAAGTAAAAAGTTTCAGTTTTCCCTAAATACTGATTCACCCCCCCCTCTCAGTATTTTTCCCAACAATTGGTATCGGAGCGGGTCCTTCTGCAGAAGCTTGATCGCTTGAAGGAGATCCGTCGCAATGGGAAAGAAGCAAAAGAAGAAGGTTACTCAAGGAAAGAAGAAGCCTCGGAAATCATGTATAGCAGAAATTGAAGGAGATGAAACAGGTATTGATTGTTGTTCTTGTGATGCACTTTCCTGTGCATGCAATGGTGAAGATAGTGAAAGTAAAGTTTTGGATCTAAAGGAAGCTATCAAGAAAATTGAAGATCAACAAAGATCATTTAATAAAAGCGAAGCTATCTACAATGAGATGATCTCTCAAATGAAAGATCAAATAGAAATGTTGAATGGACAGGTGGACAAGTATCAAAGGTTTCATACTTATGCATCCAATCGAATTAAAGGACTAGAAGCAGAAATCAACGATCTAAATGCAGATCTCGAAAAATCAAGTAAGAAGAATGAGGAACCTCTACAACCATTTGAAAAGGAAGGCCTTGAAGCAGAAATCATCTCTCTCAAAGAAGATCTGGAAAAATCAAATAAGAGGAATGAAGAGCTGCAACAAACATGTGAAGAAAACAAAAATTGGTTGAAAGAAGAGATTCTAAATCTGAAGGATCAAGTAGAAGATGGAAGAAGGAAAGAAGAAAGCATGACAAAGCAATGTCAAGCCTTGGAGGTTGAGGTAAAAATTCTCAAAGGTAAATTAGAAGAAAAGGTTAAACTTTTGAGGTTTCAAGATAGTACTAACATTTTGGACAACATTCTGAGTAATCAAAGGTCTCCTGCTATCAAACTTGGTCTTGGTTTCCAAGAAACTGTTAAAGGAGAATCTAGCTCACAAGGGAGTGCTAAAAATACATAGGATGTCAATGCAAAACCTGAAGTGTTGAAAGAAACAAAAGGTCAACCAACAATGATGAAATCTCAAAGGAAATCTGTCAATAAAGTTGAATGCTTTAAATGTCATAATTATGGGCATGTTGCAGCAAATTGCAGGAGCAGATCATTTCAGCCTCAAACAAATGGTTCCTACATAGAAAGGTATTCTGGTTTCTTCAAGGGATATTGTTTTTCATGTAACAAGTATGGACATAAAGCAGCTGATTGTAAAAGGAGGAAGATTAGAAATACTCATTATGATTCTTATGCTTATTTCTCTGGACACATGAGATGTTATTTCTGTAACAAGTATGGACATGTAGAAAAGGAATGCAGGTTGAACAGATCTGAGAAAGTGGACAACTTTCAGCACACAGTTAAGAAGTTCAAGCAAGTTTGGAAAAAGATGGAGAACCGATCAGAAACGTAGGGAATTCTGACCCTACTGCAGTCATCCGCTTCAGAAGCTGACTTTTCTTATTGACTGCAGGAATGATGTGGGATACATTATGATATTTACTAATGTATCATCACAGGGGGAGCAATGTATGATGAATCTCATAGTTGATTTGATCATTCTGGTTATGTTTACTTCTGACAGCGCATCTGATGTGGAAAAGACAGGTACAGGAAGTACAAGTTCAGGGGGAGATGAAGGAATGTGAATAATTTCTATGCTTCACTTTCCATACGCGGGTTCTATTAACAAAAGTCGCGTATACACGCGAGTTCCAGCAGACACAGTCGCGTATGCATTAATGATAAGAGAATTTATCTGATAGCTGAAGATCTGGAGCAGAGGTCAAGGGGGAGCATCGGTATGACTGCTGATGATTGCACTGTTAGCATTATTCTGGTTATACTCATGATAATGAAATGATACATGGGCTCTTGTGTTGAAGATTATGGATGAAGCCTGGTTGCTTTATGATGAAGAGCATTCGTTGTTGAGATGAAAGTCTTATAATTCAGAAATGAGGACAAATCATGCAGAGATTGTTGCTAATAACTTACTGTTGAAGGTGTTTCAGATTGCACAAGTTAAGGAAGAGCACTGGTTTAGGGGGAGCAGCAGGTTGAATACTAATGATTGTATTGTTGGCAATATGACTGCTTATTCTTTGGTTATTGTGATACTCATGCTCAAATGATGATGGCTTAGTACATGGTTTATGATGATGAGACGTTGAATGAGCTGTGTTTACTGCTTGCTGAAGTTTATCTGTTGGATGAAATTGGAAGTCTAGTTCATGCAGAGCTTGTTACTATGGTTAAGATCTTTTGCCTACATATGGTACTTCATGTTAAATCTTAAATATCATGGTGATGTTGGACCACATGGATGATTGCTATAAACTTATGTGAAGATGATGTTCTGGTATGGAAAGAATGTATTGATGCTGCAAAGAATCTGAAGACTTGGATACTAATGTGCTTATGCTACAACCATTGGATGACGCTTGAAGATACAACTACATTGTTTTATCTATCTGTATTCCAGGAAACTATTCAAATATCTCAGAAAGATGCTGAACATTGTCTCTGCCTCACAAAGGATCAGTTTTGGTTAAAATGTAGAAGATGGTATTGTATACGCGGGTTTCCTGAAACACAGTCGCGTATATACGCGAGTTGATGCACAGAAAACCGCGTATGTCTGATTGCTGACATTTTTCAGTTTGGAGTCAGCTCTCTTCAGCACAGCTGCAGTGCTGTTTGGTATCTCTGATACTGTTTGGTATCTCTGGTGGTGTTCCAGTTCTCATAATTCTATTTCTCATGTGTTGATAAAGATGCCTTGATGATTTGTTGGTGAAAGTGTCCAGGATGCACAAACTAAGGGGGAGCCTTAGTCATATGAAACGGATGCTTGGATGCACAGATTCAGGGGGAGTATTAGCGTTGCTGAGTATAATGCATTGTTGGCATTATGTTGATTCTGAAATTTGTTCTCTTTCTTGAGGACTGTCTAGATGTTGGTCTTAAATGGTCATTTTTGTAAATTGGTGAAAAGGTCTTGTTGAGACCCATGATGTAAAATTGTAATATTCAGTCATGTAAGGACTAGTCAAATTTTTGTAAACCCACTTGGTTGGGTAGCTGAGTTGAAATGTGTAAACCCACTTGGTTGGGTACTTGAGTCTTATATGCAAATCCACTTGGTTGGATACTTGATGTAAGTATGAGTCTTTGGTGATAGGAAGTTCGTAGAGTCATGTACTTTATTGAACAATATGTTTGAAGATTCAACATGAACTCCGGGGGAGCTTGGTCACTTCGGTATACATCAGATCTGCAAGACGCTTCTTCTACATGAGGAGAAAAGGGGATGAGTGTGTTGGTTTTGATCCGCCCGTTGCCCTTGATGTCAAAGGGGGAGAGTGTGTTGGTTTTGATCTGCTGGTTTTGATCCGCCCTTTGCCCTTGATGTCAAAGGGGGAGAATGACATGGTGTTTGAATGCAGATAATGGTGTCAAAGAATTGGGAGAGTGACATGGTGTCAATATACTTATCTGTTGTGGTAACCAAACACCATCGTGGTTGCCATCAAGTCCAAAAGGGGAGATTGTTGGAAATATGATGCAGAGTGTTGTCCTTGACGAATGAAGATGATGACATGTATTGTTGACATGTTGTCCTTGAAAGGCAATCCACTTGATGAAGATAATGACAACCTCTTGATGAAGTTGTGCTTGAGTGAATAAGTTCTTGATGAAGAAAATATGATGTATCTACAGTGTGTACAGAAGGCAATGAAGAAAGGATTTCAGCTTGTGCTAAATCTATGATGAAAAAGAGTATGTTTCTAGGTATACGCGGATTGGCCTAGGGGAAGTCGCGTATGCACGCGGAAAAGAACGTGCCAAGTCGCGTATGGGCTAAAGCGCTCAAAAAGTGCAAAACCAAGGGTAACCACCATGGTATTGACCCATTGTATTGGGTAATGATCCGCCTAATTGACCCCGTCCAGGTAGTTTGGGCTCATGGTATTGTTTTGGCCCATGGTATTGAAAAAGGGGCTCATGGTATTGAAAAAGGATAAACCTATATAAGGAGAAGAAATTCATTGTGGATGAAGAATTAAGCAGATGCAGGCGTGTAGTTAGATAGCTATGATATCTAATGGAAGGTAAGGTTTGATGAAGTAGTCTGAATCATGAAGAAGAAATGATATATGTGGATCTGTGATAGATGAGTCGTGATGGCAATACAAATAGGGATTAAATCAAATAAATAATGAAAGTATCGCATCTGTAATGATTGAATATCTATACGCTACTTCGCCGCGGAGGAAGCGCGTATATACACGGCTTCGCTGAAGTAAAAGCGCATATGCGCAAGGAAATATACACTGAGGTATACGCTGGTTTGTGTGGACGGAAGCGCGTATATACGCGACATCAGTAAAGGGAAAGCGCGTATGCAAACTAGGGTTTGCTGAAGTAAGGGGTATGAAATATCTGATCTGTTATGCTGTGTTTTTGCTATCTGATCTGTATTGATAAGTATCTGTTGGTGATGTATGTTTGTGCTTGAAAGTATGGAAAGGGTTCAGTTTGAAAATATGATGAAATGTGGCCTGCAAGTGGTGTTCTATTGAAGTTGTTGGATCCGGTGTGAAAATTGATGAAACGTGGTCCAAGGTGGTGCTGAGGGTTGTAGCCTTCAGTCAGGGGGTTGTAGCTCCCTTCCAGGTGAGGCTGGTAAACGAGATCGGGGGTCGTAGCTCCCTTCCAGGAGAGGCTGGTAAACGAGTCAGGGGGTCGTAGCTCCCTTCCAGGAGAGGCTGGTAAACGAGCGCAGGTGGGTGCCTGCGTGCTGGTCAAGTCTGCGCCAGCACATATGTTGTAATATGTTTTCTCTACAATAAAATATTGAAGGCTGAGCAACTGCAGCGGTGGTTTTCTCCCGACTTGGGTTTCCACCTAAAAATCCTGGTGTTCATGTGTGATGCTTTGTGTGATGGTTTATTCTGTTCTTACTGCACATTTTTACTATTTATAGAACATCTAATGAATGAATGATGGAATGATATAAGTGAAGAACTAATGGCATAATTAGATCTCTGTGTATACGCGAGTTTTATGAAGGATATCCGCGTGTATACGCTAGTTGGCTTCAGCAAAGTAGCGTATGAGTTTTAGAGCATGAAAAAGTTTGAATATCTTGCTTAAATGCGATTCACCCCCCCCCCCCCTCTCGATGCATTTTCCCAACATCTTGTAGGATCCCTGAGCTTGGTGAATGGTGATGTGTCTCTAATTTTTTCTTGTTTTATTGTTTATCATTATTTCCATCTTTATATGTTGCAGTAGATCAGAAAAGTATAGGCTAAGAAATGTTGTTTGAAGCACCTTAGTTTTCTTGTTTGCTACTGTCTTTATGTTTTCCTTTGTTGGGTGTGTTTAAGGAATTCTTAGTTGCTCCTTAGGCCTCTTTATGCTTGTTTATTTCATCAATGGATTAATATTCTAGTTTTCAAATATGTTTTATGGCAACCTTCTTATTTGATGATATCTAAACTCTGCTTGAGAAATCTCTCTTTGAAGTATTACTGGTTAGGTTAAGTCAAGGAGGTCTTGTTTCGATCTTGCCCTTTGTCCATGCCTATCATTTTGCCTCAAAGTTTTTTATAGCTTGATTAATTATGTCTAGGAGTTCCCTCTTCATTGGTTAATGTTATTTTTCATCTTATATGTTTTCAAACTTTCTAGGTGAAATCACTGAAGTTAGATAGGATTTCTTGCTTTCTGTGTTTCACTAAATTGTTCACCTTGAATGTCTATTTGTTTAAAGTATTTTCATTGAGTTAATGGTTTTCCCTATCTCATGATTATTATCTTTTGCTTATTAGTATTTGAGACCTTCTTGTTTATGGGTATATGACAAAGGATTCTTAACTGCCCTTTGCCCTACTTTGTTTCCCCAACTTAATGTCCATTTCACTTCACACATAACCTTAAAAGATCCATTGACTATACTAGATTTTCCCTGTGATGCACTCTGACTCATTGTTGAGATATCCATGATTTTCATAGACTCCATAGCCCAATGATTTAATGACCTCTCATTCCACCTATTCCACTTGATCATTTTACCCAACCCAACCAAACAAACAAAACCCTAAACTTCACAACTAGCCTAAAATCAACCATCTAAAGCAAAAAAGTTCACATCCTTTGCATATAATAGAGAGATCCCTCTCTGAGTCCAGGAGGGCTAGGTCCTAGGACTCCAAAGACTAGTTTCATGTTACCCTGTGCATTTGGTCTATCAATCTGCTAAATCACGGGACCCCAACAAATCCTTATCCCAATTTTGAAAACAGAGTTTCTATTTCCATGAAATGTTTTGGAAGAGTAAGTCTGCACAATTGTAATTTATCATTAAACTATTTGAAAACTGGAAATCAAGTATAAAGAGAAATTGCTAAAACAGAGTAAAGGAAATCTAATTAGAAAACACAATAAAACCTCCTTCAGAAGCAGGGGCCCTCAGCAACTGATGTGGTTGAACTCCTATCTTGTTAAAGGTGCAATAAAGCAAGCATTTGGAAAACTGAACTTCTTTATTATGATAAAAACAAGGTCTAGAAACAGAGTATCCACTTAGAAATATGAACTATATTGAACCGTCTCTTGGTTCTGTGGAACCAATATTTAAACAGAAATCACATAACTAATTGTGAGTTAAACTAGTTACAGATGTCTAACTTGAATTGCAATTGAAATAGGACTATTTAACTCATGATTTGCTACGAAGAGAAAAGCAGGAGTCCTACTGTTGTAGGTAACGTTCTTTGACTTGTAACTTTGACCATGAGTTTAGGCTCCTTTTTATGTTGATATGGATCATGTGAATAGGATAGAATCCATGTAGGCAAGATTATAGAAACACCCATGTGTCCCAAATCCTCAACTGACACCTAGAACCTGCTAAACCATAAGAGTGGCTACGGAACGCACAGTTAGCTGCAAAAAAGGCTGCATTCTGTAGCTAAATTGCAAAAGCTTATCCAAATAGCAAAATCATGAAAATATAATATGAAAATAATTTAAATGCATCCTTAAGGCAAAACCTTAGCATTCTTCATTGATTAGGGTTTATGAACTTATGGAAAAGTGGTAGAATTAGGTGAGAAAAACTGTAAAAGAGAGGGTAATCCTGAGGTTCAACATACCCCCACTGCAAAATCATTTCATGTCCTCATGCAATTTTCCAAAATTATGAGTTCTTCTCCCTTACTGCATTTGCTCAGATACCTCAGCTAGGACATCCAACCTTATTATTTTGTTCCTCTTTCAAGTCAATGTCATTCTTGGCCTTTTCATAAGAAGTTTGAACTTGAGGTTTATGATTGCTTTGTTCAGTCTCTTGTTCTTCTTCTTCAATTTCCTATTTTCCTTGTGCAATAGTCCTAGCTGCAGAGTAGAATTATCATGCATTGCTTTGTCCAACTTGTTTTGTTCCTTCAAAATCTCATTCTCCTGCTTGATGTGCCTGTTCGATATCTCTAATTCATAAATATCCAGCTTAAGAGCATCAATTAGAGGATCTTGTGGATTGACAGGTGGTTCTTGGTTCATTGAGGCACTTCTTCTTTCCAATGACTCTACGTAATCATATATCTACTGTTGAACTGGATCTATACCAGGATATCTTCTACTGGGGCCTTCTTCAAAATGATAAACATGAGCGTTTTGAGGACTGTACACAGGAGAATTATCCCTCTTCTATATTTATGAGATCTATCCCTCTGGATGGTGTTTTCTTCATGATGCCTCGGATTCTAGAGCTCCTTCTTAGTTTTGGAGGACCTTCATTCCCTTCATTTGTGACTTCACTCTCTTTCTTTTTCTTTCCTTTATCCCTATTTTTTTTCCTAATTTCTGTCAGTTCCTCATAAATTAGTTTCTCATCATTCCTATGTAGTGAATTTTCAGGTCTGTCTTCAACAATTACATCAGTTTTCTTTCTTTTACTTCTCCTGACATTATCTTCCTTGGGTGGTGATTCCGGTTGTTCTTGAAAATGATTCCTAACAAGGAAATCCTCCCAATTGTCTCCCATGCTTCTTAAGTGAAATCCAATCAATATTTTCACCAAACCATGATGATGCATAGTGGACTCTATAAATTGTATTTTCTTTTTTACATTTGAGGCCATCCTTCTTAGATTATTGAGCAGAAAGAAAGGAAGGTTGATTTCACCCTTTTCTAGAAAATTCATTAACAAATGAATATGACAAACATACATGGTTCCAAATCTTCCTTCACAAGTTATGAATTTATGCAAAATCAAAATAATTTTTCTCCATTTTCTTTTCATAGCAGTACTTGGGATTCCTTTTCTAAATATTGAGACATCCATACCTGGGTTTTTAAGTATCACCTTCTATGATTCATTATGGAAATACTTGTTCTTGAACCATCTCTCTCCATGCCTCGGAATTTTTGTAGCTTCAGCGAGGAATGAATCTGTCACTGCAAATTTAATGTCCCCAATCTCTACTTCGGTTCCATAAAAAGATCGGGCAAATGATTTGGTAATTTCTTTAAGAAAACCATTAAACTTTTCTATGAACCTCAACCATCCAGCTTTCTGTAGCAGTTCTCTAACCTGTGGGTATCCTTCCATGTATGTTACCCCCACTGGTTATGTTCTAATAATCAAACCCATCCTTCTTCTATGCAGAGTGCTTTCAACCTTCAGAATTACTCCTCTATTTTGTGGATATGAATTGGTTGTAGAGTTGATGGAGATGAATTGGATGTGGAATCGATGGAGATGAATGAGCTACGGATGGAGGTTTTATGGTGAGCTTTAGGAAATAAGTAATTGATACGGTCTTGGAGAGACGTAGACAAGTAGGTCACATCATGATCATAACCATTAGTCATCAATCAAGGATATTAATGATGGACCGTTATGCAAATTTATATGAGGGATATGGTCGAAATATATCATGATGAGGATGAGGATATAAATGATGTCCTTGACTTGGAGAATAGGAAGCTGGGAGCACGAATGGAAATCTATGAAGCTAGAGCCCTCAAGGCCCAGAAAGAAGCCCAAAAGGCACAAATGAAAATAGAAGAGTTAATAGGCACTTATGAGGAGAGTAGTGATGAGGAAGGACAATCTAGGAGAAGACCTCGAACCATGGCATTGAAGAAAGCATTGGCTAAACAAAGGGAGGAAGAATCAGCCCTAGCAGAACAACTCCCTTTAGATGAGTTTTTGGCTATGGAGATAGCCCATGACAAAGAGCATTGTTTGGAGAGAGCCAACATACACTTGGAGGCCAAATTGAAGAAAGAAAATCAAGATCTTGAACTTCAAAGAAGAATGACTAAACATTATGCCCGAAGGAACCAAATTGCGAGGGCTAAATTGAAAAAGGCTCAAGACAAGCTCCAGGCACTAAAAGAAGAAAAAGGCCAATCTAGGCTTGGAATCTTGGCACAAGCCTCTCTAAATGTCTCCCAAAACCCATGAGGCACTCATCCACAAAATTGGGAGAATTTTGACAAGTTTTTATTTTTTGCTAATTTTGAGGCCAAGGGGGTAGCACACATGGTTTTAAGCTCTTTTTCAGAAAATATTCAAGATGAAAGGCTTAAATTTTTTGGATCCTCATCATAAATATATCATGCTCACTAATTTTCAGATCAATTGGAGTTGTTTTGGTCCTCCAAAAGGGTCAAAAACACCCTATTTTTCACCATTCCTCCTGCTTTTCAAGACATGCACTGTGCCTTGACCAGTATTAGAATTTTTTGTTTTTGAAAAGGTTACAAAGATCTAATCAGAGAAACAAGGGTATATCGGGAAAGTAGACTTCAAGTGCTTTCCAACGAGGCATCATGGAGCCTTTTCTGACATCGGGAAGGCCTTCAAAACACTGTTGCAAGATGACCCATTTTTCCTGCTCCTGTGTTGCGCCCTTGGCATGGAAATTCCTCCTAAAACACGGTGATGCGCCCTTAGTAGAGGAAAAGTCAAAATTGTATGATTGGAAAGTTTTAGAGGGCTTGTCAGACCTCAAATATCTTTTTTTTTGCTAAAAATGTCCAAAAATATATTTTGTTTTAGATATTTTGTGCCTTGGGCCTTACAAGATCTTAAGGACAATAGTAACATTTCTGATTAGCCAATAGGATTATAGATACTCTATTAGGTTTTTCTCCTCCTTGCTGGTTAAATAAAGCATTGAGGACTCACTGTAAATGTTGGCTTTTGATGAGTTTTAAGAGCAATACATGGTTCTTTGAGGTTGAAGAGCAATTTGGTGTTATGGAGCTTGTGAATGATATGCTTTGATTGATAATGATGAAATATTGCTTGCAGGATCCCTGAGCTTGGTGAATGGTGATGTGTCTCTAATTTTTTCATGTTTTCTTGTTTATCATTATGTCCATCTTTCTATGTTGCAGTAGATCAGAAAAGTATAGGCTAAGAAATGTTGTTTGAGGCACCTTAGTTTTCCTGTTTGCTACTGTCTTTATGTTTTCATCTGTTGGGTGTGTTTAAGGAATTCTTAGTTGCTCCTTAGGCCTCTTTATGCTTGTTTATTTCATCAATGGATTAATATGCTAGTTTTCAAATATGTTTTATGGCAACCTTCTTATTTGATGCTATCTAAACTCTGCTTGTGAAATCTCTCTTTGAAGTATTACTGGTTAGGTTAAGTCAAGGAGGTCTTGTTTCAATCTTGCCCTTTGTCCATGCCTATCATTTTGCCTCAAAGTTCTTTATAGCTTGATTGATGATTTCTAGGAGTTCCCTCTTCATTGGTTAATGTTATTTGTCATATTATATGTTTTCAAACTTTCTAGGTGAAATCACTGAATTTAGATAGGATTTCTTTCTTTCTGTGTTTCACTAAATTGTTCATCTTGAATGTCTATTTGTTTAAAGTATTGTCATTGAGTTAATGGTTTTCCCTATCTCATTATTATTATATTTTTCTTATCATTATTTGAGACCTTATTGTTTATGGGTATATGACAAAGGATTCTTAACTGCCCTTTTCCCTACCTTGTTTTTCCAACTTAATGTCCATTTCACTTCACGCATAACCTTAAAAGATCCATTGACTATACTAGATTTCCCCTGTGATGCACTCTGACTCATTGTTGAGATATCCATGATTTTCATAGACTCCATATCTCAATGATTTAATGACCTCTCATTCCACCTATTCCACTTGATCATTTTACCCAACCCAACCTAACAAACAAAACCCTAAACTTCACAACTAGCCTAAAATCAACCATCTAAAGAAAACAAATTCACATCCTTTGCATACAATAGAGAGATCCCTCTCTGAGTCCAGGAAGGCTAGGTCCTAGGACTCCAAAGACTGGTTTCATGTTACCTTGTGCATTTGGTCTACCAATCTGCTAAATCACGGGACCCCAACAAATCCTTATCCCAATTTTGAAAATAGAGTTTTATTTCCATGAATTTTTTTGGAAGAGTAAGTTTGCACAATTGCAATTTATCATTAAACTATTTAAAAATTGGAAATCAAGTATAAAGAGAAATTGCTAAAACAGAGTAAAGGAAATCTAATTAGAAAACACAATAAAAACCTCCTTCAGAAGCAGGGGCCTTCAGCAACTGATGTGGTTGAACTCCTAGCTTGTTAAAGGTGCAATAAAGCAAGCATTTGGCAAACTGAACTTCTTTATTATTCTAAAAACAAGGTCTGGAAACAGATTATCCACTTAGAAATATGAATTGTATTGAACTTCCTCTTGGTTCTGTGGAACTAATATTTAAAGATAAATCACATAACTAATTGTGAGTTAAACTAGCTACAGGTGTCTAACTTGAATTGCAATTGAAATAGGACTATTTGACTCATGATTTGCTACGAAGAGCAAAGCAGGAGTCCTACTGTTGTAGGTAACTTTCTTTGACTTGTAACCTTGACCAAGAGTTTAGGCTCCTTTTTATGTCGATCTGGATCGTGTGAGTAGGATAGAATGCATGTAGGCAAGATTATAGAAACACCCATGTGGCCCAAATCCTCAACTAACACCTGGAACCTGCTAAACCATAAGAGTGGCTACGGAACGCACAGTTAGCTGCAAAACAGGCTACACTATGTAGCTAAATTGCAAAAACTTATCCAAATAGCAAAATCATGAAAATATAATATGACAATCATTTAAATGCATCCTTAAGGCAAAACCTTAGCATTCTTCATTGATTAGGGTTTATGAACTTATGGAAAAGTGGTAGAATGAGGTGAGAAAAACTATAAAAGAGAGGGTAATCCTGAGGTTCAACATACCCCCACTGCAAAATCATTGCATGTCCTCATGCAATTTGCCGTCTCAGTTCTTCTCCTGTAGTTGCTGAATGCCTGACTAGGACATCCAACCTTATTATTTTGTTCCTCTTTGAAGTCGTGTCATTCTTGGCGTTTCATAAGAAGCTTGAACTTGAGGTTTATGATTTCTTTGTTGATCTCTTGTTCTTCTTGCTTAGATTTCCTATTTTGTAATGTGATAATTCACAAATTTGTTAGGTATTATCATGCATTGCTTTGTCCAACTTGTTTTGTTCCTTCAAAATCTCATTCTCCTGCTTGAAGTGCCTGTTAAATATCTCTAATTCATAAATATCCTGCTTAAGAGCATCAATTAGAGGATCTTGTGGATTGACAGGTGGTTCTTGGTTCATTGAGGCACTTCTTCTTTCCAATGACTCTACATAATAATATATCTATTGTTGAATTGGATCTATACCAGGAGATCCTCTATTGGGGCCTTCTTCAAAATGATAAACATGAGCGTTTTGAGGACTTTACACAGGACAATTATCAACAGGTGATGGAACTAGGGTTTCATCTTCTATATTTATGAGCTCTGTCCCTCTGGATGGTGTTTTCTTCATGATGCCTCAGAGTCTAGAGCTTCTTCTTAGTTTTGGAGGACCTTCATTCCCTTCATTTGTGACTTCACTCTCTTTCTTTTTCTTTCCTTTATCCCTAATTTGTTTCCTAATTTCTGTCAGTTTCTCATAAATTAGTTTCTCATCATTCCTATGTAGTGAATTTTCAGGTCTGTCCTCAACAATTACATCAGTTTTATTTCTTTTACTTCTCCTGACATTTTCTTCCTTGGGTGGTGATTCCGGTTGTTCTTGAAAATGATTCCTAACAAGGAAATCCTCCCAATTGTCTCCCATGCTTCTTAAGTGAAATCCAATCAATATTTTCACCAAACCATGATGATGCATAGTGGTCTCTATAAATTGTATTTTCTTTTTTACATTTGAGGCCATCATTCTTAGACTATTGAGCAGAAATAAAGGAAGTTTGATTTCACCATTTTCTAGAAAATTCATTAACAAACGAATATGATAAACATACATGGTTCCAAATATTCCTTCACAAGTTATGAATTTCTGCAAAATCAAAATAATATTTCTCCATTTTCTTTTCAGTGCAGTACTTGGGATTCCTTTTCTAAAGACTAAGACATCCATACCTGAGTTTTTAAGTATCACCTTCTATGATTCATTATCGAATTCTTTGTTCTTGAATCATCTCTCTCCATGCCTCAGAAGTTTTGTAGCTTCAGCCAGCAATGATTTTGTCACTGCAAATTTAATGTCCCCAATCTCTACTTCGGTTCCATCAAAAGACCGAGCAAATGATTTGGTAATTTCCTTATGAAAACCATTAAACTTTTCTATGAACCTCAACCATCTAGCTTGCTGTAGCAGTTCTCTAACCTGTGGGTATCCTTCCATGTATGTTACCCCCACTGGTTTTGTTCTAGTAATCAAACCCATCCTTCTTCTATGCAAAGTTCTTTCAACCTTCAGAATTACTCCTATATTTTGTGGAAATGAATTGTTTGTTGAGTTGATGGAGATTAATTGGATGTGGAGTCGATGGAGATGAATGAGCTACGGATGGAGGGTTTATGGTGAGCTGTAGGAAATAAGTAACTGATATGGTCTTGGAGAGACGTAGACAAGTAGGTCACATCATGATCATGACCGTTAGTCATGAATCAAAGATATTAATGATGGACCGTTATGCAACTTTATATGAGGGATATGGTCGAGATATATCATGATGAGGATTTAATTCTCTTCAAATGATGGGTTGTCAAGGAACATATGAATGTACATATTATACATATTTCATGTTTTTAATTTTGCTATTAAAAATAAATTTTTACATTTTACCTCAGAACTTAACTTTTTTGTTTGTTGTTTGCTTGTGTGCCTGTTAAATATCTCTAATTCATAAATATCATGCTTAAGGGCATCAATTAGAGGATCTTGTGGATTGACAGGTGGTTTTTGGTTCATTGAGGCACTTCTTCTTTCCAATGACTCTACATAATAATATATCTGTTGTTGAACTAGATCTATACCAGGAAATCTTCTACTGGGGCCTTCTTCAAAATGATAAACATGAGTGTTTTGAGGACTGTACACAGGATAATTATCAATAGGTGATGGAACTAGGGTTTCCATATTTATGAGCTCTGTCCCTCTGAATGGTGTTTTATTCATGATGCCTCGGAGTCTAGAGTTCCTTCTTAGTTTTGGAGGACCTTCGTTCCCTTCATTTGTGACTTCACTCTCTTTATTTTTCTTTCCTTTATCCCTAATTTGTTTCCTAATTTCTGTCAGTTCCTCATAAATTAGTTTCTCATTATTCCTATGTAGCGAATTTTCAGGTTTGTCTTCAACAATTACATCAGTTTTCTTTCTTTTACTTCTCCTGACATTTTCTTCCTTGGGTGGTGATTTCGGTTGTTCTTGAAAATGATTCCTAACAAGAAAATCCTCCCAATTGTCTCCCATGCTTCTTAAGTGAAATCCAATCAATATTTTCACCAAATCATGATGATGCATAGTGGTCTCTATAAATTGTATTTTCTTTTTTACATTTGAGGCCATCCTTCGTAGACTATTGAGCATAAATAAAGGAAGGTTGATTTCACCATTTTCTAGAAAATTCATTAACAAATGAATATGATAAACATACATGGTTCCAAATCTTCCTTCACAAGTTATGAATTTCTGCAAAATCAAAAGAATATTTATCCATTTTATTTTCAGAGCAGTACTTGGGATTCCTTTTCTAAAGACTGAGACATCCATACCTGGGTTTTTAAGTATCACCTTCTATGATTCATTATCGAATTATTTGTTCTTGAACCATCTCTCTCCATGCCTCGGAAGTTCTGTAGCTTCAGCCAGGAATGACTCTGTCACTACAAATTTAATGTCCCCAATCTCTACTTCGATTCCATCAAAAGACCGGGCAAATGATTTGGTAATTTCCTTAAGAAAACCATTAAACTTTTCTATGAACCTCAACCATCTAGCTTGTTGTAGCAGTTCTCTAACCTGTGGGTATCCTTCCATGTATGTTACCCCCACTGGTTATGTTCTAATAATCAAACCCATCCTTCTTCTATGCAGAGTGCTTTCAACCTTCATAATTACTCCTCTATTTTGTGGAAATGAATTGGTTGTAGAGTTGATGGAGATGAATTGGATGTGGAATCGATGGAGATGAATGAGCTACGGATGGAGAGTTTATGGTGAGTTTTAGGAAATAAGTAACTGATACGGTCTTGCAGAGACGTAGAAAAGTAGGTCACGTCATGATTATGACCGTTAGTCATCAATCAAGGATATTAATGATGGACCGTTATGCAACTTTATATGAGGGATATGGTCGAGATATATCATGATGGGGATTTAAATCTCTTCGAATGAAAGGTTTTCAAGGAACATATGAATGTACATATTATACATATTTCATGTTTTTAATTTTGCTATTAAAAAAAAATGTTTACATTTTACCTCAGAACTTAACCTTTTTGTTTGTTGTTTGCTTGATGTTTTTCCTTAGGTACTATTTTGTAGCATGGTGGCCTTCAAACATAATCCTTTAGTCCGTTTTCAATCATTATGTCAAAATTGTTGAAGTGTCTGTAAAATGAAATTAACTGCAGAATGTGCTCAGCTACAGAATGTGTTCAGCTGCAGAATGTATTTTTTTTAAGTATGGAACATGATTGGAATGAGTGGAAAATATGGAATGAAAGTGGAATGAAATGAAATGAATGTGAAAATGAAATGAAAGTGGAATGAAATGGAATGACAGTGGAGTGTAATGGAATGAAACTGAATTTGCAGATTATGAACTGCAAATATGAATGTAGTTTTCACTACTTTATTACAGAAAAGAAAAAGGAAAATATAGGGTATCAGAGAGCTCTGATTTTCACCCTGTATTTTCTACATAAGTATGCCAATCATTGATTGGTTTTCATATATATATATATATATATATATATATATATATATATATATATATATATTTTTAATAAAATGTAGAAAAAGTAAAATCTAAGTTTGTGAAGAAGAAGAATTTTTCTTCACTAACTCCATATCAATATTATCTTGAAATTTCTTGATAAACTCTTCTTTTGAAAGGGGTTTATGATACACTTTCAACCGATGACCATTCACAAGAAGAGACATATTTTCTTCATCTATTGTTTTGATCTTCACTGCTCCATTATTAAAGACTTTTTCAATCTCATATGGCCCAAGCCAATGAGTCTGAAATTCTCCTTGAAAAACCTTGAATTTTGAATAGAACAAGAGTGCCCAATACCCTACTTGAAACTTTTTCTCTTTGATATACTTGTCATGCCATTTAGTCCTTTGCTGCTAGACTATACTGGTTCTTTGGACTACATCTTGCCTCATTTAATTTAGTTCATGAAGTTACTCCAGTCTATGCTTATGTGCTTCCGATAAATCAAGTCCCAATTGGATTGCCATCTTGAAGGTCTTGATCTCAAACTTTATAGGGAACAAGACTTTCTTCCCATAAACAAGTTCATAGAGAGTATGTCCTGTTATGTTCCTCCATGTAGTTCTGTAGGCCCATAAGGCTTTGGAAGCCTATCTTCTTAATCTCTTTTGTGTAGATGAACAGTCTTAGTGAGAATTCCTTCAATCACCTTATTGGTAGATTCAACTTGACCATTTGCTTATGGATGGTAAGGAGTAGACTTTCTGTATTTGATCTTGTAATCTTCCACTAGCTTTTTCACCATCTTTGATGTAAATTGAGCGCCCTGATCTATTACAATTTCTCTTGGAACACCAAAACGAATTAAGATATCCTCAAAAAGAAAATTAACTACAGATCCTTTATTAGCAAAAGGTAATGCTTTAGCCTCTACCCATTAAGTGACATAATCAGTGCATACCAAAATATAATTCTTTTGTTTAGATGGAGGATTGATAGGTCCAACAAAATCCAAGGCCCATTTTTCAAAAGGTTCAATGAGTACCTGAGGTTTTAATGGAATTTCATTTAAAGGAGCAGGTTTCCCTACCCTTTGGAAACTGTCACTCCTTTTGACATATTCTTTGGCATCTTTGAAGATGGATGGCTAATAATATCATAAATGAAGGATTTTATAGGTTGTCCTCTTGTCAGCAAAATTTCCACCACAAGGTTCATCATGACATGCCTTAATAATTTCAGGCATTTCATCTTCTCGAACACATCTTCTGATAATGAGATCTAGACCTGTCGTATACAATTCATTAGTAATCCATGAGTATCTTGCACTTACTTGAATGATTCTTCTTTTCTCTCTAGAATGCAAATGTGAAGGTAATTTTTCTGAAACTAAGTAATTGGAAATATCTGCAAACCAAGGGATATGAGTAGTTATTGCAAAAAGATATTCATCAGGAAATTTATTTTCAACTGGAGTGTTATATTTGATATTTTGAATTCTAGACAGGAAATCAGCAACTGTGTTTTGTTTTCTAGGCCTGTCTAGAATAGTAATGTTGAATTCTTGTAGGAGCAATAGCCATCTTGTAACTCTGCCATTATTAATATATTTATTCATTAAATACCTAATTTCAAAGTGATCTGTATGGATAAAGGTTTCATAGCCTGTTATGTAATGTCTGAATTTGTTGATAGCATGAACAACAGCTAAGAATTCATTTTTAGTTACAGTGTAATTCAACTTTGTAGAAGTCAAATTCTTACTTGTGTAATAGATGGCATAGGGGATCAAATATTTTTGTCATAATGCAGCTCCTAGAGCTGTGTCTGAAGCATCTGTTGAAATGTGAAAAGGTAGTTTCTAGTTAGGCGCTCTTAAGATAGGTGCTTCAGAAATTTTTGCTTTTAAGGTTTCAAATGCTAACTGGCAGTCAGGATTCCAACTAAATTCACAATCTTTGGTGAGTAATTTGAAGCTTGGGGATGTTATTTTGGTGAAATTTTCTATAAATCTTCTATAATACCCTATGAATCCTAGAAAACTTCTAACATTCTTCTGGAAACTTGGAACTAATAACTTGGAGATGGATTCAACTTTAGATTTATCAACTTTAATTCCATCTCCTGAAATGTGATGTCCCAAAACAATCCCTTCAGTAAACATCATGAAAAAAAATTCATGACTTAGTGAGAGGTTTACTTCCTTACATCTTTTAAGAACCTTTTTCAAGTTTTCTAAAGCCTCTTCAAATGTATTACCATAAACTATAAATTCATCCATATACACTTCTACACAATCATATATTAGATCAGAAAAAAATCCTAGTACTGCCCTTTGGAATGTTGCAGGTGCATTGCATAATCCAAAAGGAAGTACTCGGTAGGCATAAATTCCCCATGGACAGGTGAATGTGGTTTTATCATGATCTTCAGGTGCAACCTGAATTTGGTTGTAATCACTAAAACCATCTAGGAATGAGAAATACTTCTTACCTGCTAATGTATCTAACACTTGATCAATAAAAGGCAAAGTAAAATGATCTTTAAGGGTAGCTTTATTCAATTCTCGATAATCAATGCATACCCTCCAATTACCATTCTTTTTTGGTACAATCACCAAAGGAGAAACCCACTGATTGTCTGAAATTGGATAGATGAAGTTTACAATTAACAACTTTTGCAACTCTTCTTTCACAATTTCCTTAAGATTTGGATTCATCCTTCTTTGAGGTTGTTTGATAGGTTTGCAATTTTCCTCAATGTAGATGTGATGTATACAAGTCTTAGGACTAATTCCTTTCATGTTAGTGTATTCCCATGCATATGTAGATGAATGTTGTTGCAATGTTTTGATTAGTTTTTCTTGTTGTAACTTTTCCAAGTTTTTGTTTATGTCCAAAGTTTTCCCTAGAAAGATTTCAACTGTAGAGCTACCAAATTCTTCCATAGAGTAAATAGACATCTGCCTAGATGACAAATATTCAATATTGGATTTTTCTTGAAATTGATCATGTTCATATTCTAGAGATGATTCATAATTTTCTATTGTATTTAAAACTTGGTTATCTTCACTAATGTTTGAAACTAAAAAGATAGCTTGTATATCTTCTTCATCATCAATCCATTCCTTGCCATCTATCTCTATGATTGTTCTTGCTAGAGTATACAGAGTGAATTTCTTAGTTGACTTACCATCATAAATATACATTTCAGCGGATCTACAGCTAATGAAAGCATCAACTGTATCCAACCAAGGTCTTCCTAGTATTAGTGGGTGTCCTCCTAGATTGTTCTTAGGGGTTAATATCATAAAATCAACAGGATACTCCCAAGAATCTAAAGACACTGATATATCTTCTAACACACCATCTGGTTTGATTACAAATCTATCTGCTAATTGCAGTAATGTAGGTGTATAAAGAAGATTAGGAAGCTTAAGTTGTTCCATGGTCTGTTTTCTCATGATGTTTATTGTTGCTCTGAAATCAATCAATATATTTGGAATTTCAACTCCATTGATATGTTTTTTTACAACTGGACTTCTGGGATCTAAATATTTTTGAATGGAAATTTTTCCCATCATTATGTCTATTATTTTTCCTACAAGCTCGATTCTTTTTATTTCTTTTATTTTTCTTCCTCGTTTCTTCATACTCAACTTCTTTATTATTTTAGCTAAAATTGGAATTTCCTTGATGGCTTGTAACAAAGGGATTTTGATGCAAATATTCTTCAATTCATCTAGGAAATCATAATTAGGCAACATAATATGCTTTTCCACTCCTCTATCAATTTGTAATCTTTCAGGAAAAGGAGGTGTAGAAGTAGATACTGATGGTTGCTCTATGACAGGAGTTTTTTTTTTTTTTTTTTTTTTTTTTTTTTTTTTTTTTTTTTTTTTTTTTTTTTTTTTTTTTTTTTTTTTTTTTTTTTTTTTTTTTTTTTTTCAGAATTTTGGTTTTGAAGAGCTACTTCTTCCTCAAAAATTTTATTGGATTGTAGAGAATCCTCCTCGAAATTGTCTTGTTCTTGAATGATTACAGAAGGCTTCCTGTTTTCTAATATCCTACCAGATCCTAGTTGGACATCATTAAGATTTAGAGGAGTAATCATATAGGTTGGAAATTGTTGACATTCTATCATATAGGTATTCTGAGGATTTTTATTGTTAGGGTTTGGTAATGGTTGGGCAGGTAACTGATTTGGTTTCTGAGGGAATGGTAGTGAGAGTTGTGGATTTGGGTTTTGGATTGAAGGTTGTTGGTTTTGTTGAGGAATTTGTTGGGAAGGATAATTTGGATATGATGGAGGATATTGATAGTACTGAGAAAATCTTCTATATGGATTTTGCATTCCTTGAGCCCAAGGTTGAGATTGAAATTGAGATTGGGGCCAAGGTTGCTACCAAAAATTCCAATTTGGTGGGGGCTGAGTATTCATTTGGTTGTTAAACCCTTGAGTTTGTGGCCCCTGCCATGGTCTTCTAGAGACAAAACAAAGAGATTGTGTAGGATTTGATGTTGTTTCTTCTTGAAAAACAACCTTAAAACCAGGAATTGAAGAACAATTCTTAGTCTCATGACTTTTTGAACAAATCATACAGATTTCTATGACTTTTTCTTCATGAGGACATTCTCTCAAAGCATGTTTCTTTTTTTATTTGGACAGAAAATAGCCAAAGCATCAGTCCCAGCTTTCTACTTGTTTTGTAACTTAAGGGTGTCTATTTGTTCACTAAGACTCCCTAAAATTTATGTTTTGAATTCATCAAGCATGTTTCCAATTTCTGCCTGACTTACTGTTCTAGTTGCATATTTTTTTACCCTAGCAAGAGCAGGATCTCTTGCTCCTTTCAAAATTTTTGATTTTCCTCTTGAAAGATTAATACATAGTTCCCCAATATGAGGTAATCGAAGTTGATATATGTCCCCCTTCCCCATCATGTTAAGGATATCTATCCATTCATCTCTAATTGTTTTCAACAAAAGAGCTTTTAGAGTGTCTTGATCTAGATTTTCCATTTTTGCTCTTTTAATGTTATAGTTAAATCTTTCAAGTAAATCCTCCAAATTTTCATCCTCTTTTTGCATCATCTTAAACACTTCCTCTTTGTTATTAATAGGTATACAATAGTCCAAATACCTTTCTAGAAATGCTCTCTTCATATCATTCCATGTCCTAATAGACCTAGTGATTAGACTCATGAACCATTTTAGAGCTACTCATTTCAATGTTGAAGGAAACAATTTGAGTTTTTGAGCATCTTGTAAATAATCATAAGTTCTACACAAGACTTCAAATTCAAATAAAAAGGTCTCAGGGTCTTCACTTTTTAATCCATGAAAGTTTGGGAGAACAGAAGGTGAGATATTTTTCATGGTAGCAAATTTTGTCTCTTCATCTATTATAGGGAATCCAAAAGAACTCTCAGTTCCCCTTCTACATCTACCTCCTTCTACATTTCCCCTACCTCTTCCGCTATCTCCTCCTCTACCTCTACCTCCTCCAAATAGTACATTTTCCCCATTAAAAATTTCTCCTTCTCCCTCTCCTTCTCCTTTCCCTGCCATGATAGATTCTTCAGAGTTATTATAAGGTTCAGCCTGCAAGGTTAGTTTCTCCTCTGGTTCCTCTATCAATGGTATGTTAAATAAAGGTTGTTATTCTTCCTCTTCACTAGGGATTTCTAACTCTTCAGCTAGAATATGTTCCCATGTAGAAGTGAAAAAAATTACTACTTCTGTTGGAGTCCTAGGATCTTCTTCCTCTAAGATTGCCTCAGTGGATGAAGTAGGAGATCCTCCTAACTGAATATTTGATCTTAGAACTTCTGGAAGTCTATGGCCAGTAAAATATGGGATATGATTTTGAGATGGTGGTGTACTACTTCTTGGTCTTGGTGGAGTGAGTGGTGTTGTATGGATTAAGCTTCTGCCTCTAGCTACGAATCTACCCCTAGAATCTCTTTCTCTATGCATATCATTGTTTTTTTTTTAATGTAAGAAATAAGGCTACCTAGTAACACTTCCCCGGCAACGGCGTCAAAATGTTTAGTCAATTTAGTGTCCTAAATTGATTTCATTAATTATCAACCAGAGCTAGTAAACTGATGAAATGTGTTGCACCATATGTGCTTAAGCTACCTATTCCTTACTTCGTTGTTTTGTGTTTTATGTTGTTTTTAGGGGGGGTTTTGTTTTTTTGAGATCTAAGGATGGTTAATCTAAAACTATGGAAAGACTTAAGTGAATCTAAATTAATTTTAGAAGGAAGAAAAGGAAGTGTACTAAAACTATTCTATTTTTCATAAAAGCAAACCAAAAGCTAAGGGCTTAATTAAGTCTTATTTTGGTAATCAAAGCATCTATCTATTATGTTTATTAGTCATAATCCATGGATCTATTTCTGAAACTAAGGTTGAGAATTACAATGCATAACTTAAATGAAAGCAGAAAATGAATCAACTATTGTACGTTTAGTTACCTCAACATTCAATTGTTAGGCATGACCCTATTGAAATGGAGTTTAGCAATTATTTGTACTTTTGTCTGATAAGGTCCTAGAACAGAAAACAAGGAATGCAAATAAATATCTAAGATGTGTTTAGTTACTCCAATTATTCAATTTGTAAAGAGTGATATTCTTGAAGTAATGTTTAAGTAGAAAACTCTGCAAATAGATAACTTAGAAATTGCATTTTATTTAATCATTCAACCATCCCTTCTTAAAACATGTTCAGATTAATTCCTCTTAGAGTGATTTTTAGGAAGATTATTGTTTGCAATTAAATGAGGGTCTTGAAAGTAAAAGCATGTAAGATCTAACTAAAATCAACTAATGTATAATTGACTTGTCTGCCACATTCAAATGTGAAGTGTTTAACCTCTTGAGATGCCTTTGGAGAAATCAATTATGTCTTAGTCATTGGCAAGAAAATGACAATAAGCAAGATAAATTCAACTATTGTATGTGTGAGATATTTAACCATTTAATGTAGAATTAGCATATTGAAAATGGTTTTCATAAACATCTGTTGACACAGCCATTGACAACTATGTTCTAATGGAAATAAAAGACAGAAATAGTAAAACTAAACAACTGTGGTTTCTTAGCACTTCAATCCTTATCCCAATTTTGAAGACAGAGTTTCTATTTCCATGAAATGTTTTGGAAGAGTAAGTCTGCACAATTTCAATTTATCATTAAACTATTTGAAAACTAGAAGTGAAGTATAAACAAAAATTGCTAAAACAGAGTAAAGGAAATCTAACTAGAAAACACAATAAAAACCTCCTTCAGAAGCAGGGCCCCTCTGCAACTGATGTGGTTGAACTCCTCGCTTGTTAAAGGTGCAATCAAGAAAGAATCTGGAAACTTGAACTTCTTTATTATGATAAAAATAAGTTCTGGAAACAGAATATCCACTTATAAATCTGAACTATGCTGAACTGTCTCTTGGTTCTGTAGAACCAATATTTAAAGAGAAATTAAATAACTAATTGTGAGTTAAACTAGCTATAGGTGTCTAACTTGAATTGCAATTGAAATAGGACTATTGGACTCATGATTTGCTACGAAGAGAAAATTATGAGTCCAACTATTGTAGGTAACGTTCTTTGACTTGTAACTTTGACCATGAGTTTAGGCTCATTTTTATGTCGATCTGGATCGTGTGAGTAAGATAGGATCCATGTAGGCAAGATTCTAGAAACACCCATGTGGCCTAAATCCTCAATTGACACCTGGAACCTGCTAAATCATAAGAGTGGCTACGAAACACATAGTTAGCTGCAGAACATGCCACATTCTGTAGCTAAATTACTAAAACTTATCCAAATAGAAAAATCATGAAAATATAATATGACAATTGTTTAAATGCATCCTTAAGACAAAACCTTAGCATTCTTCATTGATTAGGGTTTATGAACTTATGGAAAAGCGGTGGAATGAGGTGAGAAAAATTGTAAAAGAGAGGGTAATTCTGAGGTTCAACAGTAGGATTGGGCTCGCGAGGGGAGAAGGGTAATGGTCCTGAGTTTGAATCAAATTGTTGCCATGCAGGGGTGGAGGGGAAGGGATCAGCGTGGTGCCGACCACCGTGGAAAACTTGGGGACCAGGTTGCGAGACCAAAGGAATGAGATGAGGAGGGTGGCATAATGGAGGAGGAGGTCACCCAGGAGCATGGTTCGTCGCCTAGAAGAGTGGAGCATCCCCAACACTACAATCCATCATTAAACATTTGTGAGGCATCCAATCCAGCCTAGACATCCTGACAAAGCAAAGGTATGAGGATAGAAATGAGATAATTGCTTACATAAATGATTTGCATTTCTTTGAGGAGTAAATACTGAAATGTTTAGCTTTTGTCTGTAGCAACAAACGTAGTGTTGATGAACACCTAGATTAAATAGAACTCAGGCTAGCTCACATTGACTTGCGTGTACATGAAGGGCATGGTCCATCAACGACGGCCCCTGGAAATGTACACATGCAGAACCACCCCAATGTAGTTTGATGATTGTTGGTATTTTTTTTTTGGATGTTTTTTGGGCATCAGTGCCAGTTTTTCTTTTAATATATGTAGAAATTGTATTTTTTTCTTGAAATGTTGCACAACTCTCTCAACCAAAAAATATGGTCGAGTGAGGTCGAAGAGCTACAAAATCTCTGTTCATATGTAATCTTATTTTGAAAAATTAATATAAACACCTCGACTAACAAAAAATAATTATTATTTAAAAGACTTACAAGGAAAAAAATATTTAAAAAAAAAAAAAGAAAAAAAAAGGAAAATGAATGTTGTATATATAATGTTAAAAGAAAAAATATTTAAAATAAAAAGAAGAAAAGAAGGAAAAAGGAAGGAAAGTAGTGATGTTGAATTACACCACTTGCCTCTCCAACACCATGGTCGTTTTTCCACACCACTCGCATTTCCCCATACCCTCTTAAAATCCCTTTGGTTTATTAATTATTTTATTTTTTAATTTTGTTTAATTATTTTTATTCTAAAACTAGTATTGTTTTATAAGTAATATTTTTTTTCTATTTTTTTTCCAGTGTATTTAATAATTTATTTAATGTTTATGTATCGTATAAGAGTTTTTTAAATTTAACTAATATATATTTATTTATTTTTTTAAATTAATATTTTTTAAGTATAAAAAATGTTATTGTTTTTTTTGGTTAGTTAATTATGTTTTCTTTAGATGGTTAATTTTAAAATTTAAAAGAAATTTCTTTTTTCCCCAACTTTGTTCATGATAATTCAAATTTTGTAAGTCATTGTTTAAAAAATGTTGTAATTTTATGTTCGAGAAAAGATTGGATATTACACGTAACACTTGTTTATAATTTAAAGTTTCGTTTGCAATTTTGGTTGTACGAGTATGGGTCTCAAATAAGTTGTTGAACGAAAAAATAGTGGATTATCATTACAAGAGCCAATTTTTAATTTCAGAGTTCATTTTAAGTTTTTTGTTCCAATGGTAAAGGTTATCAAGGAAAAAAAATAGTGTCATTGTTAGTCCCATTTCTCAATTAAGAGGTTGATTTTTAATTTTATTTTTGTGGCATTATGAGGTGGTTATGGTCATGGTTGCAAAAGGTATTAATTGTAACTCTAAAAAAAAGCAATGCTTCGAGTATCACCATTTTTTGATTTGGAGGTCAATTTTGATGTTTTTTTGTATGAAATCTTAACGTGATCTCATTTCAAAGTCTCAATTCTTGTCAATTCAATAACTATGTTTAAAGAATAAATGAAGCAATAAAAAATAGAGGATAATGATGCTTAAATTGATTATAGTATAACTAACCAAAAAAATTATTGGTTGTAAAGATTGAAACAAGCATGACACATGATTAGAAAATTAACAACAAATTGTAAATGTCAACAACTTCATTGTAGGTAAAGGTAGATGGATTCTAAATATTTCTTAAACCACATGATTGAAAGAAGATTACAAAATGGAAACAAACAAATGCCCAACATCAGTTTGGAGGACTGACTTAATCCTCATCTTTAGATTTGTATCTATATAGATGATCTCAAGATTGGTATTCTTAGGCTTCTCTATGGCAAGGGATTGGTTGTCCTCTTGTTGTGCCTACTCCACAACTTCCATATCTAAAGGGCATTGACTAGGGCCTCGTACTTCTTGTCCAAGCACTATAGTTTCTCAAGGATGTAGTTTATTCATTGTAAACGTTGAAACAAACACGACACATTATTCGAAAATTAACAACAAAAATATGTAAATGCCAACTTCATTAAAGGTAAAGGTAGGCAAATTCTAAATCTTTCTCATACCAACTGCCTAAAAGAAGATTACAACATAAAAACAAAAAAAATACCCAAGATCAATTCAGAGATATCTCTTTATCATCATCTTTGGATTATGTATCTATATAGATTATTTAAATATTGGTATCTTTAGGATTCTTTATGGCAATGGATTGATTGTCTTGTTAGTGCGCCTACTCCACAACTTCCATATCTAAAAGGTATTGACTATAGCCTCATACTTCCTTGTCCAAGCATTATAGTTTCCCAAGGATGAAATTTTGTTGAGCTTCGTATTCCTCAATGACTTGTTCAATAGTTCACCAATAGAAGTTAATTAGATTAAGTATTTGGTGTCCCCACTACACAAGAATCCAATTCACGAGTTCAAATCAATATCATCATAAGGGATGTAAAACTGCTTCTTCGCCACCTTCTACTCAATTCCTTCTACCTCAACATTAATGTTGGTAGGAAACCCCATGTGGTTATGCATGGCTACATCTCTAACCCCTTTTTCTACTTCAGTAGGCTTGTTCGCTTCCTTCTTACAAGATCTAGGTTAGCATCTTCTCACTAGTTTAGATGAATTATCAATGTCTATCATCATCAATATGCTTCTGTCGGGCTTGGCACTCATGCTTGAAGATAGAGGTTGTATCTTGTGATTTTTTTGTTGAAGGACGCATGGGAGCCCTATATCACTTCTTTTTTCACCTTGGATCTAGTGGCTATCAACAATTAGAGCTAGCAAAGAGTGGGTTTCTTCATAAGGCAACACCTTAACATCCCTCGGCTCATTATGTAATGAAATGGCTTCTAGATATGGGAGACAAGAAACCATCTAACACTAAGTGTCAATCTAACATATGACTATCCTCGGATATAACCACAACTAAGTAGAACCTTAGAACCTTTTGCAAAACCTCATGGGAAATGAAGGCACTGCCTAAGGAAACCAAAAGAATAACCATATAAATGAACCTGTGATGCCCTTTTACATACCATTATAACCGAGAATTTGTAGAATCTCTTTCAAAAATCATTACCAAAAGCACAAGCTAATGTAGTCTTGTGCATACACATGCAAAGCCATTGTCATCATTGTAGGTAGAATGAGTCCCTAATCTATCAAAGCACTAAGGGGGCTTGTCAAGATGACCACCATCATCCTTCTTCCCTTATGCCCATGTGTCATAGTCGCGTCAATTAAATGCCACTTTTAGCCTTCCATCAATGTCCATCGTATTTGAACCTTGCCTCCCTTGCAACATATACAAGTAATAAGCCTTTGAACTATTGATAGTGGAGCAAACGTCCCTCGTGGAATTTGCTTCTAGGTTGTCTTAGTTGATATCTCACACTTGATTGGTTATTAGCACTTCTTCATTGGCTAGAAAATCCACCAAATAATTTGCTATGAGCATAGGGATGTGAGAAAAATAATTGAATATTTGCTTGCATACCTTAAAGAGCCTCCAATTATGGGTAACATGTGCACAAGAGTTCCATTCAACATTTGTTCAAGGGTATTTTTGAGAATGAGAATATCCCTCTACTATAAGTTTTTCATAGCCTTCTTTAATTGTTATGCAAAGGTCTTGTTCGGAAGGATTTGAGGATAAATCTCGAGACATCTTTGGAAGCTCCTCATATGCTTAAGGGGCTTTAGTTCCCTTTTGAGGCTTCATCAACATTGAGTTTTATTAAGTCCACAAAAGTTGATGACCACGTCTCTAAAGTTTTAGTTGAGGGGGGGGATGCTTTGGGTTTTGTTGACAACTCCCCTTTTTAAATCCCCCAAAGTTGAAAATTTATTTACACTTTGACTAATCCTTTTTTGTTTTCCCATGCCCATGACATTAAGAGTGTGGTTTCTTTTAAATTTTAGGATATCCCAATACACAACAATTTTAAACTCCTATGTTCCCCACCTTAACATATGTCAGTTGTATTCTTTCCAAATTGACCACAAGATGAAACCTAGAGATAGCTTATGATATCTTGTTTAAGATTGGGTTTATGAATATCAAAAATCTCTTATTATTTCTAGAATATCCTCTCTTCTTATTTGTTTGCCCAAAAATCATGGCATACCTATCCCATGTGAGATCAACATGATTGCATTGGTTGAAGATGTGTTCTCTTCTTTCTACTTTTAGTCTACTCCTGAAGCAAAGAGATGGTCCATCTTAACCTCTTCTTTGTAGTTTATTCCAAGTCAGAACCTTTCTTTTCACGAGAAACAAAAGTAAGGTAAAGCCTTTTGACCATGTTCCCAATTTCCAAATCTACTTCCAAACCATGTATTTTTGTGAGAAGTGTACTTTGCCTCTTCTATAAGCCCCTGTGATTGAAAAGGACCCTTTACCTCTATGATTGAAAAGGACCCTTAACCTATCTATCCAGATTTGAGTTCATCATTGTTGTCCTTAACCTTGGCCTTTCTTTTATGTAATTTAATTTCTAGAAGCTCCACTCCCCCTTGAGTAATCCTTTGTGTCTAGGTATCTTTTTTTTACCAAGAACATCTTATATCCACCATATCCAGATAATCCTCTCAATATTGACATCATGACTCATCTCTTCAACATTCTAGAAGAAAACACATGCTTCAATTGTAAACATCTTATTCAACATAAATTTTTATCTAATTCAACTTCATGTTCTTTCTTGTAAACTATGATGGTTCCTAGTGAGTTCTGCCAAATAAATCACAATGCTCCTCCACTTCACCTCCAAAATCATATTGCAAGATCTTCATCTAGAGGTAAAAATGGATCTGAGAGTTCCATGTGGCCAACAAGTTTAAAGAAGCGGTATCTCTTGTTCCCTTGGAGTTTCCTTTTCTCTCATCAAATGTTTTAGATTTATGGATTGATCTATCTAACTCTAGAGTCATAATCATTTCTCTTTTCATTCCCAAATTGTAAACCTTGCAGAGTATTTGTTTAAATTTTCATTAGTCACATTATATGATATACCACTTGGGTGACTTTTATTAAAACCCCAAAGCTTTGGTAATCCAACCAGAGAAAAAAACTTGATGTTTGATACCAACTTGCAATGTGCATGTATTGAAATTGAGCAAATTCTACAACTATAAGGGTAATCGAAATAGGCAACAAAAGACATGAAAGCAGTAAACCTCAAACGATAATGGAAACACAACATATTAAGGATACACCTATAAAACCAGGGATAGATTGCACATGTGAATTCAAATTATGTTCAAGGGAGGGAATTTCTCAAATGAATTTGTTAATTGTATTGTTGAAAATGGAAGATATCAATAAGAGGAACCCCTATTTATACTAAAACTAGGTGAAACCTCTTAAAATAATACTCAAGTTACTACTAAAAGTGTTATACATAAAAATAACTCTTTACAAATATTGAAATACAAAAATATTAAAATTTAACACTAGAACATTATTACATCATCATAAAAAAAACAAAAAAAACAGCTTTTAGAAAAGGCCTAATGCAACATAAATATGTTGATATTACATATAAATGTATAGATAAGCTAACATGAGTAACTCACTAACAAATATGATGACATTACATCTACATGTATAGATAAGCTAATATGAGTAACTTACTAACACTATACAATACTTCTTACATATAACCAATTCAAAATCATTTTTGGGCCCATAAGGAAACTTCGTAGTACCAACTACAAAATCAAACACAAGGATATATGTGTGTTTATATCATAATACTATGGAACATTGTTTGGTTTCAAATGTGCATTTAAGACATCAAAGTTGCCCTAGAGTCAACATAAGTACATTTATGGCATCAAAAGAAAGAAAATGCTTAGTAACAAAGTGGTACATTTGTTTCTACAAAATAACCACATGGAAAAGGGCTTTACAATTTTCTTTTTATAAAATTATACATATTTATTTCTCTAAATATTATAAAATTTAAGAACCACCCAGAAGCATAATTTAATAAAAAAGAAAAACAAACCACACTTAGCAAAACTCCCAAAGAAACTAGGAACGAATCATTATTAAAATAGAGTTAGAATTTTCAGCTTAGAAAGAGATAGAGTTAGAATTTTCAGCTTAGAACGAGATTGGGATTGGTTAAAATTTGTTAAATTATAATGTTACAACTTCCTACACTTAGCAAACTCCCAAAGAAACTAGGAACAAATCATTATTAAAATAGAGTTAGAATTTTCAGCTTAGAACGAGATTTGTTAAAATTTGTTAAATTATAATGTTACAACTTCCTAGCATTGTAAAAAAAACACTTTCTATATGCCATATGCCAAGAGAGAACCAAGTCTGAATACTGTATTTTTGCGGAAAAAAAATAGTTTTCAATCAGCACAGAGATGTTATCCGAATATAAAGGAGAATATTTCATGAAATTGCACTGTTTAATCAAAATTAGACTGATATATTTCACGATCTTTTAATCTCTCCTCAAAAGCAAAGATTCGGTCATGGAAACCCGCTTTCTAGAGAATGGGCAATGAAATATTACAAAATTTTGAGATGAATAACGTATCTCTCGCCCATTTTTCCCCATTTTTCATAGTCAACATCTGAACTAGAACTCGAGGGTTATAAGATAGCCATCCATTTCTATTATTAAGAACTCTAAGAAAAGCTTTCTACGCACTGATGATCACTTAGCGATCATGGTAACAAGGCACCATTATGAACAGCCATATTTCACATTTTTTCACGTCTCGAAATATTACGATGCCTCAAAGTAACATTGATAGCCATCGATCTAACATGTTTCATAAAATAATTATTCATCAAAGAAACTCCTGGCTTGATTTCCACACCACCATGAGATACACTGAAAATACACAAATTACTTTGAGACTTCCCTCCCAAACTTCGTCTCGAACCTATTCACCTATTCATTATAAAGATAACGTAGACAATGTCATTTTCCTTTCTTTTAGAGACCATGTCACAGAAACAGTTTACCTAAATCCCTAAGATAGTTCTTATCTGATCAGGGGAATGCCTCAGCACAGTCCTTGGCTCCGGATAGCCATTCTCAGGATCAAGGACTGAATTATACACAAGCTCGTAGGATTCCGCAAGCACCCTTGAAATTCGGCTGCAAACCTCAGTACGCAATTGAGGAACCTGCAGTTGCTGAAATTCTGGAAGGGCACCCTCACTGCCAGCTACAAGCCCAAAGAAAATTTTCAAGGACTCTGCAACTGAGGATAGTGACATCTCTTCCGCTTCTGCCAGTGGCTTGCTTAAATCAAATTCCTCCTTCAAGACAATTTCAGACTGTGAATGCTGTTTTAAGTGATTCCGTATGTAAGAAACCTTATTTTGCATTCCACACCTTTCGAGAATGAATTCAACTTCTCTGTCCACAAGTGTATTAATGTGCATTTCAATAGCTACATTAAGCCCTTTTACAAATGTTGCGGCAACCTCATGTCCCATCAGTGGTTGTTGAATAGCTGACAAACAATTGATAAGGAAAATTTTACGCAAAGATTCAACCTGCAACAGAATACCAATTTAGATACTAAAACCAAAAACAAGCTACTATCACATATCAATGACTATGCTCTTTGAAATCCAAACACACAAAAGTGACCCCCAAAATAATTAAACAAATAAATTATGGAAAAAAAAGACCTTCCCTTGTAATTGCAAATTGTCAAACATTTAATTTTGATGCACATTGCCCACTGAAACGTGTCAGATAGACAAAAGATAAAATATAAACAATGAGTATGGGAATGGTGGATGCAGAAAATATTGACCAATTAAAGCATGTTCAGCAAACTTTGAAGGAACAAATTATAACAGTTCTGAGCTGGAAAGGTGTATCTGGAGAAGCATTTGAAGAGATGGCCATCAAAGCAAGTAGAATGGATCATAATAAAATCTATGGGTATTATGTTGTAACAGAAAACAAGAAAGCCTCGCAGATGGAACGAGCTCCTCATTTCTGTAAATCTATACAGGTTCTAAAGGCAGATGCAAATATAGAAACATATGTGGCCAATAAAGTTCATCATAGACAATCAAAGTCGATATTTAGGTTGTTATAAATAGAGAAGATTACTGAATGGTCAAGTTGTTATTAAGTACAAAAAGAACAGGATCTGTAGACAATATAAGCAGAGGAGACACAAGGTATCAATTAATGCTTCAGGCTGAAGCTGAAGGGGAGAAAACAGCCCAAATCTCATAGGCAGTGGAAACAATGATGGAGGAGAATTTGAATTTCCACCAAGGACTTGAACGTACATTTTCACCTTACACCATCACAAGTTACAAGATGTGCACCAAGGAAACCTACTAGAGCAATATACTTGGGAACTGTGACAACAAGATCTAGCACCCACAAGGTGTGAAGTCCCAATCACCAAGGTTTTAGTTTTGTACAAGTCAAGCAGGCTGCCCACTGTCACCTCAATAGATCTTCCTCTCTCTTTAGGATGGCTCTTCTCCAACACAAGGCTATGGAGTGGAGGTCCTAGATGATGTTAGAAGTGGAAGACTTAAACAAAACAAATAGTTGCAAGAATGGTGAAAGTATGAATGGTTTGAGAACAAGAAGTATGATAGAAACCCTGGGACTAGTGCCGACCAAATCTTGGGCAAAAGGGAGTCAAGGAACAACACTACTCTAGAGAGGGCTTTTTTATGAATAATTGAGGAAAGGGTTGCAAATAGGATGCCACAATCAGCCTTAAAAATGCTGGAAATAACTGCATAAATAAATCCTGACAGCTCTATTGGTGCCACTCTTGAACATGTTGATGAAGGTGCTGCTCTACAATGATATATTAATTACAACAACCACTTTTTTAATAGGTGAAGGATTAATACATGCAGAAATACAACAGCAGAAGGAAATAAAAGGGAGAACCTCTACACATTATTCCTATCCAAATGGCAAATATTCTATTTCATGGCCTCTATAAAACATGCAAGAGGTTCCGACAATTATCCAACAACATAAAAAGCATGCAAAAAATTAAGCCTCACAATGATTAATATCTTGAATCTTACAATGGAGAGTGAACTTCCCTTTTCTTGAATCTTACAATGGAGAGAAGTTCTTTATAATGGAGAGAGAGCTTCCCCAAATGTCCCAGCCACAATTACAATGGAGAGAGATGTTCTCTTTATAAAGTGAGTCTCTTCTCTCATGCAATTAAATATCATTACCTTTCCAACTCCACGACAAGTCAAATGAATAGTAAAATAATGTAGTAGTTATATCTCTCCTCAATCCATTGTTGACCAAATCAAGGCATGCAGAAACTAACCTCTCCAAGCCAACTCACCCATCTAAAGATAGAGAGTTAATGCTCATGAAGGGGCACACCACCAAAAGTAAGCACCAAAACAAGTCAAATGACAAGTATCCACATGGAATGCACCCTCCAAGAATGCATACATGCAAGATATAATAAAATAATTCTCTACATGGGAGGATGTGCTCCAAGGTCCACCTAAGAGAACTCACCAATTGCACCCTCCATATGCATGAGAGAATAAACAATATAATAATCCTCCTAGGAGATGCTCCACAACAACCTCCTACAAAAAAAAAAGCAAGAGGCCCACAAGATGAATGCAACCAGTCCACATATGAATCCCAAGGCAACCAACTCCATGGAAGATTGTGCAAGGTGCCAAATAGATGGAGCACTACACAATGAAAGATGCGGTCAACTCAAAAATAGGTGAAATATTATCCAAATGTACACCCTCCAAGACAAACACCAAAAATAGCGAGTAGAAACTTCCCCATGTACATCATGTAATAATAATCTCCAAAAATATAAAGGAGACCAAGCAAAGTACATGCAAAAGCCTCATGTGTGGCCCTCCAAATATGCCAAATACCTTCCAGTAAATGTCCTCCATAACTACCTCAAATATAATAATATGTGTGCCAAGTCAAAGAGGCGAGGACACTATCCAGGAAGTTTAAAAGGTGCCAAGTGTATCTGAAATACCCATGCAATAAACATGAGAGAGTACCTAGGAGAGGTGCACCCTAAATGACTATACCATATAACTATCTCAACCACCCAACAAATAATATAATATACTCCAATGAAGTGTGTCTTGGGAGAAGGTGTCGAGAGTGATTAGACCTCATCAATAAACCAATAAAATATTCCTCCATACGCAATGTCATAAAGATTTCCAACCAACCCAAGGGAGTGTGCCCTAGAGAGGTGTACCAAAACAAATAAAATAATGCATGCCTTGAAAACTATGCCGAAGAAGGGGAGCATGCCACTAGAAAGCTTCAACTGACTCGAACCAATCCCTTCACGTGTGAAAAGGAAGATTGATAGAGACAAAATATATTGCTCTAAAGCATGAAAAATATATAATTTAATAGTGCTTATGAATATGTTAATATTACAATGAGAGAGCTCGGCTTAAACATGGCCCAAGGTGCTTGTTTGAAAATCCGTGACCTTTTTTAGTCATACCCTTTATAAATATTATTATTATTATTATTTATATATAATTTTATTAGTTTTTAGCTTAATTATTATTTATTTTATATATAGCATTGTCTTCCCCCTAAGAAATGCTTTGTCCTCAAAGCATAGGTCACAAAGGATGTTGTTGAAAAAAATTCTTCGTCTCGCAAGATGCATCTTCTTCCAGTTGGTTCTTCCACTAAATGAGATATTCTTTAACTACTCAAAGCATAATTTCTTTTCTCTAGTAGAAATGATACCTTTTGATTCTAAAATGGTCTTCCCTTCATCATCTAACCGAAGGAGTCTTCTCTGTGAAGTTTGGTGTCTTCCCAACAATTTCTTGAGGCAAGATACATGGAAAACATTTTGAATGTGGCTTTTATCCAGTAGATCCAAGCTATATGCGACTTGGTTGATCTTTTTGTTAATCTGATATGGTCCATAAAACTTCGGGGCCAACTTGTTCTTTCCATGTTGTTTCAAGGATAGTTATATGTCAGGTTGAAGCTTGAAAAATACCCAATCTCCAAACTCAAATTCTCTCTCCAACTTATGTTGGTTGGCTTTGCTATTTCATACAATTTATTGCAATATTTAAGTTTCCTTTAAGTGTCTGAAGGACCTATTACCCACCAAAAGTGGGTAACCCATTAGAGAATTTTTTTCTCCCCATTGGTCAGCCAACCAACCAACAGCTCTATGATGATCCACAGATAGCTTCACTTCAGAATTCTTCATTCGCACTCTAGTTAGTGCTCTCTCCCATCTGACCTTTTTCTTGAACGAAGGTGGGTCATCTATCAAAACGTACACTACCATTTTAGTAATCATGTGTTTTCATTTAATGTTTTGGGGCATACTAATATGGATCACAAGCCAAACTAGATGATTGACCACTTTTGATTGTACCCTTGTTCCTATGCTTCACCTAGGAGGCTATCATTTGCCCCTAGTCCAGTGTGACCTCCCTTAAGAACCTTCCTCCAAGAGGGGCACTAATAGGAGGCATTGATTGATATAATGTACCCAAGCTAATTGACACCTGCCACCTTCCATGTTTCCCTTATTATCCACATCCATTCTTTGAGTTGATTGTCATTGGTCATTGGGATTGGCACCCTATATCCTCATCTCTGAGTCAAGGCTCAAAAATTTGTTGTAAGAGGTCAATGCAGCTAAAAGAGAGACAAAGGCATATGAAGAAGCAGATAAAGAATATGTAAAATGCAAAATATGGCTAGGACATAAAAAGCATGTGGGAAAATGCTTAGCATGAGCTCTACCCCCACATTACCCATCACCTAATTCCTTACCATTTCATGATCTATCTAAATAAAGGAACTCATGAATGTCTCGATTCCGAACCCCAATAATCGATAAACTGCTACATTTTTAAGGGGTGTTGAAAAAGCATAAAGCAAGTTGGGTCTCCTAAGCAATGTAAGAAAGAAAGATAAATCATTAAAGTAAAAGGCACACCAAAGGGGGTGGGAAAAGTAGGTCGGGAAAAGGTAACTCATGCTTCCACGATTGCTCCCTCTTCTCATTATAGCACATAAAGATGTTGGACCTAGTTCAATGGATACCATGGCTATGGACATCTTCTTTGAAGTTTTGCCCCTTTCCATTGTTGAGAAATCAATGTGTTTGTATATTAGGTATATTTCTCTTTCATGATAATTGCTTGTGAATGTTTGTTGGATTCTTATTATAATATTATGTTCTTTTTCATCAAACAATTATCAAAAACGTGTATAAAATCTTTCGATGAAAATCACATGTAAGCAAATGTTGTCGACGCATTTCGAAACAACCAGTGTCCTGATGATGAACCACACTGGCTAGTTTGAAACGCGTCAACAACATTTGCTTACATGTGATTTTCACCGAAAGATTTTATACACATTTTATGGATCACAAAAGCGAAATTCCTAATAATTATCAAAAACATAAATATGAAGATCACAAGAGACAATAAACATAAGATATTGTTAGTTTGTGTAGCATCAGATGTGTTCTAGCCATGAAACATTGTGAAGAGGCTAGAATGTTGAGATTTTGTGTATTTGGGGTAGCATCAGTTGTGCTCTAGGTCCCAAATTTTGAGGAAGGACTAAAGTTCACCTGATCTACAAGACCCAGAAATGGATTTGGGAAATTTCATCTGGTTTAGGAGATATTAAATTGATTAATTATTTTAATGTATTTCCTAAGTTAAAACTTAGGAAAATAAAATAATTAGAGTGAATTTAATTAAAAATGTGATGAAATTGTCTTAAGTCACACGGATCAAGCTTTCTTTTAATCTTAACCATTTATTAAAGATTTAATCTTGGATGTTAATTTGTCGAGAAAAGTATAAAGGAAAGGCTTGGGGTCATTTGTAAGATACAGAAAGGCAGAGCACTGAAGCTAAGCTGAGATTCTAGGGCGAAGTTGCTGAAAATTCTAAGAAGTGTCTTAGTTGTAGAGAGGGGAATTTAGACCAAGGTGATGATCTAATCTCGGGGTCTAGAATACACAAGAAGCAGAGAAGAGATCAGCGAGGATAGCGCAGAGAAAGGCAGCAACAGCAACAGCAGCGGTGTCTTTCAGGGGCAGCGCTGGGGTTTCTAGGCCTAGATGTGGCTGAGTTCTATAAATCCCGTTTGAGGGTGTGGATCAATCAGTATTTTTGGTCTTAGATCAGCCAGGTGCTGCAGATCTAGAGTTTTCTCTGTAGGTTTTTCCAGATCTAGAACCCAAAGTTGTGTATTCAGAAATATTCTTAATAATAGAGACCTCTAGCAGCCAGAAACCAGTTTTCCCACATTGGGTTTTTCTGGGGACAGTTTGTCTAGAAATAACTGTGTCACTTTGTCTATGTGTGCATGTGGTTATTCTAGATTTGAATTGGTAGAGATCTGTTATGTGTTTCTCTTTGATGTTAACCTGAATTTATTCAGTTGATAACTTGTATAAGTAGGAGAAGCTTAACCGAATTAACAGAAATAATTTCTACATAAGATTTAAGATTCAGAAATTTCTACATGGTATCAGAGGAATTACAGATCTAGAAGGGTCACCAGCTGAAGCATCTGAAGGATCTAGCTACAAAAAGCAGCTAGAAAGGCAACAGAAAAGCATATCTTAAGGGACAGCGCAGTTTTCAGGAGGAGATTCACGCAGAAGGAAGAGTGACGTTGTCCAGAGCTGTGTCCTAGCAAGCCCACGTAATTACTGCGCAGAGGCAGCTCGTAAACAGCGTTGGTTAGGTCTGAAGCCAGCCAGTGTGATTCAAATCTGAATCTGTCAAATCCAGAAAAAGTCTACAAAAAAGTTGCAGAAATTCAGAAGAGTTGGTGGGGTTAAACTTCTGAAGTTTTCAGATTTTTAACCTTAGCACAAGTGACAAAGTTGGGGAAGAGATCAGTTTCTCAAAGAGTTTCTTGCCAAAGGAAAATTGCAGTTTGGTCAAAGAAGAAGCTGGATCATAGTTGATTTAGTAGATTTCCAAGGAGGGAAATCAAGTGTCAGAGGGAGCAGAGAGTTCCCAGTTCGAAAAGGACCCTAGATCCAAGATCTCTAGCATAGAGAAGAGGAGCTCCGACACACTCTGAGCAGATGGCTCCTCATGGACTATAGCCGAATAATAAGAAGGATCTTTCAAAGATCAAGTGCTTCCAGTGTGGCGAAATGGGACATTTTGCCAGCCATTTTCTAGAAAAGAAGAAGGACAAAGAAGCATCTTCTTCCAAAGCAGCGGTGGCAGATGATGGGTCCAGAGATGATGTAGCCATGAGCGCTCATGAACCACGAAAGTGGGACGACATGGACATGTAGAGGAACTACATGGTAGTAAGGTGGGATCCTTGAGCAGCTCATCTCTTGGATCACAAGCGAGCTACGGCAGCCTTAAGACAGTGGCGGGACAAGTGGAGCAATGGGTGCATAGATCACAGATGAGGCATAAGCAGAGGCAGATCTAGAGGTTGGGAGGAGCAGCGCAGAGCATAGCAACAACAGCGTAGAAGCAGTAGCAGCACAGAGGCTGATGTGACTTCAGCAGCACAGTGCAGTACTGCTTACGCAGTGCAGAGCTGCAGCAACACAAAAGGCTTCAGAGGGACAGCACAGTGCAGCAGCAGCATGATAAATTTCAGCACAAGGAGCTGATGTGACTTCAATAGTGCAGAGGAAGTCTAATTACGCAGGCAGAGCTGTAGCTGTGCATCATTCTTTAGATGCCAGCACAGATCTGTAGCCTATGGAGCTTTAGTGATAATGATGCAACCCATTTAACTTGTTTGCCAAAGATTGGGCAGGAGATTCAGTTTTTTCTCTCAACAACTGAAGTTGCAGTGCAGCAGATCAATAGTGGCAGTCCTATGAGAAGCACAGATGCAGCATATTGAGAGGGAGCTGCAGTACAGTGGTTGCAGTGGCAGTGGCAGAGCCATGGGCAGCAGTGCAGAGTTGAGTGGCAGGAGGCCAAGCTTCAGCAGCACATAACCAGTGCCCAAAATCATGTAATGCGTAAGTGTGATGTATTGCTAGAGCACACCCTTGATGCTAAGAGGGAGTGTTGAGATTTTGTGTATTTGGGGTAGTATTAGCTGTGCTCTAGGTCCCAAATTTTGAGGACGGACTAGAGTTCACCTAATCTACAAGACCCAGAAATGGATTTGGGAAATTTCATCTGGTTTAGGAGATATTAAATTAATTAATTATTTTAATGTATTTTCTAAGTTAAAACTTAGGAAAATAAAATAATTAAAGTGAATTTAATTAAACATGTGATGAAATTGTCTCAAGTCACATGGATCAAGCTTTCTTTTAATCTTAGCCATTGATTAAAGATTTAATCTTGGACGGTGATTTGTCAACGAGAAAAGTAAAAAGGAAAGGCTTGGGGTCATTTGTAAGATACACAAAGGCAAAGCACTGAAGCTAAGCTGAGATTCTAGGTCGGGGTTGCTAAGAATTCTCAGAAGTGTTTCAATTGCAGAGAGGGGAATTTAGACCAAGGGGATGATCTGATGCCGGAGTCTAGAATACACAAGAAGCAAAGAAGAGATCAGCAAGGACAGCACAGAGAAAGGCAGCAGCAGACAGCAGCAGCAACAACAGTAGTGTCCTTCAGGGGCAGCGCTGGGGTTTCTAGGCCTAGATCTAGCTAAGTTCTATAAATCCCGTTTGAGGGTGTGCATCAGTCAATATTTTTGGTCTTAGATCAACTAGGTGCTGCAGATCTAGAGTTTTCTCTGTAGGGTTTTCTAGATCTGGAACCCAGAGTTGTGTATTCAAAAATATTCTTAATAATAGAGCCCTCCTACAGCCAGAGACCGGTTTCTTCCACATTGGGTTTTTCCGAGGACAGTTTGTCCAAAAATCACTATGTCACTTTGTCTATGGGTGCATGTGCTTATTGTAGATCTGAATTGGTAGAGATCTTTTATGTGTTTTGCTTTGATGTTAACTTGAATTTATTCAGTTGATAACTTGTATAAGTAGGAGAAGCTTAACCGGATTAACAGAAATAATTTCTGCATAAGAATTAAGATTCAGCAATTTCTATATAGAATACATGAGATCTTCAAAACCCAGAAATCGTTTCTTGAAAGTCCACCTAGAAGTGACTTAATTAGATTATTGACCAATTTTTTTAATGTTTCCTAAGTCTTAACTTATGAAAATTGGTTAATTAATCATTATTAATTAAGCCAAGGCGAGAATCATCTAGAACCTCACACAGATCGATGTAGAGATGATCCTAGCCATCGATTATGTTTTGATCTTGGTCGTTGGTGCTTCAACAGAAGATTAAAAAAGGAAATCGATGTGGTGATCAAGAAATCACTTGAGACACTTGAGCAGTTCGATTTCCTTGGCAGATCGATTTCCAGCATAGCAGCAGTCAGTTGTCAGAGAGAGCCATAGATCGAAGCAGTGAGTGAGGGGCAGAGACAGTGAGGCTGGAGGAAGTAATCCAGATCCAGTGAGTGCATTTGTAGAGAGGCAGAAGAGCCACAGAGAAGCTGACGCAAGGACTGCGCAGTAGCTTCTAGAGGCAAGTTCGATTCGCTGAGAGGGGAAGACATCTTCAGTTCCAAAGGTCAGGAAGGAATGCCAGAGTGTCGGAGAAGAATTTTCCCAACTAGCAGAAGGCAAAACAACTTCATCAGAGACCAGTCAAAGGCTTGACGTCAAGCAGACTGCGTAGTGCAACATAGAGGTTGACGCAGAGGATCAGAGGGCCAAGTTTTCTGAAGGCGAGTTGTGGCAGGGTTTGTCTGTGAAGTGAGGAAATTCCTCACTAGATTTTTGTCAGCATTTTTCTCTGTAGGATTGCCAGATTTCGGCATGTAGTTGTACTCAGAATTTCTCATTGTTGCCTAATAATAAAAACCCTCACTGTTGCATTGGTTTTCTCGCATTGGATTTTTCCAGGGACTTTTCCCAAAACAATTGTGTTAATTATATGCATGTTCTGACATTACTCAACCTCCAACGTTTTATTTTTCCGCGGAATTTTATTTGTGAACGCTGCAGTGTGTTTATTTCGATATTTTTCGTAGTCGATAAATTGTTAAATTTAATTAACAATTAGGAGAAATATTACCAGTAGTTGCAATAGGATTCCAGTGTAGGAATTTTCACATGGTAACAGAGCATAAGTGATCAACTGGGAAGCTCAGAAGCAAAAGGAATAATTTCACTGCTCAGAGGGAGCAGCAAACCAAAATTCTTAAAGGTAGTGCAATTCCTTGACAAGTAGGTCGAATTGTTGGGGCAGCAGTTTGATTTTCAATTGCAAGGTTGCAAAAAAGTCTAGTTGTCCAGGTTAATGATTCCAGCAGTTAGAGGGAGCAGTTGCAACTTGCTCAGCAGATTCCTCTATTGGACGCAAAGGATTTGTAGCAGTTCGCTAGAGTAGAACCAGTGTCAAGGTGGAAGAGAGAAGGGCACACACAGAGGGAAAATTTTCCTCGGGGAACTTCTAGTCTCAAGAAGTTCGATTTTCCTTGCAGATTGGCAATAGTTGGGAGCAGATCTTCTCACTCCATAAGGGAGTGCAAGTAGCAGAGCAGCAGCCGAGCAGAAGGAAAGAGTAAGTTTTCGAAAATTTGTTGAGATGGCCACTACTAGGCTTCGTGATCAGGACAAGTTGGATGGAGCTTCCAACTACATCATCTGGAAGGCAAGGATATCCTTCCTTCTAGATGAATTTGCCCTGAAAGCCTACATTGACAATGTAGTCGCAGTTCCTCAGGATGTAGATCAGCTGATGAAATATAGGAAGGAGATGGCGCGGGCAAAGCGGTTGATCCTGGCTGGAGTTCGGGATCATATAGTCTCACATATATCTGGCAAAGACACTGCCAAACAGATGTGGGATGCTCTCTCAACGTTATACCAGGGTACTTCCGAGCAGCGGAAGATGTACCTAGAGGAGAAGTTGAAATGCATCTGAATGCAAAAAGGGTAAGGCATAGACCCATACCTTACCAAGATTCAGGAGGTTTGGGACCAGTTGTCAACTGTTGGGGCAGCGCCTCAACCCACAAAGCTAGTGAGATTGGCACTTAACAGTGTCTCGAAGGACTAGCAGGTCTTTTTCCAAAGCATATTGGGCAGAGACAAGCTACCAGAGAGGGACAGGGTGTGGGTTTACTTGCAGCAGGAGGAATTGAGGTGAGCTCTTCTAAAGAGCTCCATCAGTGGCAACAGCAGCGATGCATCGAAGGCAGTAAAGGAGGAGGAGAATGTGACCCTTGCATTTAAGGGTCCCAGTCAGGGACAAGGGGAGCAGAGGAAGGACGACTTGTCGAAGGTCAAAGCTATTGAGATTGGCAATTAATAGTGTCTCAAAGGACTAGCAGGTCTTTTTCCAAAGCATATTGGGCAGAGACAAGCTACCAGAGTGCGATAAGATGTGGGTTGACTTGTAGCAGGAGAAATTGACGCAAGCTCTTCTAAAGAGCTCCATCAGTGGCAGCAGCAGTAGTGGATCAAAGGTGATAAAGGAGGAGGAGAATGTGGCCCTTGCATCTAAGGGTCCCAATTAGGGATAGAGGGAGCAGAGGAAGAAGGACATGTCGAAGGTCAAATGCTTCAGTGGTGAGCTCAATCACTATAGTACCCAGTATCCTCTCAGAAAGAAGGGCAAGGAGAAAAAGCGAGACTAGCAGGAAACTTCAGCAGAGATCGACAGGTTGTCCTCCAAGTTGGAGGAGGACTTCACTATGGTTGCCCATATACCTCCAGGGGTGAGGTGGTTTGATTTATAGTTGTAGACCCGAAGAGCTACAAATGGGCAGGGTCCTTGGGGAGTCGACCTCATGGATCATTACTGTTGATTTATGGTAGCATCGGATGTGCACTAAGTCCCAAATTTTGTAGGGAGGCTTAGACTCGTGTATTCCAAAATACCTAGAAAGCGTTTTGGGAAATTCCACTCAGATGAGGTTTTATTAAAATAATTAATTATTTTTAATGGCAGCCTAAGTTTAAACTTAGAGAATTAAAATAATTAAAGTGTATTAATAGAACTGGGTGTGAATCTTCTAGAAAAATATGAAGATCAAGTCAAGTTAATCTTAGCCCTTGATTATGTTTTAATCTGGGTCATTGATTTCTCAACGAGAAGATTATAAGGACTTCGATGGGCATTTGGAAACACACCAAGCAGATACTCAGTTGCCCAAGCATAACGATTTTCTCACTGGTTGAAGTTCGGCAAGAGAAAATCGAATCAGAGGGAGAGTTGCAGGATGGAGAGAGAGGGCATCAGCAATAGTCAGGAATGCAGGATCAGATTGGAGGAAGCAGCGTAGAGGCTGTGACGTTGGGACAGAGACAGCTCAAAGGCTAAGACGCTAGGATTGCACAGTCATTGTGTAGAGAGTGACGCATTGAGGCATCAAGTCCTCTCCAGAGTCAGAATTTCACTGTGAAGCGTGAGAAAATTGTTTGTAAATTTTCTCACATAAATTCCTCTTCTATTCTGCTAGTTGTATTTTGTACATAAGACTTTGTTGAAGAATAATAAAGAAACCCTCATCTGTTGCACCATTTTTTCCCACATTGGGTTTTTCCAGGGACAATTGTCCAAAAATAACTGTCATTATGATTATACTTGTGCTAGTATTTTTCCTTGCATTTACTTTCCGCAATATTTTAATTGTGAAGGCTGCAGTAGAATTTATTTCGATACTTACTATGTAACACCGAAAATAACTTGTTTCTCCATTAATAAGTAGAAGAAATAATATCAATTACTGCAGTTGGGGTTGTATTTAGGAATTTTCACATGGAATCGGAGCTAAGGTGAAGCAAGATAGCAGAGAAAGAAGAGCCAACACTGAATAGAAGAGGGAGTTCGAATCCGCAGAGGAATTGCGCAGTCCAATCCAAAAGGGGCAAAAATTTCTTGGGAAAACATCTCTCTGAGTGAGTCGACAGACAGAAAGATTTCCAGATCAAAATTTGCAAGTGACAGAGGGAGCAGCACAGAGCAGTGTTCAGGTGGGACGCAGTTTTGCTGGGCAAAAAAAACATCAAAAATCGAAAGGAAAAGTAGCATAGATAAGTATGAAAAATCAAGATGTCCCTGAATTATCTTCCAGATTGTAAGACGACGTCGCATGCTTGTCAAATTCAGCATCATCAGGTGTTTGTTATATTGATAGCGGGGCTTCAGCTCACATGACTGGAGTACGAGAATACTTCTCGAGCTAACAAGAAGAACAACTGAACTTCCTAAACACTATGGGAAATAAAACAAAGTGCACTCCAGCAGGGATGAAGCGAACAAAGTTCCTTCTCAAGTTAAATATTCCAGAAGATTTGAAATATCCGAATATCCATGAGGATACAAATATTATATTAGAAAGTATGATGAATGAATTGCTTGAATGTTACAAATGAGGCCTGCTTATATACCTACGCAGGTGCCTCTTCACGAAAGGTCATGTCTTATCAGACGTGACCTTTCAGCCTAATTACTAATTAACTAATTTATCATTACATTGCCTTCCTCTCAAAAAGCTTTGTCCTCAAAGCTTGTCGATGAAAGGCCTCGATTTCTTTTCTTGCTACGAACATCTTCTTGTCTTAGGGCAGTCATCCTTGTTGATACAAGTTGATATGATCCTCTAAGTGACAAACAAAACTGTCGCACTGAGAATGGATCAGACCATCCTAAATCAATTTTCTGTGGAATCTCGCGGCGACTTGAAACTTGTGCTGAATTATCACTTGAGCGCATTGCACTGATATTAGTATTCTTTGGAATATCAACTTGTTTCTGTTCTGAAGACATAGCTTGATCGAGTTGTCTGCTCCCGTTATTTGGATGTCAATAGGGAACTTTTTTGGTTTGACTTTCCATTCTTAGTCGTGTGGTGATGTTTTGATTTTCTTTTGGCGATGATGTTATTGAGTTGGTTACATAACTTTCGCTTGAAATGTTCATCGCCGGAACTACAACATCTAAGTTTGCATCTTTTGCAACTTGCTTGTCTTCTTCTTGAGTTATGACATTTACTGCATTAGTACCAGTTTCCTTCTCTTCAACTTGGATTTCTACATTCGATGCTTTATTTTCGACAAGCTGTTGCACCTTGTTTTCTAATGACTTCTTGTCTTTTTTCAGCTTCTTAATTTGCGTTAGTAATTTGTCGTTGTGGTCCCTGAGGCGAGCAGCTTCTTCATTCTTATTAGTGGTGATTTTGTCAATTTCCTTTTGCATATTTTGTATCACCTTTTTACCTTCTTGAGAAATTACCTGCGAAATTTCTTGTACGTCTTCAGGCGTCACGGAATTTGGCTTCAAGTTAACGTCTTGTAGCGTGATCTTCTTCTTTTTGTAGGTGAATGTCAAAAATTTCTTTTTCGTATTTAGGATAACTGAACCTAAGGTTTCCATCCATGGTGAACCCAACACAATATCACTATTATCCAAAAGTAAGGTTTTCATGGTAAATTGAGAGATAAAAGTATAATCCCCAATGTTTAGTTGTAGATTTTTTATGTCGTATTTTTTCTTGTAAAAAACGTCTAATTTTTCGATTATATTTGACTCAGGAATCACCAATTGGTTGGCAATTTTAGGGTTTATATATTTTTTCTCTTCAACGGGTGATATAGCAATAGTGACATCTTTTCCTGCGATACTTCCTTTAATTTTAAGTAGCGCTTTAGGGTCGATAGGTAGCGTTTCTAATTCTAAAAATCGTCCTGACTTCATTTTTGTATTAGATGTCATTTTGCTTGTTGAGATAAATATTCTTCAAATTCACTCTTTTTAACTTATAAACTTCCTTGATTATAAATCTTTAATAACTTCAAAATACCCTTTTTTTCTTCTACTTTTACTTTAATAGTTTTTTTTTTTTTTTTCTAAAGCTTCCTTTCCTTTTAAAAGCTTTTTATTTATTATTCCTTTAAACTTTGTAATTTTTTTTTAATTTCTTTTTTAATTGAGTGGAATGTTGGATCGTTAACCCCTTTATCAGTTTAACTTAGCAAGTCCTGATATACCACTACCAAAAAATCGTTACCCTATTTAAGGTAGTAGCGGTTGTCGAGACTATTAAAATGGGATGAAGATAATGATCTAATGCCCATTTAGTTGACTTTTTGGACGGTCATGTCCTCTCTCTGTCGTCACGCCCCGTAATGCAACTTTTTCATTGGATTTAAACGAACACAATGATGCCACGTTAACAAGATATGACAGTGAGAAACCGATGCAGATTTAGCTACTCTGTGCCACGAAATCGGTTGATATAGGCAACGATAATGATGAGAAATCTAGCCGCGGCTGTGAAATTCTGGTCGACCGATGGAATTGTGTTCGATGCTTGGGTGGTCGTCCGAAGGTTTATCAAATAATGAAGCGAACAGTTGCAGCGGTCTGTTGTCTGCCCTCCTCAAACACTGAGTCCGAGAATAGCGACTGTAGTATGCAGCAAAATGTTCGACGTGAGCCTTTGAAAAGGCCCCTTGAAGTGCATTGCGACCGTGTGGTTGCAGGAAAGATGGATGGTGACGGTGATTAGTGTGGCTTGCTTTGCAGTCTTTTTACGATTGCGTATGGAAGTGCTGGAGTGGATGATATTTTTAATATTTGTTGTGTTTTTATCTTTCTTAATATATATATATATATATTTTTTTTTAACTATATACTCGCTTTTTTTTTTTAATCTATTTTTGTTAAATTTGGACAACTAGGTCCAAACTCCATGTTATGATGCTCAGATTAAGAGGCTAATATTTTTGTTGGATTCCTCTTTCGGAGAGGTGTAAAATCCATATAAAATATATCTTAATCCGATGAGCAGAACATTTATTTTGAATTTATTATTTATAATAAATTATATGTGCAGGTCGGCCTTAAGGTTTTACACCCCCAGCAGATGTGTCACACACCTTAATGATGGATATAAATACAGTCAACATTGGAGAGCATTTCACTCACTCATCACAACACATCTTCCTCTCATCTGAAATATTATGAGCTACCTAAGGACAGTTTGACCACAAGTGAGGAGAGAAAATGGGCATGCAGTGAGGCACGTACGATTTTTAGCTGCTGGGTTTTGAAAGGTTGACCAGCGTTGAGCTGGTGTATGAGTCAATCAGTGAAAACTTGGAAGGTTCGATTACAGAAGAGCGGTACTACAGCACAAGAAATCGAGTCAAGGTGACATTTTGTACGTTGACTTTTAGCTGCCTGCGTTGACACTGGGCGTTGACTTTGCGGTGGCTTGGGTTGGCCTCATTTCTTGATTGGAGAATGTTGTGACACATCTTTGGTGGTGACCAAGGGAGCTTTCTTCATTGAAGCATCCTGTTGACCGCCGAAACGAACACACACATTTTTCCTGTTTCTGATTTGTCTTCTGTAAGATCTACTTATATGTTCTATCTGCATTTTGCTTAACTACTTGTATGATTGCTGTGAGAAAGTGAAATTGCTCCTAGCATAGAACATCTACAAAACTTTACATGGTATCAGAGATGAGGTGAAGACAAACTCTATCTATTGCAATCATCACCGGAAGAAATGGGTTCCACTAGTCTTGAATTCAAGGAGAATGACAAGCTGACTGGAAGTGATGACTTCCATGCCTGGAAGATGATATTAGATCTCAAATTGGAAGATCATGATCTCCTGGATCATGTGACGGGGAAGATTCAAGAACCTCCTTCCAATGCCTCTGCTGCTGTTAGAAACAAGTATAAGAAGGGAGAAATCAGAGCAAAGCTACTGATCAGGGAATCCATAAATAAGAGTCTGGTTGCCTACATATCTGAACTAGGTACATCCAAGGAGATGTATGACAAATTGATACTTATGTTCCAAGTAAACAATGTGAACCAAGTGCTATTCCTCAAGAACAAGTTGAAGAAAATGAAGAAGGGCCGAGACGAGTCTATTCAAACTTTCTTTATGAAGTTGACCGAAACCAGGAACAATCTGCTAGCTATTGGGGAGACAATAGCTGATCGTGAGATGGTTCTCACCGCACTTGGAGGACTTCCATATGAATGGAAAGTATTCACAACTACCATTCTCAACAATAATACCATTCCTAACTTTCATGAGCTTCTGTCAAGATGTATGCAAGAAGAAACAAGGATGAAAGAATTTGATAATGAAAGAAATGCTGCCTATGGTGCTCATTCCCGAAAGAAGAACTCTGGTGGTTCTAAGGACAAAGGAAGGACTAAGACTCAAGAGAAGAAGGGTATATGTTTCACCTGCCATAGGCCTGGACACTATGCTAGAGAATGCCCCTTCAAGAAGGATTCTCCCGATGGTGGCAAATAGCAACAACAGCTTGGAAGGAATGGGAATCGAAGAAATGACAAATCCAAAGGAAGAGGAGGCTCTTTGGAGGAAACAATCAACCTTCAGAAGTTGAGAAATGCAGTATGGGAGTCTAATGTTGATGATAAAAAGAAATGAGTATAATGTAAAAGAGTATGCTCTCTCAAATTGCATGGCCAAGTATGGATGTGCAGCTGTCGATCGTGTTGCATGAACCACATCACCGGATTCAAGGAAGCACTTTCTGACATGGTTGAAAGGGATACTAATCTAGAAATTATCCTTGGGGATAATGCCACTTATCCTGTGAAAGGGACCGGAAGGACCGGGACTGTGACCCTCCACTTGTCTCAAGGACAAGTCCTCCATCTGCAAGATGTACTCTATGTACCTAAATTGAAGAAGAACCTTGTGTCTGTATCTGCCATGGAAGACAAAGGATTCAATGTAACTTTCTCTGATGGAAAGGTACTCATATGGAAGAAGAGCTTCAAGGAAGCTATCTCAATTGGTTTTAGAATTGGTACACTCTACCAGGTTGGAGGGAGTCCGTTGGGAGCTATGACTTGTGATACTATCCGTCAAACCGAACTATGGCACCGAAGATTTGGACACCTTCATTACAAGGCTCTTCCCGAAGCTAGGAAGGTGGTAACAGGGATGCCTGATTTTGGAAATAATCATGAAGGTGTATGTAAGGGCTGTGCTGAAGGGAAACATACAAGGGGACCTTTCCCCTCAAGTGTCACAAAGACATCTGATATATTGCAACTGGTCCATTCTGATCTTTCTGGTATGTTGCCCGTAACATCCCTGGGGGGATGTTCTTACTATATGACATTTACTGATGACTTCTCTCGCAAAAACTGGATATACTTCTTGAAGAAGAAGGATGAGGCTTTCATGTGGTTCCGTACCTTCAAAGCCTTGGTGGAAAATATGACCGGAAAGAAGATCAAGATTTTGAGGACCGACAATGGCACTGAATATGAGTCAAATGAGTTCAAAGACTTTTGCAGAGAAGCCGGCATTAAGAGGGAGACTACCACTGCATATACTCCTGAGCAGAATGGTGTTGCTGAACGCAAGAATAGGACTATTGTGGAAGCTGCCCGTGCCATGCTATGTGACCAGGGTCTACCTAAGTTTCTGTGGGGAGAAGCTGCAAACACTGCTGTGTACATCCAAAACCGATGCCCTCATTCCACTTTGGACTCCAAAACTCCCGAAGAGGTTTTCTCTGGTAAGAAACCTGATGTCTCACATTTTAGAATTTTTGGATGTCCTGTCTATTTTCATGTGCCGAAAGAAAAGAGAAGTAAGCTGGATGCTACTGGGAAGAAAGGAATGTTTGTGGGCTACGGTGAGACTTCTAAGGCATATAGAGTCTATGTACCTGGTCAAAGGGAAGTAGAGATAAGCCATGATGTCACTTTTGACGAAGATGCTTCCCTGAAGAAAGTAGTAGATCTTCCTAGATCTGAAGAAATTCATGAAGAAAGGCCTGGAAATCTGGAAGAACCCCAGGATGAGACTATGCCTGATATTGAAGGGCCTATGGACCCTATTGATCCACCCCCTTCACTAGGAAAGAGACCATCATGGCTCAAGGACACCCTCGAAGATGCTGAGGGTCATGCTGCCCCAAGGGGGACATTTCGAGAAAGCAAGAAGCCGTGTAGATACCAAGGGTATCTAGCTGCCATGAGTACTATTGTACAATCTGAACCTGGATCTTTTGAGGAAGCCATCAAGCATCAAGTCTGGAAGGATGCTATAAGAATATGAGTCTATTATGAAGAATGATGTCTGGGATGTGGTCCCGAGACCGAAGGACAAAGCTGTTGTCACCGCTAAAAGGCTCTACAAGATTAAACATGGATCTGATGGGAGTGCTGAAAAGTTTAAGGCAAGGTTTGTTGCCCGTGGCTTCTCTCAAAAGGAAGGAATTGACTATGACGATATATTTGCACCTGTGGCACGATATACCACCATCCGATCCATCATAGCCCTTGCTGCTACGCAAGGATGGAGTCTTCATCAGATGGATGTCAAGACCGCTTTTTTGCATGGTGCAATAAAGGAAGAGGTGTATGTAGAACAACCTCTGGGATTTGAAGTTCAAGATCGAGACACTTATGTCTACAGGTTGAAGAAAGCCCTCTATGGGTTAAAGCAAGCACCCAGAGCTTGGTACGAGAGGATGGATAGTTACTTGATGAAGCTGGGCTTCACTCGAAGCAATGTTGATCCAAACCTTTACTTCAAGGTTGTGGAAGGGAAACCTCTCATTCTGGTGCTGTATGTGGACGACCTCTTCCTGACAGGTGATGACCCTCTCATTCATCAATGTAAGAGGGAGCTTGCTGCTGAGTTCGAGATGAAAGACCTAGGACTGATGCACTATTTCCTAGGCCTGGAGGTCTGGCAGAGACCTAGAGAGATTTTCCTTTCTCAAGGAAAATATATTGTGAAGCTTCTGGAAAGATTTGGGATGGTGGACTGTAAGTCCGTGTCGACACCGATGGAACTCAACTTTAAGAAGTTGAGTGGCGGCGCTGCTGGGCCTATCTTGGCCAATCCTACTGAGTATCGTCAACTCATAGGAGCTTTGATGTTCTTAGTGAACACCCGACCAGATATATGTTTTGCAGTGAACACTTTGAGTCAACAGATGGTTGAGCCTCATCACTTTCACTGGGTTGGTGCCAAGAATCTTTTAAGATATCTTCGGGGCACGATAAACCATGGGCTGAGATACACTGCCGGGAGTGTGATACTCCGTGGATATACTGATGCCGATTGGGCTGGCAGTGTGGTGGATCGTAAGAGCACATCTGGATGCTGCTTCAATCTTGGTTCTGCTTCGATCTCATGGATGAGCGGAAGCAGAAGTCGGTGGCTTTGAGCACCGCGGAGGCCGAATACATTGCTGCTAGTATGGCCTGTTGTGAAGCAGTTTGGTTGCGGAAGCTCTTTAGTGAGTTGTTTGGACATGTGCTAGATACCATTGTGATACTCTGTGATAATCAGAGTGGGATTCGTATGACTGAGAATCCTGTGTTCCACGACCGATCCAAGCATATTGATATCAGGTACCACTTTATCCGGGATATGGTACAGCGAGGCGCCGTAAAGCTCGATCATATAGGAACTGATGAGCAGGTCGCGGATATTCTCACTAAGCCCCTGGGGAAGGTCAAGTTCCTAACCTTCCGTGAGAGTCTTGGTGTCGTGGAAAGACCCTATGATGTGGGTCCTGTTGGACGATGAGCTGTGGGAGCTCTGGGGGGCTTTGGGGAGAGCTTCTTGGAGCTATGGGCAACCACAAGGCTAGGCTTGCCAACCTTGGTGGTGTGCTTGGACCCCACCGTTGTGATTTAGAGTTGGTTCACCTCTCATTTTCTGTGCCCCGTATGCATCCTACCCATTGAGTTCAGGGCTCATGGGAAGTACCTCTCATTTGGCCAATGAGGTGTGGAAAAGCTAGAGACTATTAGCAAAGACTGATGGACGCATCAGAGATTGCCGTACTCTCTATCTAGGATGGCACGGTCCAACCACTTGATCTGGGATCAAGATTTGTGAGGTCTGGGACCTCTGGACTGACTATGTCAGTCGGGGGATGATGTCTTTGTGACTGACCCACTTCTGTTCTGAAATAAAGAAGCCAGCAAAGCAAGTTTTCGGCGGGATGACGCACGATGTTGATTGCACTAATAGATGGAGTTCTCCCTAGTTGAGAGGGAGTGTTAAATTTGGACAACTAGGTCCAAACTCCATATTAAGATGCTCATATTAAGAGGCTAATATTTTTGTTGGATTCCTCTTTGTGAGAGGTGTAAAATCCATATAAAATATGTCTTAATCCGATGAGCAGAACTTATATTTTGAATTTATTATTCTTAATAAATTATATGTGCAGGTCGGCCTTAAGGTTGCACGCCCCCAGCAGATGTGTCACACGCCCCAATGATGGATATAAATACAGGAAAAGTTGAAGAGCATTTCATCATCATCACAATTCACATCTTCCTCTCTCATCAAATAGTACGAGCTACCTAAAGGACGAGTTTCAGCCACACGTGTGAAGGAGAGAGAGGACAGACCGTACGGCTGAGCTGAAGTACGATTTTCTGCTGCTAGGGTTTCGCAGAAAGTTTGACCAGCGTTGACTTTGGTCAACGCATGGTCCAATCAAGCTGAAAACTTGTGGAAGGTTCGATTTAGGAAGGCCGTACTACTTGGCACAGAAATCGAGGTCAAAGGGTTGACCGTTTTGCTGTTGCGTTGACTTTTAGCTTGCTGCCTTGCGTTGACTTTTTCAGGACAGCGTTGACTTTTGTAGAGTTGACTTGGGTTGACTCATTTGCTGATTGGAGGACTGTTGTGACACATGCTGGGCTGGCTGACCAAGGAGACTTTGCTGGTTGAAGCATCCTGTTGACCGCCGAAACGAACACACATTTTTCCTGTTTCTGATTTGTCTTCTGTAAGATCTACTTATATGTTCTATCTGCATTTTGCTTAACTACTTGTATGATTGCTGTGAGAAAAGTGAAATTGCTCCTAGCATAGAACATCTACAAAACTTTACAATTTTTTTCTTTTTTTTGTAAAAAACTATGGCCAAGGGCCTCTGATGAACTCAGTAGCAGCGGAGAAACTCCAAAGGTTTAGCAAAACACTTCGACGGCAACAACGTTGACGAATTTTTGATGGCCAAGGACCTGGATTGAAGAGCGTGGCTTTGTGCAGCGTGAACGGCCAAAAGATCAAACTGCTCTGATACCAAATGAAGCGAACAAAGTTCCTTCTCAAGTTAAATATTCCAGAAGATTTGAAATATCCGAATATCCATGAGGATACAAATATTATATTAGAAAGTATGATGAATGAATTGCTTGAATGTTACAAATGAGGCCTGCTTATATACCTACGCAGGTGCCTCTTCACGAAAGGTCATGTCTTATCAGACATGACCTTTCAGCCTAATTACTAATTAACTAATTTATCATTTATCTACATTATTTATTCATTACAAGGGAGAGGCACCATAGCGTTTCAAACGGAAGTAGGAACCAACATCAGAGCCACTAATGTGTTGCATGTGCCCGGGTTAGGAATGAATGCAATTTCATTGTCCTAGTTACAGGACAAGGGATACGATGTATACTTCATTGGACGGAAGATGTACGTCAAACATCCAAGTTGGAAGAAGATGAGACAAATTGGAGCTCGAAGTGACAGACTATATACATTGCAGCTCGAGACTCCAATGGCACTCATAGGCAGCAATCTTAATGGTGAGAAGGAACTAAATGAACTATGGCACGGGCGGATGGGGCACTTACACCATGGAGCACTAAGGATGCTCAAAGAGACTGTTACAGGAGATCCAGTCCTCAGTACTGAGCATGATGATGTATGCATAGGATGCGTACTAGGGAAGTATGCTAAGGCGACTTTTCCCAGAAATGATGACAGAGCGAAAGGCGTATTGGGGGTTGATACACTCAGATATTTGTGGCCCAATGTCCACAAGAGCGTGGAAAATACTTTGTCACATTTATTGATGATCACACTAGAAAAACCTGGATCTATTTCTTAAAGACCAAGGATGAGGTCTTTGATCAGTTTAGAGAGTTTAAGGCTCTCGTAGATAACATGACAAGGAAAAAGATAAAGGTATTGCATTCAGATAATGGTGGAGAGTACACGGACAAAGACTTAACAGATTTATGTGCAAAGGAGGGCATCAAAAGAGAGTGGACAGCTCCATATAACCCACGGCGGAATGGAGTAGCGAAGCGAAAGAATAGAACTATTGTTGGGGCAGCAAAGGCTATGTTATAGAACCAAGACTTGCCTATATTCTTATGGGCAGAGGCATGCAACACAGCGGTGTATATTCAGAATAGAACTCCTCACAGAGCATTGGGGAAGAAAACGCTTGAAGGGGTCTTCACAGGCAGAAAGACGGAAGTGAGTCATCTCAGGATATTCGGAAGTGTAGTATATTGTCACATTCCAGACAAGAAGCAGAGTAAACTGGATCAGACTACAGAAGAGGGGTATCTCGCAGGGTATAGCAAGACCTCAAAAGCATACAGAATCTACATTCCTAGCAGCAGGAAAATTGTAGTAAGACAAGATGCAAAGTTCATGGAAGATAGAGCTTTCAGGAAATCTCGTGAGATGCCAACAGAAAATCAGTCAGTGTATGTTCCATTAGTCCAACAGCTGGAAATACAAGCAGGAGGGCAGACACCAGGATCGAGTATAGTGACTAGCACCAGCATTTCCTCAAGAGTTGGAGATCCTGGCAATTCTCAGCAGATGGAACAGCAGGAACAGGAGGATTTGAGTGAGCCTCCTATCACTAGTGGTAGAACCAGTAGGGAAGTACGGCAGACACTGAGGGACGCAAAGAAGTTCGTTTGAGCTACCAGAACCAACAAAAGGCAGCGTAGGAAACCTGACAGATACCGAGCCTTGGTAGCACAGGTTGAAGAACCTTCCAGTTTTCAGGAAGTCGTACAACACCAAGTATGGGTGGATGCCATGGTAGAAGAGTACAGTTCTATCATGACTAATGACGTTTGGGAAGTGGTATCTAGACCAGGGGATAGATCAGTTGTAGGATCATGGTGGATCTACAAGACCAAGTACGCTGCAAATGGCAATGTAGAGAAGTATAAGACTAGGTTTGTGGCAAAGGGGTACACACAAAAGGAAGGAATAGTGTTAAATTTTGAAGATGTTCTATGCTTAGATGCAAATATACTTTGACCTTCTAGGGCAAAATGAAAGTAAGATGCAGATAGAACATACCATTAGATCAATGGAAGACAAGCCAAAAACAGAGATAACGAATGGTGGCGTTACAGCGATCAGCAGGATGCTTCAACCAGCAAAGTCTTCATAAGTTCAGCTACCCACATATGTCACACAACCCCAAGACAACCCAGACAAGAATACTCCACAAAGATGCAGCACCAAGAACGCAGCTCCATCGCCATCAAGAGAGAAGAAAATGCCTTCACACATTGTGTGTATAATGAACTCCAAGTCTCTCCAACATATAGGCATCTTTGGGGGTGTGTGACACATCTCTTATGCATGTGGGATAAAACAGGCCGACCTTGCACATGTGGTATAAATTCAAAATACATGTTATGTTCATCCGTTCAAGATAATCTTTAGATCGATCTTGCACCTCTCCGAAAGAGGAACCCAATAAAAATATGGCATCGTCATCTGAGCATCACATCATGGAGGTTGGACCTAGTTGTCCAAAATTAACAATCCCTCTCAACTAGGGAGAACTCCATCCACCAGTGCCATCCAAACATCGTGCGTCATCCCGTCATAATTTGCTTCGCTGGCTTCTTTATTTCAAAACAAAATGTGAGTCACAAAGAAATCACTCACGGCTAACCCGAAGTCAACTCAGAAGTCCGAAACCTCTATAGGACTCAAAGGAGTCACACACCAACCCGAAGTTGGTTTCACTGACCCGAAGTCAGTTGGAAGTCTGAAACCTCACTTGGACTCAAGAGAGTCATATACTAACCCGAAGTTAGTTTCACTGACACGAAGTCAGTTGGAGGTCCCAAACCTCGCTAAACCTGATCCCAAATCAAGTGGTTGGACACGTGCCATCCTAGACATAGAGAGTACGACAATCTCTGATGCGTCCATCAATCTTGCTATGGTCTCTATTCACATTTCCCACCTCATTGGCCAAATGAGAGGTACTTCCCATGAGTCTAAAACTCCATGGGTCGGATGCATACGGGGCAAAGATCAGAGAGAGGTAAACCATCTCAATGTCATCACGGTGGGGTAGAAGCACACCAACTAGGTTCAGCAAGCCTAGCCCAGTGGTTGCTTATAGCACCAAGAAGTTATCCCCAAAACCCCCCCTGGAGTTCCCAAAGCTCATCGTCCAATAGGACCCTCCGAATAGGGTCGTTCCACAATTCCAAGATTCTCACGGAAGGTTTGGAACATGACCTTCCCTAAGGGCATTGTGACAATATCTGCGACCTGCTCATCAGCTCCTATATGATCGAGCCTTACGGCCTCGCTATACCGTATCCCGGATAAAGTGGTACCAGCCATCAACATGCTTGGATCAATCGTGGAACCCGGGATTCTATGACAAACGAATCCTCCTCTGGTTATCACAAAGGATAACGGTGGCATCTAGCACATGCTCGAACAACTCACTGAAGAGCTTCCGCACCCAAGTGGCTTCACAACAGGCCATACATGCTGCAATGTATTCGGCCTTAGCGGTGCTCAAAGCTACCAACTTCTGCTTCCTGCACGAAGCAGACCCAAGTGTGAAGCAGCATCCAGATGTGCTCTTGCGATCCACCACACTGCCAACCCAATCGGCATTGGTATATCCATGGAGTGTCATACACCCGGCAGTGTATCTCAGCCCATGGTCTATCGTGCCTCAGAGATATCTCAAGAGTTTCATGGCACCAACTGTAGCAGCGGAACTTGTAGATTTGGTTTTTGTAGCAGCAAGACTTGTATGCTTGTTGGTTTAATAGCAAAAATGGCTTCAATTATAAAAATACACAAGAGGTATTTATAATAATAAATATTTATTGATATGATATGAATAAGATGATTTGAAAGTTACAATGAGGCCCTGCTTTTATACCTATGCAGGTGACCTTTTATGAACAGGCATGTCTTTTAGACATGCCTTTTCAGTTAACTAATGACTACTTAACATAATCCTAATTGATTAGCTAGTAATTACATTTATTTGTATTTATTCTATTTTATACAAATTATATTCGTTACATTGCCTCTTCCTTTGGAAGCTTTGGCCTCAAAGCTATATTGTTGGCAATTGTCTTCATCTTGTGATTGTCATATCGACATATGGGACCTGACTTCACTGATACTTCAACTTGTATAAATTACTGGTAATATTATTTTTATTTTTACTTTTAAATGCGGTCTTGGAACTAGAATTCCATTTTTTTAACTTTATATATATATATATATTTTAAATTAATTATATTAATAATTAATTTATGATTATATTAGTATAGGTATACTATAATCATAGTCGAATATCAAATTACTGTCCAAATGTGAGACCGTATCACAAACGGTGTGATCCTACCATGCACCTGGCCGAAAAAAAAATTTACTAAGCTTCGATGATTTGTCGGTTAGCAGCGGAAAAGTTGGATATATGACCGCAATGAACTTGACCAGCATCCTCCTCCACTTGAAAATCATCCTGGCAATTTGGGCACGATGAAGTAACGTTGTCGCTATCACTAATATGCTCACGTGAAATAGCAACGGCATCTAGCAGAGTCATTGAATTTCGGGCAGGTTCCTAGTGTATGCCTCTTCCGCATACTGTACAACCTAGATACTCAATGATGCATGTCTCGTGAAACCTGTGGCCACAAGGGAGTTCACTTGCCATTTCACCGAAAATGAAATTTTCTTGGCAAACTATGCAAATGTTATTTTTATTGACATTCCCCTCGAATCATTTTTCGAGGTAGCCGCAACAGCTGGGATGCGTCGACTTGTAGTGACAACGTCAATGGAAAACGATTGTCCAACTCCATCAATGCTCTCTCTAATTCCATCGCCATTTCATCTGGCAGTCGACCCAGCAAACCTCTGCAATGTATGATAATTTGAATTATTCTTCGTATGATAGTTTCGAATCCTCTAGCTTGACGCAATTGTTGTTGGAGTTCTCTTATAATCTCCGCGATTTGATTTAATAATTCTCGAAAATCTCTGTTAAACATCGTTCTCACATGGCGAAGTATCTCCGAGATAGGGAGCCCTCTACTACATTCTACCCAACACTTTATGAAACACCAAAAAGGAACTTTGTTTGCAAAAATGTGATGAGAATTAAATGCTTGGTCGGAAAGCACACTTGCTGGCCTCTGGCATTCAAGAACAGCGATTAAGGCAGGTCCTTGCAATTCTTTCACGGCCTTTGTTATCAATTCTTGTCCACAGACTCGGGTAATTTCAGCCAGAGAAGCTTCTGCGGCTTTTCGAACCTCCACAGACTTATTCCCAGTTCCAACGTCCAAATAGTTATATGCAATTTTGCTGATCTGATGGCTGGTTTTAGAATCTGTCTGTTTCGGTTTCCCATCTCTATAAATTTTATAGTCGATTTCTGCGACTGTGCTGGTGGGTATTGCATCTCTACATCTAAGTTTGTCTTGTGGGTGGAACATTTGGTTCGACAGAGCTTCCTTCAGCAACGTATAGTTTTGTATGCCAACGCTAATGTCGATATAAGCCTCTTCCCTGTCAAACTTGTACCCACATGAAGAGCACTTGCTATGTGTTACCAATTGGCCTTTGAATATATCACACATAATGATCAAATTTCTCATAGGCGTTGATCAGATTCACGTAAAAGTCTTGGGCATCTTCCTGTATATCCTTGTTGAAATATGATCCGACTAGGCTTAAATTTTCTGTAATATCACCCGGCGGATCTAGTTGTGGGCAATTGGGTTGGTTAAGGGACCTTGCAATTCACTTTTCCAACAAACACACTAGGCACGAACTCTTTCCCTTGCAATTTAATGAATGCTTACCCTGAATGCAATAAATTGCCAGGGGAGGAGTATATGTGAGGCCTTGTAGAACACTAATAGCGTAACACAAATTGCCATTTTTCCTGTGGTCAGACTCAACATTGGGGCTCGTCAACTCCTTAGGGCCATCTGCCACAAATCTCTTCAATACTGTCAGCATTTTTGGAGGCAGAAACAACTTTAACCCAAAATACCTGTCGAAAAACGACGTGTCTGTACGCGCGGACACAAGGGTGGTTTCATAGCAACACTGTTCGGCTGTCGAATCTTTAAACGTCACACCGTTTGCTAAAACTAATACACCAATACACGGTTAGTAAAACTGAATGAAACGGAAAGATTTATATGCGCAGAATGATTGGAGTTGTTGGCCATACACAACAAAACTGAATGAAACGGAAAGATTTATATACGCAGAATAATATATATATGATAGGATGTGCCGTTCTCCAATCAAATTTATTGATCGATCACCTTTATATATATATGGTTCAATGTCGGCAAAACTTTCAAACATAAGCAATATAATGCCCACAGAGTCTCTTAACAGTTTAGAATCTTGAGCAATTGGATTATGGAGGAACAATACGTAAACCGCAAATTCTTTCTTCGTCATTAGGTCAGCGTTCCCCATGTTTTGGTACAATATCTTGGCGGCGTTGAGTGCAAGCAACCAATGATCGGCAGAGAAATGAAACCAGTGTGGACTTTGCTTTTTAAATTCATGTTCAATCATACCACCACACATAGCCAACACCAGATGAATAACCGCTCCGCCCTGAATTTTGTCCTCAGAGACTGTCCTTTTATTAAGCTAATTTTTTCCTGTATAGACGAGTTTTTGCTGTGAGGGCTGTATTCCTTCGTTTTCCTCAACCACATGACTGTTCCACTGTGTGAGACACAAAACTAGATCGGATCCAACAAATGGAGGAATGCATGGTCCATTCAGATCCTCTTCTGTTTGACTAGGTCTGTATTTAGGGTCAATCAGGGGCATTAATACAAAGCCATTGCCGAGGTTATCTCTGAGGGTTTCCGGCAATATCTTCTGTTTACACTCGCTAATTTCAACCTTTATCAAATCCGATATTGGTTCTAGCTGCCCAATAATTTTTTGGTTAATTATTTTGATATCAGCATGATCCCAAACCTTATTGTCTTTATCAGCATCATCTTTTTCTGGATCAACCATTTTCACATCTTCATCATCATAAATATTTTTTTCAATATCTTTTTCTTTTATTTGAACCATGGCAATTTCATTTCTTGTATAAAAGGCACATATCTGTCCTGCGAAATATTTGTCTCCACGCTTCCAACATTTCCCTTCTTCTTTTCTTTCAATATTAGTTGGTTGTTTTCCTTTACGCATTGGTGGGGGAATGTATTTGCTTGAATTTCCCATGGATGTTCTAATTGATTTTCCCTTGGCATAACTAACTGCCTTCTCATTATTACAGCATTTTTCGTCTTTTTGTTTCTCATGATTTTCTTCTTTTTCTTTTTCCACATTTTTATGAAATTGTTCCTCTTCTTTATTATGGATTACTGCATAAAAAAATTTTAAACGGTTTGTGACTTCTGCACATGAATTCTCTAATTGTTGAAGCTTTTCTAGAATTTTATTATTTTTTTCACTTTCTTCAGGTTCTTCACGTAATGGCACATTGTATGGTAAACAATGTTCCCGGGCTTGTATACTACGTTCATAAGCTTGTAAGACGATGTTGTGCGACATGGCTTCAACTTGGCTTCGATATGGCTCTGATACCACTGTAGCAGCGGAACTTGTAGATTTGGTTTCTATAGCAGCAAGACTTGTATGCTTGTTGGTTTAATAGCAAAAATGCCTTTAATTATAAAAATACACGAGGTATTTATAATAATAAATATTTATTGATATGATATGAATAAGATGATTTGAAAGTTACAATGAGACCCTACTTTTATACCTATGCAGGTTACCTTTCATGAACAGGCATGTCTTTTAGACATGCCTTTTCAGTTAACTAATGACTACTTAACATAATCCTAATTGATTAGCTAGTAATTACATTTATTTGTATTTATTCTATTTTATACAAATTATATTCGTTACACCAACCCAGTGAATGTTATGAGGATCAACCATGTGTTGACTCAAAGTGTTCACTACACAACATATCTGGACAGATGTTCCCTAAGAACATCAGGGCCCCTACGAGTTAACGATACTCAGTAGGATTTGGTAGCACGGGCCCAGCAGCTTCACAATATATTTTCCTTGAGAAAGGAAAATCTCGCTAGGTCTTTGCTAGACCTCCAAACCTAGGAAGTAATGCATCAATCCTAGGTCCTTCATCTCGAACTCAGAAGTGAGCTCCCTCTTGCACTGATGAATGAGAGGGTCAGCATCTATCAGGAAGAGATCGTCCACATAGAGAACCAGAATGAGAATCCTTGAAGTAAAGGTTTGAATCATCATTACTACGAGTGAAGCCCAACTTCATCAAGTAGCTATCTATCATCTCATACCAAGCCGGGGGGCTAGCCAACCTGCAAACATGGGTGTCTCGATCCTGGACTTTGAATCCCAAAGGTTGCTCTTCTTACACCTCTTCCTTTATCGCACCATGCAGGAAGGCGGTCCTCACATCCATCTAATGAAGATTTCGTCCTTGCGTAGCAGCACGGGTAATAATATAATCAATGCCTTCCTAGAGAGAAGTCTCAGGCAACACATTTTCTATCAGATCCATGCTTGATCTTATATCGAGGTGACAACAGCTTTGTCCTGTGGTCTAGGGACCATATCCCAGACATCACCCTCCATAATGGACTCGTACTCTGTGTATTGCATCCTTCCAGACTTGATGCTTTACAGCTTTCCCAAATGATCTTGGCTCATATTGTACTCATGGCACTTAGATACCTCTGGTATTTATATGGCTTCTTGGTTTTCTTCTGGAATTTCTCCCTTGAAGCCATATGTCTTTGAGCCATGAGGGTCTTCTTTCTTTCAGCAATGATATTAGCTCAGGAGCATATACAGTTGTATTCTCCCTCTTAATGCCAACTTCTCTTATGAGAGAAGACATCTATTTTAAATGAGGGCATCCCAGACACCAACTTGGAAAGGAGTTTTGCACTCATGGGCCTGAATCTTATTCTCCCACTGTTAAATCCATACAAGAATCATAGCCATACACTATCATATAGCTATCATGTCATGGATTTCAGTGTTGCCGTGATATTATCATATACATCATTATCATATTCATCACTATCATACTACCATACAGTACTGAAGATATCAAACTTCATGGTTATATATATGCCTCTGAAGATACCACAGATCAAGTTCATATAGACTTTGCCATATACAATGAGGTCATGTCACTGTTCCAAGGCTCATCAACCAACCATTGATATTATCCTTAGATTTCCTTGAACAGCGTTCAAAGACATACATATTTTAACAACCTTTCCATGTAAGAACCAATTTTACATGCCTCTTCTTTTGTTTGCCTTCTTATAGTAGTTTTTCAAAGCACTATAAATATCATCTCAGCAAGTCTGCCTTCAAACAATAGAGCTGCTTCAACATCACTAACCACGGGATTCGAACAAGGGTTTCAACACAGTGATCACTTTGTCCTCTTCAACATTCAAGGACAGACTTTCCCAAAACAACTTCAAATAATCTGCCTTTCTCTTGGATCAGACAATACCACAGAGTTAAAGTGCAATTTTATTGAGGCTCTGTGACCCTATCACAGAGAATATATCAGACTCCAGGACAGAGTTGTGTATTCTTAGAAGGAGCCCTACCTAGGGCTCAGAATATCTCAAAAACAACTTCCTCAAATATGCTCCAGACATCATCCCCTTCTGATGAATAAACTCAACCACATGCACAAGACAATATTATGATAACAAGGTATGAGTAAATGCGCCCTATGATGGCAGAAAGACAGACTTAAGCACACCTAGGCACCCAAAGATGATCCAGGGTGAGCAAATACGCTCAGCAACTGTCTATGAGAGACTTCGCTTAATGCAACTTGAACCTTCAAAAAAAACTTCTCCATAAATGATGATGTGATGCTTATTTCTCTGCCACTATCCCAAATATCTTGTTGACTGCTATAGGAGTGACCCCGAAAATTTGAGCAGACTGCAACCTGGAAATGCATGCAACCTTTCCCACAGCTTCTGCCACGAAATTCCTCCAACCTGATCTCTGTTTCTAAATTAAAAATTTGTGCAAAACAACTTAGTCTCAAAGATGGATGTATTGGCGGGGATAGCCCTCAAGTATGGAGTCGAGTTTTCAAATATAAAACGGATGAATCGATTGATGACAGACCTTCAAATGTTTGCTCACAAGACTTTGCACATACCACTTCCAGGAAGGAACCTACTATCAACTGCTTTGTCAAATAGCCCCAAAACGCCCAGTTATCAAGTTTATTTTAAGTAGAGAATAAACTATAGAGAGTCATCTGTCGCTAGTCATATCTACAGAGTCTGAAGTAGATTACAATTAATCAGGTCTCTTTAGGGTACTCTGAGACAGAGAGAAATTCACTGAATATCCTGAGCAAAAAAACTCTGTTTGTCTCCTATAGTTTCATGCTACCTTCCTGTAGCAATCTGCGGCTTACAGTAGAGAAGTCCCACCCAAGAATATGCCCAAAACATCATCAAACATCCGTCCATCAACTAGGAGTCATCTACAACAACCTGTTGTTGCCTCCTTGACATCGATTTCTGTTCTTCTAGAAGACTGGTTAGGGCACACCAGAAACCCTAACCCACTGCTCCTAACATGTGCATTTTCCTCCCATAGGTTTGTTCACTTGTTGTCCACTTCAAGGTACCCAATCACTGGTCTAGGGCTTGAGGCCTCTCCTCAACACACCATACAACAAATCTGTACCAACATCAAAATACAAAAACTTCAAAACCATGGAAGATACCCCTGTTTTGGCTGCACATGAGACTAGGTAACTGCAACCTAGAGAGAAGGGCTTCTCCAAGTCTTCACGTCTTCCAAACTAGCATCCTATACTGCTGCTATAGCAGCCTCCTTTCTGCAACCCGTTACAGAGATTCCTCACACATAAATAGCACATAAACCTTATTCAAACATACCTTATTTGCTCGTTGTTTGGTCTTCTCCTCTGCTGTTAATTTCGGCCTGGTTAGGGCTAGTTACCATTCCATTCCAGCCTTAAACTCTTGCTTAGAAATCCTTCTAATATCTGTGGGTTTCACCACTTGTAGGGCTGCTCATATACACTGAAGATTTGGGCTATTTCTAGCCCTCTTTTCTGCCTAACAGACCTCAATTAGGGTTGCGGCTCTCCTTCAGAAATCTGTATAGAATGCTTCCCTCCAACGTAGAATTACCCACACACAAAAGTATGACAAAACATACCAGATCTCCCTTACATAACTCGGCCCTCCTACATGGTTGTCTAGCCCTCAAAACAGTCACGAAAAGGCTACAAACCTAGCCTTTTTTTTTCTTCGCTGAGGTGCCTCCTGAGTGGCAGCCAAAATATAAGTATTCTCCTCCTCTTTGCCCTAGTGTGAGTTCTTCTCTTGTGCTGCTAACAAACTTCATCAACTAGACACCATCAAGAGAACATCTGCAACATGCTACTGCTACTCTCTTGCCAAGGGATGTAAGCACATTGTTGTAGTCTCCTCCAAGGCTCATACAATAGTCCTCCTTTTTTTTTCTCACGATGTTACCTACAGCACTTAAAAAAGCCACGCTACCCTTGTTGGCTTTTCCACGCTGAAGCTTAGGGCACAAAACTGCCCACGCTATCACTTGTTGTGGTGGTATGGCCTGTGGCCTACCACTGAAAACATTCCTTATCTCCCTTATGGGCTTTGTCTTCTCCTTAGCTCTGATACCATGTTAGATGCAAATATACTTTGACCTTCTACGGCACAATGAAAGTAAGATGCAGATAGAACATACTAATAGATCGATTGAAGACAAGCCAAAAACAGAGATAAAGAATGGTGGTGTTACGGCGATCAGCAGGATGCTTCAACCTGCAAAGTCTTCATAAGGTCAGCTACCCACATATGTCACACAACCCCAAGACAACCCAGACAAGAATACTCCACAAAGACGCAGCTCCATCACCATCAACAGAGAAGAAAATGCCTCCACACATTGTGTGTATATGAACTCCAAGGCTCTCCAATATATAGGCATCTTTGGGGGTGTGTGACACATCTCTTATGCATGTGGGATAAAGCATGCCGACCTTGCACGGTATAAATTCGAAATACATGTTCTGCTCATCCGATCAAGATGATCTTTAGATCGATCTTGCACCTCTCCGAAAGAGGTACCCAATAAAAATATTGGCATCGTCATCTGAGCATCACATCATGGAGTTTGGACCTAGTTGTCCAAAATACAAATAGACTATGAGGAGACCTTAGTATGGCCAGATACCTCTATCAAATCTACTATATCCCTAGCATCTCAAATGGGATGGGAGATTCATCAGATGGATGTCAAGACAGCATTATAGAACGGGGTGATAAAAGAGGAGGTATATATAGAACAGCCCGAAGGCTTCGAGACTCATGAGAAGAGAAATCATGTATGCAGGACGAAGAAATCCCTATATGGGCTCAAGTAGGCACCCAGAGCATGGTATGGTCAGATTGATAGTTACTTGCAGCAGTTGGGATTCATCAAGAGTGATGCAGATCCCAATCTCTACTATCTGATGGTGGACAACGAGTCTCTTATTCTGGTATTATACGTAGATGACTTATTTCTTACAGGTTCATATAGGCTTATAAAGGACTGCAAGAAGAATCTTGAAGCAGAATTCAACATGAAGGATATGGGGTTGATGCATTATTTTCTAGGGTCGCAAGTTTGACCATAAAATGGGGAGATCTTCCTTGGGCAAGGAAGATATGCTACAGAGATTTTGAAGAGATTCAGAATGCAGGATTGTCGACCCATGGTGATGCCTATGATCACCAACTAAAAGAAAATAGATTCATCAGGAAACAAGGAAGTAAACCACACCTTGTATAGACAGCTCATTGGGTCTCTCATGTATCTGGTCGACACTAGGCCAGACATTTGTATCACTGTCAACACCCTTAGTAAGTTCATGGTGGAACCGAAAAGGGTACATTGGGCAGGTAGTTCAGCAAATCGAAAAAGTACCTCTGGGTATTGCTTCAACGTTGGATCAAGAATGATCTCTTGGTGCAGCAGGAAGCAAAAGTCAGTAGCTTTGAGCTCAACGGAAGCAGAATATATGGTAGCAAGCACAGCAACATGTGAAGCTATATGGCTTAGAAAGTTGATTGTGAGCTTGTTCAGGAAGAGGATGGAAGCGACCACTGTTTACTATGATAATCAAAGTTGTATCAAACTCTCTAAGAATCCAGTATTTCATGATCGGTTGGAACACATAGATATCAGATGTCACTTTATCAGAGACGGTGTTCAGCGTGGGGCAGTACAGCTGCTATATATCCCCACAGGAGATCAAGTAGTAGACGTACCCACAAAGGCTCTAGGAAGAACTAAGTTCATTCAGTTCAAGGAGCAGATGGGTATGGTGGAGAACTTGTTTCAATAGCAGAAACAGATGGGTCCTCAGCTGCAGCAACAGCAGATGAGAGGGAGTTGTAGTGCAGATGCAGTAGTTGACAGCAATTTGTGCTGATTTTTGGTAGCATCGGAAGTGCTCTAAGTCTCCAAATTTGTGGAGAGGCTTATGCACTGGTATTCCAAAGAACCCAAAAACTATTTGTGAAAAATCCGCTCGAAATATGTTTTATTGTAAAAATTAATAATTTTAATGGGAACTGTAAGTCTAAACTTAGGGAAATTAAATAATTAAAGGGTATTAATAAAACAGAGTGAGAATAATCTAGAAAAAAGCGAAGATCGAGTCAAGTTATAATCTTAGCCGTTGATTAGAGATCTAATCTCGATCGTTGATTTCTCAATGAGAAGACTATAAAGGAAGGCTTGAGGGTCATTTGGAAAGATACACCGAGTGAATCAAGTGATCGAATTCTTCTGACAGAGAAGTGCTCAGACAAAGATCAGATCTGTGATTCCAGTGCAGAGAGGGGCAGAGTAGCTTCCGGAGAGAGTGATTTTTTCAACCATAGAATCATCAGCAGAGAGAGGCAAAGAGACGTCCAGTATAGCCAGTGCAAGGCCAACGCAGAGCCACGCAGGGCTACGTAGTCATTGCGCAGTGGCTGAGAGGGTTTCCGATATTTTACTATCGGATCAATTCCAGAAGCTGGTAGTCGAGGTTTGAGGCCGAGAGTCTAAGATCTGAGATTCCGGGAGTCAGATCGATCCATAGTTGGGGTGACACAGTGCCCAGAGAGGGCGACGCAGGGACTGCGCAGTGGCAACACAGAGCCTACCGGGGCACCTCATCCAGTGATCGGATCAGTCGGATTTTCCAGTGATTGAGTGAGGTAAAACTCACATTTTTTCTGCCAGTATTTCTTTCTCTGTAACTGAATAACCCTTGAGGTATTCAACGATGTATTCAGAAATTGCTACTGCTTAATAATACAAACCCTCAAATCTTTTGCACCGATTTTCCTACATTGGGTTTTTCCAGGGACTTAGTCCAAAGGTATCTTATGTGTGATTTTTCTTTGCTCAGTTTCCTTGTTTCAAAATCATAAAGTATTAAGTGTAGATTGCTTCAGTAATTTACTCCAATATTTTCATGAAAAAATCTGAAAATAACTGTGTAATGTAATTTACAAGTAGATGAAGTAGATTCTGTTAGTTGTAGTAGGATTCCTCAGATTGTCAAATCTAGGAATTTTCACATGGTTTCAGAGCATTTGATGTGAAATAGGAAGAGCAATCTCAGCAGTGAAGTGAAGGCCGAATTGTTGCAGCAGCCACAAATCGAATCCCAGAGGGATTGCCCAGTTCTAGACAGGAGGGATAAATCCTCAAGGATTGTCTCTCTTTGAGTGAGTCAACAAAGAGGTAAGACTTCCAGATCGAGATCTTGTCAAGGCAGAGGGAGCAACGCAGAGCCTTCACACAGAGCTAAAGGGACGTAGTTTTTTAGCAAGCAATTGCTGGGCAGAGAAGCATCAGAAGAAGGAGAAGAGCACATAGCGAAGAATTCTCCTTAGTGAGTTCCATCGTCAAAGAATTCAACATTTCTCAGTTGTTGGATAGTCGAGGAGCAGCAGACTTACTAGCTCCATCAGGAAGTGCGTAAGCCCTAGAAGGTACTCAGTAGGGAGAAAGAGGAAGCAGTTCAACAATTTTCGGCTGAGATGGCATCTCATGGTCTTAGAGATCAGGATCCTCCAACTACGTAATCTGAAAGGAAAGGATCAAATTCCTTCTAGATGAATATGATCTCAAGACATTCATGAACAACGTGGTTGTTGTGCCTACAGATCCGGATCAGAACAAAAATTACAAGTTCGATATGGCAAAGGGCCAAGAGACTTATCCTTGATGGTGTCAAGGATCGTATAGTCTCACATATAGTTGGCAAGAACACAGTCAGGGAGATATGGGAGGCCTTGGCCCAGCTATACGAAGGAACTTCTGAGCGACGAAAGATGTACTTGGAGCAGAAGCTCCAGATGATCCAGATGCAGAAGGGGGAGCGCATTGCTCCATTCCTTACGAGACTTTTTGAGATTCGAGACTAGTTGGAAGTTGTGGGATCCACCCCAACTGCTGCAACTATGGTGAGGCTAGCCCTTAATGCAGTCACGGAGGAGTTGCAAGTATTTGTCCAAAGTATTTTGGGCAAGGCTACGCTTCCTAGTTGGGAGCAGATGTGGGCAACTCTTCAGAAAGAGGATCTGAGGAGAAATCTATTCAAGTGCAAACTTGACGGCAACAGCGGGAGTGGGTCGCAGAATCCGCAGGAGGAAGAGAATGCAGCCCTCGCATTGAAGGGACAGCAAGGGCAACAGAAACAGAAGAGAGATGTCTCGAAGGTGAAGTGTTTCAGATGTGGCCAGATGGCCCACATTACATCACAGTGTCCTTTGAAGAAAAAGGACAAGGATGAAAAACACGATCCTAAAGTTGCAACCACGAAGATCGAGCAGGATGAGTTTGCCATGAGTGGCCACGCTTCTCCAGGAGAGAAATGCGGCAACATAAAACTGTAGTACATCTTGAAATTCAGTTGGGTAGGATCCTTGAGGAGCCCACCTCTTGGATCACAACCTTGCTACAGGTGCCCTTGATCAGCAGTAGCAGGATGGAGGAGTTTTCAATGGGAGCCGAGGAGTGATGGAGCGACAGTTGCAGTAGGTAGTGGCACCTACTTCTGGAGCAGTGCAGAGCAGTGAAGCACAGTGCAGAGCAACAACAGCACAGTGCATCAGAGGAGCAGCACAATAGTTATCAGCAGTCGGAGTCTTCAACACCGAGGTGCATCGATTGAACACTTGTTCAGATTTTGGGTGATTTCAATTGCTTCTCTCAGCAACTGAGTTGCAGTACAGATGCAGTGTTAGCAGTGGCAGTGCTAGCAGCATAGCAGATGCAGCACTTGAGGGGGAGTTGTAGTACGGATGCAGCAATGGCAGTGGCAGTGTCATGGGCAACAGTACAATTGCAGCAACAATGCAGTGGCTGATGGACAACTTGTTAGACTTCAGCAGTGCAAAGGATGCTTCAGGGTCAGAGCAATATGCAGCAGGCATGTTGTTAGAGCACTTTACTCGCTAAGAGGGAGTGTTGATTTTTGGAAGCATCAGAAATGCTCTAAGTCTCCAAATTTGTGGAGAGACTTAAGCACTGGTATTCCAAAGAATACCAGAAACCGTTTGTGAAAAATCCACTCGGAATATGTTTTATTGTAAAAATTAATTATTTTAATGGGGACCCTAATTCTAAACTTAGGGAAATTAAATAATTAAAGGGTGTTAATAAAACAAAGTGAGGATAATCTAGAAAAAACGAAGCTCAAGTCAAGTTATAATCTTAGCTGTTGATTAGAGATCTAATCTCGGTCGTTGATTTCTCAACAATAAGACTATAAAGGAAGGCTTGAGGGTCATTTGGAAAGAAACGCCGAGTGAATCAAGTGATCAAATTCTTCTGACAGAGCAAGTGCTCGAATGAAGATCAGATCTAAGTGATTCCAACGCAGAGAGGAGCAAAGTAGCTTTCGGAGAGAGTGATTTTCTCAGCGGGAGAATCATCAGCAGAGAGAGGCAACGAGACGTCCAGCTTAGCCAGCGCAGAGCCATGCAGGGCTATGCAGAGGTTGTGCAGTGGCTAAGAGGTTTTCTCAGATTTTACTGTCAGATCAGTTCCAAAAGCCAAGAGTCGAGGTGTGAGACCGAGAGGCTGAGATCTGAGATTCCAGGAGTCGGATCGATCCATATTTGGGGTGACGGAATGCACCTCGTCCAGTGACCGGATCAATCGGATTTTCCAGTGATTGAGTGAGGTAAAACTCACATTCTTTCTGCCAGTATTTCTCTCTTTGTAATTGAATAACCCTTGAGGTATTCAGTGATATATTCAGAAACTGCTACTGCTTAATAATACAAACCTCAGATTTGCTGCATCGGTTTTCCCGCATTGGGTTTTTTTGGGGACTTAGTCCAAAATAAAGGTGTCATATGTGTGATTTGTTCTTTGCTCAGTTTCCTTATTTCATAATCATAAAGTATTAAGTGTAGGTTGCTTCAGTAATTTACTACAATATTTTCATGAAGAAATCTGAAAATAACTGTGTAATGTAATTTAAAAGTAGATGAAGTAGATTTAGTTAGTTGCAGTAGGATTCCTCAGATTGTCAGATCTAAGAATTTTCATAGTATGCAGAGTCAACAGCAGCATAGATGCAACAGCGCAGTAGTTGGTGGACAGCAGTGTCAAACATCAACAGCGTAGAGGGAGATGTTACAGAGTCAAGGTGATGCTTCAGAAAGTTGCATTACTAGACCAAATTCCTAGCTAAGAGGGAGTGTTGATTTATGGTAGAATCGGATGTGCTCTAAGTCTCAAATTTTGCAGGGAGGCTTAGACACATGTATTCCAAAATACCCAGAAAGTGTTTTGGGAAATTCCACCCAAATGAGGTTTTATTAAAATAATTAATTATTTTTAATGGCAGCCTAAGTCTAAGCTTATGGAATTAAAATAATTAAAGTGTATTAATAGAATGGGTGTGAATCTTCTAGAAAAAGACGAACATCAAGTCAAGTTAATCTTAGCCCTTGATTAAGTTTTAACCTGCGTCGTGGATTTCTCAACAAGAAGATTATAAGGACTTCGGTGGGTATTTGGAAACACACCGGCAGATACTTAGTTGCCCAAGTAGATCGATTTTCTCACTGGCTGAAGTTCGACAAGAGAAAATCGAATCAGACGAAGAGTTACAGGTTGGAGAGAGAGGGCATCAACAATAGTTGGGAGTGCGGGATCAGATAGGACGAAGCACAGGATCAGATAGGAGAAAGCAGAGCAAAGGAGGGGCATCGCAAAGGCTATGACACTGAGAGATGGACAACGTAGAGGCTGTGACGCTAGGACTGCACAGTCATTGCGCAAAGGGTGACGCTAAGAGACACAGTGAGGCATTAGGTCCTCTCCAGAGTCAGAATTTCACTGTGAAACGGGAGAAAATTGTCTGTGAAGTTTCACACATAAATTCCTCTTCTATTATGTTGGTTGTATTTGTACATGAGACTTTGCTGAAGCATAATAAAGAAACCCTCATCTGCTGCACTGGTTTTCCCACATTGGGTTTTTCCGGGGAAAATTGTCCAAAACTAACCGTTATTGTGATTATACTTGTGCTAGTATTTTTCGTTGCATTTACTTTCCGTAGTGTTTTAATTGTGAAGGTTGCAGTAGAATTTATTTCGATATTTACTGTGTAACACCATAAATAACATGTTTCTCAATTAATAAGTAGAAGAAATAATATCAGTTACTACAGTTGGGTTCTATTTAGGAATTTTCACAATTACCTGGCTATGAGGGCCAGCAGTTTTCAATAGCAAGATGGATCAGTGGCAGTAAATGGAGTTAGATATCAAAGCGACAGATGCAGATACTAGTAGCAGTGAGATGTTGGGGACCGTAGTGCAGAGTTGGCAGCAGTGCAGGAGGCACATTGCAGAATCAGCAGCAGCGCAGATCCTTCAGAGACAGAGCAGAGTCTAGCAGTAGTCAAAGGCTAGGGTAACAAATCCATTATACTGATCAAAGTTGATTCAGTATTTTGGATGTTTTTCAGTTGCAAATGTTGAAGTAGCAGCACCAACAGAGTTGCAGTGCAGATGCGGTGTTGGCAGCAGGGTCAGCAGCAACACAGATGTAGTGTATATCAAAGTTGCACAGTAGTTGATGGGCAGCAGCAACTAGACATTAGCAATGTGACAGGAGATGATGCAGAGACAGGTTGTTGTGTCAAGATGAGCAGCACTAGAACACATTCCTCGCTAAGAGGGAGCTTTACTTTTTCTACCAATCGGATGTATTCTAGCCACGAAACTTTGTGGAGAGGCTAGAATACATGAGATCTCTAGAACCCAGAAATTGTTTCTGGTAATTCCGCCTAGAAGTGACTTAATTAGATTATTAACCACTTTTTTTAATGTTTCCTAAGTCTAAACTTAGGAAAACTGATTAATTGATCAGTATTAATTAATTATGCCAAGGCGAGAATCATCTAGAAACTCACATGGATCGATCTAGAGATTATTCTAACCATCGATTATGTTTTAATCCTGGTCATTGCTACTCCAACAGAAGATTACAAGGGGAGATCAATGTGGTGATGGAGAAATCACTTTAGACACTTAAGCAGTTCAATTTCCTTGGCAAATCGATTTCCAGAGTAGCAGCAGTCAGTTGTCGAAGAGAGCCAGAGATCAAAGTAGTGAGTGAGCGGCAGAGACAATGAGGTTGGAGGAAGTATTCCAGATCCACTGAGTGCATTTGCAGAGAAGCAGAAGAGCCATAGAGAAGCTGACGCATGGACTGTGCAGTAGCTTATAGAGGCAAGTTCAATTTCTTGAGGGGAAGATGTCTTCAGTTCCAAAGGCCGAGATCTATCTTTTCTTCTATTTTGTGAGCTGGTTGCATAACATTTGGGATTAGAGCTTTGGATTCTAGGGTTTCGCTTCTTCAAACAAGTTGTCTTGGAATTTTTGCTATAACTATTTTTCTATTCTACGAAGCTTCAGAAGCTGAAATTGAAACCACGTGGAGTCGAAATCTTGGTGAACTTCGTGTCGAAATTTCAGATCTTGGTTCGCTATATTTTCGGAGATATGGTCTGAGGAAGTTAGGGTTTTTGTAGGCTCCAGAATTTAGTCTCAATTAGGTGACCAATGGAAAATCATCATAACTTTCATTTCTGACATCGGATTTGAATTCTGTAAAAAGTGGCCGAAAGTGCACGGACTGCAGTTTTTTCTGTATCAATTTCAGAGTCGAATGTTTGAACAGTGACACGTGGCACCCCTTACAACTTCACTCTACTAAATCAATCCATAATCGGGTCATCGTAGGAGATTTGGCATAACTTTATGTTGAAGAATCCAAATAGGGTCTGATCTGTGGCATTGGAAAGAATACTCGGACGGCTTCTACAGGACCAAAGTTCAGATCTTGGAGATCTGAAATCACAGACATACAGCAGTTTCAATATAGAGCTCCTAAAAAGCAAGAAAAAGGTGTGTATGTTTTTCATTTTGCATAACGTTTGTTTGAAAAATCAGTTTGAAGTGATTCCAGGGGCATATTGAAGCATTTATATCAGTATTGGGTTCTAAAATGCCTCCCAAAAAAAATAGTTCCACACCCATTAAGCCCTCAGAAAGCTCTATTATGACACATGAAGAGGAAGAATTCCAGCATGATATATCAAAATTATGAGACCAAGCGCAACAAATTTCGCTCTCACAAAGAACAACCAAATATCAACTAAAAGGCGACATGGAAAGTTTAAAAGCAAACATAGAAGATAAGATGGATGGTTTAAGGAATGGCATGGATGGTTTGAAGAATCGCATTGAATCTATAATTGATGGTATAGAAGCAAAACTTGAAGGTTTGAAGGAAGGTTTGACAAAGTTGCTACAAGAAAAGCTTCCTAATGACGAAAAGGTAGTAGAGGAAACTCATGTTGAGAACAAAAGAAATGTTAAATCATGGTTTCATAGACTTTAAAATTGGATTGAATACCCACCATATTCCAAAGATTGATATGATGAAGTTTGATGGCAAGGGTCCTTTAACATGGATACTACAGATGGAGCAATATTTTGATCTCCATAATGTTCAAAACATACAAAAGGTACACATTGCAACTTTATATTTAGATCCCAATCAGTTTGTATGGTATCGATGGCTTTGCTCTCGTAAACAAATTGTCACTTGGTCAATTTTTACGGAGGAAATGATAGCACATTATGAAGCTACAAAGAGCAACACATTTTTTAGCCAATAGATAAATCTCAAACAAAAGGGTTCAATGGCAAAGCACACTGAGGACTTCCAATAATTGAATATAAGCGTAAATGATATTCCAGAGGAGCATAAGATTGATGTATTCATAGGGACTTTAAAGGATAACATCCAACATGAGGTTCGCCTTTGGGAACCTGATTCATTGGAGAAGGTATGCAGGTTTGCAAGAAAAATTGAAAGCAAAATTATGGCAACAAGGAAGCCTACAGTTGTGATAGCAAATACACTAAAGGTCATAAGTGTGTTGAGAATAAATTAGTTTATATAGATTGTGAAGAGGAGGAAGAAAAGGAACAATAAACTTCAAAAGACAAGGATATACACCAAGAACCAGCCTTAAAGAAAGAAGAAATGAATCCCACCATAACTTGTAATGCATTGGCAAGAATTATCACTCCTCAAACTCTCAAGATAGAAGGACATATCAAGAAAATAAAGGTAATAGTGTTGATTGATTCAGGTAGTACCCATAATTTTATTCATTGTAAGATAGCCAAGGAATTGAATTGCTTCATATATCCAGCACCAGAGTGTCAAGCGATGGTTGCAAATGGAGGAACTATAAATTACTCTGGAAAGTGCCATAATATCAAGCTAACCATGGGGAAATATGTATTGAATAGCCCAATGCTTTCCATTCCAATGGGTGGTGTTGATGTTGTACTAGGAGTTCAACGGTTACAATCTTTGGGTACGATATCTTTTAATTTTCAAAAGCTTTTCTTGAATTTTTTTTTGGGAAGGAAAGGAAGTTGAATTAAGGGTATCGTAGGGAAACTGGGAAAGATAATCAACTCTAATGGCATGAAAAAGATTCTAAAGAAAGAACAACGAGGTGCAATTGCACAATTATGCTCACTATAGTTTCAAACATCGAAATCACCTTTAAGAAGAAATTCTAAGGTTCAAGCAGTGGAAGATCACATCAAGCATCAACAACAAGTTCTCCAACTCTTAAAAGATAACCTAACTTTGGCGGAGAATCGAAGGAAACAACAAGCAGATCAACATCGCAGCAAAATAAGTTTTGATGTAGGCGACTGGGTATTTTTACGGCTACAACAATACAAACAAATGTCCCTCAAGCAAGCTAAGAAGGATAATAAATTATCGCCGAAGTATTATGGTCCTTACAAGATGTTGCAAAAGATTGGTACTATGGCATACAAATTAGAGCTTCTTGCATCTTCCTGAGTGCACCAAATATTTCCATGTTTCATGCTTAAAGAAGGATAGGTGACAAACTCCCAGTTCAAACAATATTGTTAGAACTTGACGAGGAAGGAAAAATCATATTGGAACCTGAAGCAATCACATAAAAAAGAACTCGATAGCTACAAAATCGATCAATTTCAGAGTATCCCATCAAGTGGAAGAACCTACCCGCTAAAGATTCCACATGGGAGGATAAGAATTTTATACGCAAGCATCCATAACTACTCAAGCATTGAGGACAACACTTTTTTGAAGGAGAGGGGCATGTTAGGTCCCTATAATACTAGTGTAGCCCCTTATTGTTATTGTTAATGTAGCCCCCTTATTGTTATTGTTGTGCCCATGTAGTCCCCATATTGTTATTGTTGTGCCCCATAGAAGCCCACTATTGTTATTGTTGTGCCCTTACATTATTATTGTTATGTAGGCTCTGATTATATTGGGACCCCTTAGACTCCTATCTATAGAAAGTAGGTTTTGTCATTTGTATCATCCAAGAATTGTTCATTTATGTAATGTAAAGGAGGTTTCCCCCTCGAAGTGGATAATTTTTTAAGTCATTGATCTATCTGTTAAGTTTTCTTCTATTTTGTGAGTTGGTTGCATAACAGTCCCAGAGTGTCGGAGAAGAATTTTCCCCGCCTACAGAAGGCAGAACAACATCATCAGAGACCAATCAAAGGCTTGACGCCAAGCAGACTGCGCAATGCAGCACAGAGGCTGACCCAGAGGGTCAGAGGGCGGAGTTGTCTAAAGGCAAGTTGTGTCGGGGTTTTCCTGTGGAGTGAGGAAACTCCTCACTATACTTTTGTCAGTATTTTTCGTTGTAGGATTGCCAGATTTTAGCATCTGGTTGTACTCCTCACTGTATTTTTGTCAGTATTTTTCTCTGTAGGATTGCCAGATTTCGAAATCCAGTTGTACTCAAAATTTCTCACTGTTGCATAATAATAAAAACCCCCACTATTACATTAGTTTTCCCGCATTGGGTTTTTTCGGGACTTTTGTCCAAAAACAATTGTGTTAATTTTATGTGTGTTTTCTAGCATTTCTCAGCTTCCAACGTTTTATTTTTCCGCAAAATTGTATTTGTAAAGGTTGCAGTGTGTTTATTTCAATATTTTTCATAGCAAATAAATTGTTAAATTTAATTAACAATTAGGAGAAATAATACCAGTTGTTGCAATAGGATTCCAATGTAGGAATTTTCACAAATATAGGCTTCAAGCCAAGGCAAAACCCCACAAGGGGGAAAACCCAACCAACATTTATTCTTATAGAATCATATCAATGTGAGACATCCAAAACCCGAAACCAAGATCAAGATCTTCACGAGTGCCCCAAGTCAGCCCTCCATTCTCTGTCATGTTTTATCCTCAATGTGATCAACTTCATCTGTCACAAACTTGTCTTTCTCACAAAGATACGAATCCTTCTGGTAGCTTATATTACAGACACTTCATAGTCCTCTTGAAGCTCGCATATTACAGTCATCACAGTCCTTCTTTAGTTCACATATCATCTCAGAAATAGTTTTAGTAACTTGCATTATTATCACAGAAATCCAGCGTTAGGAAATCGCATCCTTTCCAAGTCATATATTAAAAAAAAAATTCACAGCTTTTCAGATTCTTATGTTGAGATTTTGTATAGTTGGCGTAGCATCGAGTGTGCTCTAGCCCTGATATTTTGTGGAGGGGCTAGGACACACTTGATCTCCAAAACCCAGAAAGGGATTTGAGAAATTTCAATTGGTGTTCAAGTTATTCAAATAACTAATTATTTTTAATGTATTTCCTAAGTCTAAACTTAGGAAAAGAAAATAATTAAAGTGAATTAATTAACACATCTGTTGAAATTGTCGTAAGTCATATGGATCAAGCAGTCTTTTAATCTCAGTCGTTGATGAATGATTTAATCTCAGTCGTTGAAGGGTTCAACGAAAAGTATAAAAGAAAGGCTTGAGGATCAGTTGGAAGGGACACACAGTTGCAGAACTGAGGAATAGATTTGGAATTCTAGGGCGAGTTTGCTAAGAATTTCCGGAGGAATTTCCTGCAGTGAGGGGTAGTATTGACTAAGGGGATGATCTGATCCCAGAGCCAAGAGGCAGTAAGAGGCAAAGGAGCAGCAACAAGGACAGCGCAGAGAATCTACGCAACTGCTACGCAGGACAGCACAAAAGCTTCAAGGGGTTTCAGAAATTACGCAGAGGGCTTCTAGGCCAGCGTGAGGCCTGTGTCACCCTTTCAGGGGTTACACAGTCCCTCTCTGGGCAGCACAGTGGCATTCTGAGGCTAGCAGGGCTAACGCTGAGGCTTCAGGGGCAGCGCTGAGGGTTTCTAGGGCCAGATCCAAGATGAGTTCTGTAAATCCTTTTTGAGGGTGTGGATCAGTCAAATATTTGGCACTAGAACTTCAGGTTAGCTGCAAATTTGATTTCTTTTATTCTCTATCGAGTTTTCCAGATCTGGAATCCAGATTTACTGTACTCAGAACTACTTAATAAATAAACTGTCATATTTGTTGCACCGGCTTTCCCGCTTTAGGTTTTTCCAGAGACTTATGTCCAAAAATCCATGTGTCACTTTGTTGCATGAGCGTATTATTCAGTAAATGATTTGCATGTGTAGGTTGTAGTTGTGTTTATTTTGGTATTTTCTGAATCTAATTTTTGAAAATAACTTGTATTAATTTAAATCAAGTAGGAGAAATAAACCAATACACTGCAGTAGAATGTTCACACCTTATGCCACAAAAATTTCTCGTATATTTCCACAGGAAGCTCGCAAATATTTCCTCAAAAATCTCACAAATCTTGCCTCAGAAATTCCAAGAAATTGCCACAGAAACTCAACAAACTTGCTTTCCAAAATGGAGAAGAACATGTGCCAATATATAGTTGTTCGTCTATGTGAAGGGTCACATCCCTTGGGCAAGCTGACTTGTCCATCTAGAGGGTCAACTTGGACTTGTGGAGGATAAATTGACTTTTTGATACAAGATAAAAATAATATTTCCTTTTTCTTACAAGGAGTCCAAATAGGACTTTGACTCAATTACAAATATTTGACTCAAAAAACCCTACGAGCATGAGAACATGCTTTGAATAATAATTATTTTTCTTCTTTTTCTTTTAAAAAATACATTTTGAAATAAGTATAATGACAATTATGAAGATCAAACCTAGTTACATTTTCAACACAACCTCCTAACTAAGGAGGATTCATAATTACACAACTGGTAAAACGATACTCTCGATTGAATTATTCTCATAAAAAGAGTCAGATTGATAAGCCATCATCAAGCATCAACATCATAACCAAGTATCAACATCATAACTAGCATTGTCAATCTCAAAAATAGCAAGGCCTTGATTAATAAGGTATAACTTTCCACTAGATTAGAACACAATGTTGGGAGGCATACATTTGAACACCATCAACCATCACCACAGCCTTTCAAGGCACATACCCCATCCGGATGTTCACCAGGTATGTCTTTCTAGGACTATCCTTATCTTGGATTCCCAATCCTCAAAGAATATCGGTCCTCAGGACTAATTCCTATCTCGGATTCCCAATCCTCAAGGAATATCGGTCCCAAATGCTTATCCAATCCTCCATTCTCCTTACCAGTGCCTTCACTAGACTTACGGTTGTTAGTCTCGGCCTAGTGCATGACAATTATATGCTTTTCCTAAGTCTAATATAGGCTAAGTTGCAAATGCAATCTGCTCACACTAGAGCAAGTGTCTAAGGAGACTTTGGATGACTTCAGCACACTTAGGCCTGTGCAGAAGTACCTGCCCAGGCTACAAACATCAACAAATGATCCTGTAAACAAACTATTGAAAGTGGTTTCTCTTCACCACTTGTTATATAAGGATATCTTTATGTATTGGCTTTCTAGAATTGAAAGCAACTGCTTCCAGCCGACATATTACCAAGAAATTATGAAAGTGAGAGGAAGTAGATTAACAAAGCACTTAAAAAAAAAAACAAAAAAATTAGCTGTTGCCACTTGATGATTGGTTAAATCATGAGATTAATTCACGAATATCTAGGTAATGCGGTGAAAAACGCGAGCAATCAACTAGAACAGAAGCTAGAGAACAAATGAATATAAACCAACAACTTGAACATTGCAAAGTCAAGATATGGAAATCTTTTAAAACATGCTATTCTATATTCTGAAAAGAGGCAAGAAAATGGAGATATGGAAAAAATTTAAAACACACCTGTGTGGAAGGTGCTGCAACATTGTTACTCAGTATGTCCTCCATAGATGATGATGTCCTCTTTCCTAACTTATGACCTGAATCAAAGCCAGTGCTGTTTCTGCGGTATGACTGCGATAGGCCTTTAGATTTATAAGCCTCTGCAGCTTGGTCACACATCTGCCCAAATCCATTATAGTAGTAGTTTAGTTTTTCATAGCATAAAAATCAATCCTTACCTCCCATCCTGACCAGATAATCTCTAATTGACATAAAATGGAAGCAGTGGCAAGACATACACAAAATACTAATATGGTCTCAATTTACCACTTCAACAACCATCAGCAACTAAATAACTACCTCGCCTAAACAAATTACAGCTTAGTCCTCTTTATTACCAATTGACCATGTTACTGTTTCACCAAGATTATTCCATTATATCACAATCCCCCCCAAAAAATGTAGATAGTATGCTTTCAAAAACATCAGTGTCATAAAAAAACTATATTGGAAATCACTGAAATATGCAGAGAGGACAAGTGATGTGTAAATGCAAAAAGAATATACAAATTATTTAATAAAATTTGAAACCTTAGAATAAAAACATTTGCAGAAAGTTCCATGTGCTTAAAATGGTATAATAATCTCACAGCAATAACTTATAAGCCAAACCGAATCGTGGCTTTCCCAAACAATATACTCAATAGAGCAACAGCATTACATTCCATGCAAACAAATCAAACTGGAATGTATGACAGTGTCTTGAACAAAATGTAATAGAAAAAAGTCTGAAAGATTTAAATAAGTGTTAGAGAAACCAGCTCAAGATTTGGCACTCTTGGCTTGGTAGGACACTTATTGTTGGACAACAAAATTTACATTGGCTTGTTAGGAACTTAGGACACTTATAGCTAGGCAATAAAAATTTACCAGGTGGACCTTCTAGCAATTTTCACGATGGCCACAGTTAAGAATAGCTCAGGAACAATAAGTATGGCAATAAATCGACAGTTCAAGATGTTGCCATTAAACATGACATGTATAAAATTGAAGACACACATCTCAGAAAATATCAGATTTATAACCAAGAAAACAACATGGATAATAGAGAAAATGTCCCTAACTGAAGCATTCAAGGTAGCCAATTGCACAATCATATATACTTACTAATCCAGTTAGTTGAAATTGCAGTTATTTATTGACGAGTTTCATAATGGCCATTTATTTAGAAGTTTAACAACAGCCAAATATTTTCAACTTCAATCACTACATTCTCACTTCCTATTCCAAAAAGTGTGTACTGAAGGCAATGGAATGGAATGCCGTGTGCATACTTCTCAATCATATTGACAAAGTATCCATAAAACAGATAATAAATTGCCAAATAAACTCTAGAACACACTGCCTATGTACAATTTTATTTTATCTAATTTCAACATTTCCACTGTTAGAAATGACTTTTTTAAAGGTTTTCATGCTATTCATTCAGTTAACAGAAAGTACAGCACTAGAAATGGACTGACAGCATCCCAGTTGATGGGGAACCATGATAATCCTAATCTTCAACAGGAAACCACATTCTAACAGACAACACATAGTTGACTAGCATTAAACCCAAACCAATGTTGCAAACATCGCGATCGGGATTAAATCGACGAGGGGAAAAAATCAGAAAAAATCGTAAAAATCGGGAAAAAATCGGCACATACAAAAATATTCATTTTTTTTCAATTTTTTTAATATCTAAAGCACCCACAACATAAAATAAATGCATTGACACATCAATATGAAGAAAAAACTAATATACAAGACATGTAATATCATGTCTAGTGCTACATCACACATAATAGTGAATCATGTCCTGAATACTAAGTCCTGAGTCTCAACTCAACCTCAAAATATCAACAAAAAATATAATATAATAATGTATCTCATATCATGAGTCATAATGTTATATACAAAGGAATGCACCAAATAACCTATACTATTGATTTCCTCTGCCACTCTTGCGAGAAAATGTAACAACTTTCCCTCTAGACGAAGAAGCTGGCGGGGCTAGCAATGGACTCTGTTGTGCTCCAGATCCTGAAGCACCAGGAGCTAAAGGAGGCAGACCACGTCCTCTACCGGTAGCAGGGGTAGGTGGTGTCACCTCCTCCTCTTGTTGTTGCTCCTCCTCCTCCTCCTCATGAAACTCGTCATTGATTCATCGCTACTAGAAATGGGATCATCAACAAGAGATACATAAACATCATCTAGCTCAAAGTCTTCAGATTTGGATTGCTCAACCTTATAACATGATAGAAATTGAAAAAGTTTAACATGCCTAACCAATGATTTTGGTTTGAGTGAAGGGTTCATCTCCTCAACCTTAAAATGCGGTAGAAAAAGATTAACATGCCTAACCAGTTGTTTTCCTTTGAGTGAAGGGTACATTCTTGTTAAGGCCACAGTAAGGGAGTTCAACAATCAATACCACCAACATCAACAAAGTTCAACAATCAATGCCACCAACATCAAGGTTCTTAAAGGACTTCATACTCTTGATCAAATGCCAATCTCATACCCTTACACATAATAGAATCAAATGGAAACAATGCAAATCCCCAAACCATGAAACCTTGAAAACCATTAAGTCTGTTGAATTTTGAGTGAAATCTAAAATTCTAGTTTCTCCATATGAAATCCAATGAGGTCGAAACCACTCTTAAACATCCTGAGTCATTTCATGGTAATGTTAAAAATTTAAGTAAAAGGAAATATCACTTTTACTTTAAGAATTTAACATTACCATTAGCTGCCAACAGGGTGTGTCAGGAAAATGAGAGGGCTGCAAAAATGACAAAAAAAAAATCGATTTTTGAACTTATAGGGTTGCTGTTTGATGGGCCCACGATTTTTACCAAAAAAATCGCGATTTTTTGGCGATCAGCGATTTTTTCAAAAAATCAGGAAAAAATCGCCAATAAAATCGTTGAGTTGAAAAAATCGTGATTAAATCGCGATGTTTGCTTCCTTGACCCAAACAAACGTGCACCCAAAGGTATGCCAAAAGATAGATGTGAAGGCCAACCCAAAAACATAAAATAGATTGCTACAGTTCACAGCAGGTTGCTTGAGGCTCCCATGGTCCCTGTCTGACCCCCGCCATTCGCCATGAAGTTGCCAGTTAAAAGTATACTCAAGTTTCAAACGTTTTCTCTGCAATCCAATAAGAGATGGATAGATTCTTTTCCCACCACCAAATGGTTCTCTCTCTATGACACCCATAGTCTTGCATGTACCACAATTTGTTGTCAGTGTTAACTCCAACACCATCCCTATGGCAAAGCTGATGACACATGCATCTATGATGGTACTACAAAAGGGAATTGCATCTTTTGCCTGCGAAAAAACATTTTGACATATTCAGTCTTGGAACAGATTCTGGTCCTTGGCACATTACAAGAAAAGGCCCTTCACTAGTGGGAGTTGCAACAAATGTTAGAATTCAGGAGTTCATCTAATGCAAGTGGCATGCTAACGAACCACTGAATGCCTTCAACAAGCACATCTGCAATGCTTTTGACAGTTGCCGGATTATGATTCCAGAAAAATAGTGTATGAAATGACTTCTACAGGTATTTTCACAATCCATGTGCATTCCTCTCATGAACACACACCCACGGATCTATTAATAAGCATTGATATATATCACAAAATGTGTCTTTCTCACTTTAAGCATGGATACTACCCTCTTCATACGTCAGTAAGCTTTACAAAAAAAAACATATCGACCTTTCTGTTTAAAGTTTAAACTGCACCTTAATCAGAAAGGAATGACATTTTTCTATTGCCATTGCATATTAAAGCACTTAGGGAATGACTACCTTCTCAATCAATTGGCATCAATCTCCTCTACTCCATTAACACAGTTCCAACCAAAACAGAGACCCCAGATAGCTATTGTTCCTATCCTTTCAGTCACAACCCAAATTTCTCCCTAAGGTATGCAAAAGACCCAGATAGCTATTGTTCCTCTCCTTTCATTCACAACCCCAAGTTATCCCTAAGGTATACAAAAGAGAACTGTCCTATGCTATTGATACATCCTCACCAGTAAATAGACAAATGAAAAATACCACCCCGTCACATGCTTCTTGTTCCTCTTTTTTCAGTCACAAACCCAAATTTTCCCTAAGGTATCAAAAAGAGGATTGTCATACACTATTGCTACTTGCTTAGCTATAAAGAGACAATGATATCTTATTTCTAGGAGTAAATAAGTAACTATAGAATGATGTACCTGTATAATCGGGTTCAACAAAGCAGATATAACAGGCTCAAAATCAGGCTTCTTTCCCGATGCTGGAACCAGCATACTGTTATAAGTATCGATCAATTCAAGGCAGACTGAGACTCCTTCCCCTACAGCTGGTGGTGGAGAGAGATCAACAGCAACTAAAGAAGGGTATCTCAATAGCTTGTCACCTCGAGTCTTCAGGATGTCAAAAAAAGTTCGCTGTGCAGCATCTTTAACATGAATAAGTGTAACGGAGAGAGCTGTTTCTTCCCCCAACAAATCTGAAATCTGCAGGTCTATGGAGAAAGGCATGAGAACTTTTGAGTCTCTATTGACGCCCTCACATTCAATCAATCAGCCAAACAAGAAAGTGTAGCATTACTCACCGTGTAGCTGTAGAACTCTAATATATTGCTTAATTTAAATGCCAACAAAAGGCTAGGCTGAGACTGCAAAACTTGCTCCACTCTTACTTTGAATGGACGGCAAACCCCTTCGAAAATACGATCCAGAATAAAAGACATGCCCATTTCTGGCTTGACGTAATCTCCATCTAAGTCTCTTGAAAAACGCCGAGCAGTGGGTCCAATATTGATGGTCGCATCTGGGCTAAAAAGAGCGAGTACAAGCTCTCTCTCAGATGCCAAAGCCTTCCATTGGAAATCGCCATTAACTATTAGCAACACATGAATATAAAAATACAATATAAAAAAGCAACATCAGTGATGAGTTAAATTTGCTCACCTGGTGAAGCCAACCTAACATGTCACCAACATATCTTAAAGGATCATGGGCATGCACTTCTATAGGTCTTGGCATTCCACCAGGACCTCCACGAGTAAGAGCACTAATGAAGCGCCTGAACAATGCATTGTGTCGAGTATTTGCAACCTGGGTCCAAATATATTATCATTTTGCAGAGCAGACAAAATGTGTAATTTTCAATATGCATTTAAGTGGGAAAAATGTTTAAAACGTTTTTATGGATGATACAATGTCTGTACTGAATTGTTATGGCTTGGATTTTGCTCACCTCTTCTGCACAATACTTGAAGAGGACAGGCCTTTCCTTTAAGCACCGAGTTGCTGTCTTCAACAAATCACTTACTTCAGGGGTATCATTATCACCCAGGTTCCGACATTCAGCTTGTACCCATCTGCAATGCAAAAAGGAAAATGAGCTATACTTTGTCTGATCTAAACCAACCAGAAAAATGGTATAAAAATGATGTAAATAATCTCCAAATCAAACAGAAGATCTCTTCCTTGTATCAACATCCCATCTTTGGGTTGGTTGCTATCTGTCACCAGTTTTTGTTCCTTGTTTTCCTCCTCATTGAGTAGAGGCCTGGATACTTTGCCCTAAGAGGTTGATGCAACAGAAAGAAAAGAAAAAGCATGTGCCATAATATTAAAATGCAAAAGATTGGCAGGGATAAATGGAAGTGTGTGGACAACAGCCCAGCCTAAGCTCTACCCCCCCCCTCCCAATTAGCCCTCGCCCAATTCCTAGCCACCAATCAAAACCGGTTGAACCAGTCAGTTCGGTCGTTTTAGGCCCTAAAAGATTTGACCCATGGCACAAATCTGGAAAAGGTCGGTTCCGTACCAAACCGCCTTTTTTAACTAAACTAAACAGTTGTACACAATGCAATTAAATACCCTCAGAACACTTTAGAAAAAAACAATAAATTATGGGTGGGGAAGCGTAACATTCAACCCTAGGGCCCTAGTAATGGTAATGTTAAATTCTTGAAGTAAAAGAATGAAAATGAAAGATAAAGAAGAATGTCACTAGATAAAGGAGAATGTAAATGAAAGTTAGATAAAGGAGAATGTCACTAGATAAAGGAGAATATAAATGAATGATAAAGGAAAATGCCACTTTTACTTGATTTTTCGACATTACTATTAATTGTTTCATGATGATTGAGAGTCATTCCAACCTCATTGGATTTCATATGGAGAAAGTGGAATTTTAGAGCTCATTCATAATCCAGCAAATTTAACAATTTTCAAGATTTCTGAATTGGACAGATTGCAACATTCCCATTGGATTTTGTCATGTATAAAAGTTTGGAACTAGCATTTAATCAAGAGCACCAAGCCCTCTATGTACCTCAATGTTGGGGGCAATGATTGTTCAACTCCTCTATCATGACCCGTAAAAATGTTCCAATCGCTCAAATAAAATCTCAATTTAACATGTTAAGCTTCTCCTATCTCATTTTAATGCTTAGGGGGTGATAACAATGATTGTTGATTTTTGGTAGCTTGGGAGGTACTCCAAGCCTTGAGGATTGAGGGTTTGGAGGAAGGAGCTCCACAAGTGGCCTTGTGGGCTTGAAACCCAAGCGTGGGGTTTTGCACCCAAAGTTGTTGGGCCAAAACCAAGGAGAGATTTCTACATGTGATGGATGGAGATGATTGAGGACGTCGAGATGAATTGGATGGAATGAAAATCATCGAAATCCGAGTTGTAGAAGTTGAGATCTGAATTTTTGAAGATATGATGGGTTAATTTGTCTAGTTGGGCAAGTCGGCTTGAGGTCAAAGTGGTGCCCAAAGACAAATTCGTTGGAGCCACTTGATGCATATAAATATAGGTCAAGTGCGAGGCATAATAAACATCCAATGTGCATCTAACATCGTAGAAATGCTCTGAAATAGAATGTGGATCTGAGGCAGGACGTCCAAGAATAGGGGCCGAGTTTGGAGTGGTTATCCCTGTGATTTAGAGCGAAGTTCTTGGGAGAGAAGTGTCGCAGGACTAAGGCAACCTACAAAGAATGTTGGGATGTGTCTTGGGTAGATTCAAGGGAGAACTTCTCAGCCAAATCAGAGCGCAATTTTAGAGGTAAGTTCAGGGATTTCTATGCATATTTTAAGCGTGATTTTAGTCTTTGTTCTGGGCCGCAGGGGTAGCCGTAGCTACAGCAAGTGTGGGAGGTCTGTCTTGTGGGTCGAGTAGGTGTAACATCCCAAAATAGGGAAAATCTACACTATTGGGAATATCTTAATATATTCCAAATGTGGAGCTACAACAACTCATGAACATAATAATGGATGTTCAGTGATAAATAGACTTATATGATGTGTTAAAAACACATAGCCAACAAATGAGTGAAACAGCAACAAAAGTAGAACTTCTATACATTCCCAAGTGGGGAAAATGCAGCAATTAGACACTGAAAAATTTATTTCTGAAGATCTGCGTTTTAACTAGATGAAATAACGTTTGATTCCCTTGGCATATGATATTAGGCCCTCACATACAAAAGGGGATCAGAAAGAAATCCCTTTTGATATGTTAAACAGACCTCCCGGCCTCATATCATCTTAAAAATAGCCAAATCCCCTGACTTAAGTTATGCAGAAAAGACTGAAGCAAATGATAGCATTATTTTATAAGGGTTTCTGCAGTATAATGATGGAACAACATGGATTTGGAACTTTATTGACCAATATGCCGAGAAAATAGAGATCTGGCCTCCTTAATGTATTATAAAGGTAACCCGGCAAGGGTTTCTTGAAAGCACAAGTACAGAAAAATGCAGTCTTACTGCAACATTACAGGAATATAGCTGAATAATACAAAAGAGGGATGAGAATCCCTTCCTCTTGCTTTTCGAGAGAAGGGTTGGCCCTTTCCCTAGGAAACTAGCTCAGAAACAAGGGTCTTAACCCTGTTGGAGCAACTCTATGCAAAATGACGCAATTCCTGCAAGGGACTACGCTGTAGGAGATGAGGAATACTTTGGCCTACTGCCAAGATGTGAAATGAACCCAGAAATCTTCCTAGCTGATCTCTCAAGAGAAGAAAGACACCCTCTACTGAGAAACATACCCGGAAGTGGTGTTAACAAACCTCCACTGCAACACCCTTCAACACAGCAATATTTTGCTACAGAAATAACGCTGAGGCTGGAGAATGGTGCTTGGCCTCAAGCCTGGATGTGGAGCAATACAGAACAAGCTCTCCTAAGAGGCCACTCAAGGGAAAAGGTGGGATTCTCGCTCGGGAACACCCTGTGCTAAACAGCACTGCAACCCTGCTAAACAGCAAGAGGAAGCCAAGTCTAAACAGACAAGATCAAATGATCAAATCAAAAGCATATATCACAAAGGCTCCTATCCTCTCCATATATAGCAAGTGAACCTCTTCACATTGGGTCCCATCCATATGTGCCATCAAGCCCATGCAAGTTGTCCTCCACCAAAACTGCGTTGTCCATCAAGGAGATTCAATGCATCTAGACAGCTTTGTTGACTTGGTCAAAGTTGACTGAATCAACATGATCCCATCTTTGTTCACAACCAAGGGTGCTCAATTTAGCCTGTTATTCTCCCTCCTTTCACATTAGGAGTGTTATTGATCCTTCTAAAGAGGTTAATGGGCCTCCCTACCCATTTATTCACCTACCTAGTGATAAAACAACTCTAATATTCCATTTAGCTTGAAGGCTAAAATTTTGGAATATTACAGTCCTTCCCTCCAAAATGTTGTTTGTCCTCAAGCAACTGTATAAGGAGAGAAAAAATCCTCCCCTCCTCTTCTTGTGGCCTCCTCATCAAAAGTCCCCACCACTGCTCAAAATGATCTGCTACAAATCTGCCCTCCAATGTTCCCTCCCAAGCATGCAAAACAATATGGCTTACATCATAGAAAGGTGGAAGATGTAAGTGGAAACCTCCTTGTTGTCCAATGGCCTCCTCAAGGTAGGAGTGATGACAAACATGGGGAATATTATTCCCAATGAGTGACTTCCACACCCATGCTATCATCCAAATGAAATGAGCCAATCTAGTTAGCTCAAAAAGATCCTCAACCCCCGGTTCATACAATGTGTTGGGGCTGCATGGAGCGATTAGATCCTCCCAACCAAGTGGTTTCTCTCTCCACTTATGATAAGTATGGGGTTGTTGCTGATCTTGGGCTGAAATATCATGACCTCCAAGAGTGGCCCAAGCTACCCCACCAAACAAATAAACCATGAAGTGCCTCCTCCAAAAACTCAAGTTCTCCAAATGGCTCCTCCCACATGAAGAAAAAAGATGTAGTTTGGCAATCATGGGCTGCCCATTGCTTCTCCTGAAAACTTGAAAGTGGATCAAGGTCCCACACAAGGAACCAGCGCAGTGCATCCTTTGTCTGCATCAAATCAAACAAAAACAAGTGCTTTTCCAGCCACTTGTTTGCTGCCACAATCATTTTACAAGATATAAACATGAAAGTACAAAGTGGTGTCAATGGTGCACACCAAATAACATGTGGCTTCCCCCACAAACCACCAATGAGATAGCCAATCTCAATGCTACAAATGGCTTCAAGTACACCATCATACAATATGCAAGAAGGAACAATCCTCCTTAGTACAATATGTTGCTCATATAAAGAAAAGAAGTACAAAACATAAAGTGAAATTGTACATCCTCCATCATGTACTTGAGATCTTGAGCTGAAATTGCTCAACCAGAAATTTTCCCTCGCCTCCAAAGAGTAGGGAAGTGGCTGTGACATCCTCTCTATCACCATCCGGGCTATGCATCTCTCCATATGCTGAAATATGTCATGTTGGATGCCCTCCCAAATGAACTCCTCTGCCAAGGAAAAATATGCATCAAAATGCATGGAAAAGAAGTCCTCATGTGCTACATGTAGTAGCTTTTCCTTAAGCTTAGAAGCTCTAGTCAAGAAGACTCTACCATAAGAATAGATGACCATATCATCCACCATATATCTATCATCTCCATCCAGATCATCAAGAATCATGCAAGCACCAAGATCCTTGAAGTACTCTTCCAAGAGTTGAGACCACCAATATGGAACAATCCTCCCAAGAGACAGCGCTGTTGATCTCGCATGTGAAGCTCTCCTCATGCCAAAGTTTCCCTCCTCCATGCCAAAGTTTCCCTCCAAACTCTTCACCTCTCCAAAATCCAAGAGTAGTGAACCAAATGGCAAGATTTCTCTTACCAACTCCAGATCTGGTGGCCTCCCCGGTGGAATGCCTCCATATAGTGAGACACCAATGGCAAGAGAAGACTGTTCATATGGTTGGGCAACCTTGCTCTTGCCCTCACAGAGCAAATCAGTCTTCCTCCTTGCACCCGCTCTCTGAAATAGATAGGGGTGTGTGCTCCTCATCAAATGATGATGTCCTTCCTCCCTACCTTCTCCTTCCATCAATATCATCTTACAATCATGTTGCTCATTGATTTTACTTTGTCTTCCATATGTGAGATCCTGGGGAACTTCTTGCAATGACATAAGAAATCCTCTGGTTGGAGCATGTGCTCCTCCTTCCTCTCCATGAGGCACTAGATATGCTCTAGATGTGACAGCTTTGTAACCCCCATCCTTCTCTTCATCTTCAATATGAATAGGAGGTAACTGCTCAATAAGAGGATCCTCCTTCGCAAAAGGAACCTTCATGCCCTCTTGGCTAAGGTTATGAAACAAGGATTTTGCCTCTAGCAAGGTATCATGCAAGATGTGACCTCCTCCAATAGGTTTCCGAAGTGGTTTTGAGTTTGTAGGTCCTCCCAACTTATGCAAAAGTTTCATTGTTTTGATTGTTTCATGTTTTTATCATACCTTTCTACCAATCTCTTAGTGAACTTTGCAAAAGAAGAAGTATTAACACTTTTCAATGAAAATGACTCAAACATCCACCAAGCATAGGCCTTACCTTCAAAGTGTAGCGCTGCAACTAGGATGGCTTCATCTTCAGAAACTTGGTGTTGCTGCAAATAAGTATGCAACTCCTCCACCCAAGTTTTGGCTAAACAAGTTGGGGATCCATCAAAGGTAGAGAAAATCTATCCATGTCATGCAGCTTGCTCCTCTCCATCTTGATCTTGCAAAACTCTTTGAAAGTGATATGATCTCTAAACTTTTCAGTTTGAGATTCATACTCTTGCAGAAAATTATTAAGAGTTTCCCTCCTTGGCATTTTCTCTTCTTTCATCTCTTTCATAGCAGATCTAGGCATTTGACGGCGTTGTGCATAATAGGGTGTAACTGCATGCTCACACCTATCATGTGCCAATCTAGATCTGGCTCTAGATTCAAACTTCTCTGGAGATTCCATCTCTCCTCTCATCTTCTTAAGATCTTCATTGATGCTCTACATAGATTTTGGAAGAAGCTTTGAGAGCCTCTCCTCCTTTCCTCCTCCACATAATGGAGTCTTCTTTCTGTTCATTTCTCCTTCTCTTGATAGCTGCATGGCTGAGATCCACAAGTTGAGCCAAGATGATGCTTTGATACCACTGTAATATCCCAAAATAGGGAAAATCTACACTATTGGGAATATCTTAAGATATTCCAAATGTGGAGCTACAGCAACTCATGAACATAATAATGGATGTTCAGTGATAAATAGACTCATATGATGTGTTAAAAACACATAGCCATCAAATGAGTGAAACAGCAGCAAAAGAAGAACTTTTATACATTCCCAAGTGGGGAAAATGCAACAATTAGACCCTGAAAACATTATTTCTGAAGATCTGCGTTTTAACTAGATGAAATAACGCTTGGTTCCCTTGGCATATGATATTAGGCCCTCGCATACAAAAGGGGATCAGAAAGAAATCCCTTTTGATATGTTAAAGAGACCTCCCGGCATCATATCATCTTAAAAATAGTCAAATCCCCTGACTTAAGTTATGCAAAAAATACTGAAGCAAATGACAGCATTATTTCATAAGGGTTTCTGCAGTATAATGATGGAAAAACATGGATCTGGAACTTTATTGACTAATATGACAAGAAAATAGAGATCTAGCCTCCTTAATGTAGTTTATTATAAAGGTAACCTAGCAAGGGTTTCTTGAAAGCACAAGTACAGAAAGATCAGATCTGAATAATCAGCGCAAAAAAATGCAGTCTTACTGCAACATTACAGGAATATAGCTGAATAATACAAAAGAGGGATGAGAATCCCTTCCTCTAGCATTCCGGGAGAAGGGTTGGCCCTTTCCCTAGGAAACTAGCTCAGAAACAAGGGTCTTAACCCTGCTGCAGCAACTCTATGCAAAATGATGCAGTTCCTACAAGGGACTACGTTGTAAGAGATGAGGAATACTTTGGCCTGCTGCCAAGATGTGAAATGAGCCCAGAAATCTTCCTAGCTGATCTCTCAAGAGAAAGAAGACACCCTCTACTGAGAAACAGACCCGGAAGTGGTGTTAACAAACCTCCACTGCAACACCCTGCAACACAGCAATATTCTGCTACAGAAATAACGCTGAGGCTGGAGAACGGTGCTTGGCCTCAAGCCTGGATGTGGAGCAATACAGAACAAGCTCTCCCAAGAGGCCTCTCAAGGGAAGAGGTGGGATTCCCGCTCAAGAACACCCTGTGCTAAACAGCACTGCAACCCTGCTAAACAGTAAGAGGAAGCCAAGTCTAAACAGACAAGATCAAATGATCAAATCAAAATCATATATCACAAAGGCTCCCATTCTCTCCATATATAACAAGTGAACCTCTTCACATTGGGTCCCATCCATATGTGCCATCAAGCCCATGCAAGTTTTCCTCCACCAAAACTGCGTTGTCCATCAAGGAGATTCAATGCATCTAGACAGCGTTGTTGACTTGGTCAAAGTTGACTGAATCAACATGATCCCATCTCTGTTCACACCCAAGGGTGCTCAATTTAACTTCTTTTTCTCCCTCCTTTCACATTAGGAGTGTTAATGATCCTTCTAAAGAGGTTAATGGGCCTCCCTACCCATTTATTCACCTACCTAGTGATAAAACAACTCTAATATTCCATTTAGCTGGAAGGCTAAAATTTTGGAATATTACAGTAGGCTAGAAAGGCTCCTCTACTATAGCCGCAGCCTCTCCAAGCACAACGCAGTTGGAACAGGGGTGTTAACCCTTGCTAGGAGGTCGAGACCCTAGCTGTAACAGGTTTGTGGATTGCAGGCAGCCTTGAGGAGCCTCAAGCCCTACGACAGTGTATTGGATGCCTAGTAGGTCAGCGAAGGTGGCAGCAAGGTTGAGCAAGGGAACACAGTCATTTAAATTAATGGGTTAGGGCTGGTGGTGTGCCCTAACCAGTTTTCCAAAGTGCATAGAAATCGATGCAAGAGGGCAACAGCAGTGTGGTTGCAAATGTTCTCTTGATGATGTGTGGATGCTACTGGATGGGTCTTAGAAGAGGACAGAGTTGGATTATCCTATGCACAATTCATCAAAAATAGTACATGTGTCAAGAGGAGCAGCAAGAGGTTGCAGAGCAAAGGTATGTTAGTCCTCTTGAGTTGATCTTACTTGCAGGTGGATGCTGTCCTTGAAGAGGCAGATTTGTGAAGTCTGTTGGTATCCAAGAAAAAGGGCTTCATAGGTGTTGGATGCCCTAACTAGGAGCAAATGCTACAGCAAGGATTTCTCTCTCGTGGTCTGTTGGAAGGCAACACGAGAGTGGACCAAGTGTAAGCCTAGGAGAGGTAGTTGGTGGAGCTCATAGGTCTGATCAGCCAAAGGAGCAATTTGATGTAACCCGTGTTCATCATTGGAGGGGGGACATTTGAAGGTGATAGGTGGCAACCCTCCGTGCTCTATGTTAGTCTTCATTGAAGCAACGCAGGAAGACTATAGTGGGCTAAAGTCCCTAAGTAGCTGAGGAGCAGCAGTGGGCAGTTGTGAGTCCGTTTGTGAACAACTCAACAATAGTCTTGATGTGTTGTTCCCTTAATGGACGAAGGCACAACTAGTGAGTAGATTAGATAATCGAGGTTCAGTGGCCCTATGGACATGGATCGTTGACAGACGCAGTGTTGCAACTCAAGAGCCAAAGGACCAGGCAGGTACAAGGTACAACTGAGAGGAGCTGAGAGAGCGCGCCACAGCCAGATGGTCAGAGTATCTTGTTGGGTAGATTGGTTGTCGATGGACTGACACCAAGGCCCAATTTTGTCTTCTTGTACTAGTGGATGTATGAAGGCCATTATCCCTGGTACGGGTGCCCTAGATTGTTGTATTATTCAGTTAGATTAATATAAAAAAGTTGGGTTATTGTACAAAATTGTGTAAAACGTTGTGTATATTTTGTGCACTAGTAGATTTATTGTTGTTTATATTCCATTGTGCAAAGTAGCTTTGTTGAGATTCTTGGTTTGGTAGCATTAGTGATCTAAGATTCTATCCTAGACACCAGGATCATGGAAATTCAACATGGTATCAGAGCGTGTTTGCGCTACTTTGAGGAAAAGTGAATCAGAGTGTGCCCAGAGAAGCAACCCCGAGGGAGTTGTGGGTGTCTAGATCATGGAGCAAAGGGTTCAGATGAAGACATGAGATCTGGTCTTTACTAGCTTGGCAGTGAGATTGGCTGGGAATTTTGGTGGATTGGTGGTGAGCTTGGAGAACAACAATTTGTTGTAGTATAGGTGACTGATCATGGATTTCCTATGACTTTTCATGGATGGTTGGGACAGCTCAAGGATCGCTTTGTCATGGATGGTTGAGACAGCTCGAGGATCGCTTTGGTATGGATGAGATCAGGATGCTCGAGATTGCTTCATGTGATGGACTGGATATTGGTAGCCTAGAGTCTTCATTGGATCGTGATGTTTCATATCCGAAATTGGAGGGTTTTGCACGAGTTGTAATTGATCTAGGAGGATGAGGGATTGTGGGACTGAGCTAGTGGAGATCATGTAGACTCAAAGGGAATCTAGCTGCAAAGGGAGCAGCCCTATGGAGGTTTGGGATCTTCAAGTTCAGATCTGATGAGGTAGAGGCATTACTGAGATTGTCGAGTTCATTCTATAGAGTATTGTGCACTGATGGACGCGAGATGGGCTAGTGTCGTCAGAGATGATGATGGAGACTTCCTAGTCTTGAAAGTACCTCTGTCGCTAACAGAGAGTGTTGATTTTTGGTAGCATGGGAGGTACTCCAAGCCTTGAGGATTGAGAGCTTGGAGGAAGGACCTCCACAAGTGACCTTGTGGGCTGAAACCCAAGGCTAGGGTTTTGCACCCAAAGTTGTTGGGCCTAAACCATGGAGAGGTTTTTACATGTGATGGATGGAGATGATAAAGGACATCGAGATGAACCGGACGCAACGAAATCGTCAAAATCCAAGTTGTAGAATTTAAGATCTGAATTTTTGAAGATATGATGGGTTAATTTGTCTAGTTGGGCAAGTCGGCTTGAGGTCAAAGTGGTGCCCAAAGACAAATTCGTCAGAGCCACTTGATGCATATAAATATAGGTTAATTGTGAGGCATAATAAACATCCAATGTGCATTTAACATCATAGAAAACATCTAAAATAGAATGCAGAACTGAGGCAGGACGTCCAAGAACAGGGGCCGAGTTTGGAGTGGTTATCTTTGTGATTTAGTGTGAAGTTCTTGGGAGAGAAGTGTCGGAGGACTAAGGCAGCCTACAAGGAATGTTGGGACATGTCTTGGGTAGATTCAAGGGAAAACTTCTCAGCCAGATCAAGCCACAATTTTAGAGGTAATTTCAAGGATTTTTGTGCATATTTTAAGTGTGATTTTAATCTTTGTTTTGGGTTGCAAGGGTAGTCGTAGCTACAAGTGTGGGAGGTCTCTCTTGTGACCCAAGTAGGCTAGAAAGGCTCATCTATTATAGTCGCAGCCTCTCCAAGCACATTGTAGTTGGAACAGGGGTGTCAACCCTTGCTAGAAGGCCGAGACCCTAGCTGTAACAAATTCATGGATTGCAGGCAGTCAGCTGAGACGCTAGCTATAACAAATACGTGGATTGCAGGACGCCTTGAGGAGCCTCAGGCCCTACGACAGTGTATTGGATGCCCAGTGGGTCAGCAAAGGTGGCAACAAGGTTGAGCAAGGGAACACAGTGATTTGAAGCAATGGGTTATGGTTGGTGCTGTGCCCTAACTAGTCTTCCAGAATGCACAGAAATCGAGGCAAGAAGGCAACAGCAATATGGTTGCAGATGGTCTCTTGAAGATGTGTGGATACTAGTGAATGGGTCCTTGAAGAGGACAGAGATGGATTATCCTATGAGCAGTTCATCAACTGTAGTACATGTGTCAAGAGGAGCAACAGGAGGTTGCAAAGTAGAGGTATGTTAGTACTCTTGAGTTGATGTGACTTGCAGGTGGATGGTGTCCTAGGAGAGGCAGATTTGTGTAGTTTGTTGGCAACCAAGAGGAAGGGCTTCATAGGTGTTGGATGCCCTAACTACGAGCAGATGCTACAGAAAGGATTGGTCTGTCGTGGTCTATTGGAGGGCAGCGTGAGAGTGGACCAAGTATAAGCCTAGGAGAGGCAGTTAGTGGAGCTCATAAGTCTGATCAGCCAAAGGAGCAGTTTGATGCATCCCGTGTTCATCATTGATGAAGGGATATTTGATGGTGATAAGTGGCAACAGGGATATGTTAGTCATCCAGGTGGCTCCAGAAATAGAAGTGGCCTTAAAAAAAATTAAAAAATCAAAGTCATCGGATTGAAGTGAAACCAAGACCAGATCGTAGTGCTCGTCGTCCTAATTCAAACGGCGTGAACGACACTCAAATTCAAGTTCGTATGCTCAAGTTATAGTCGGTCAAAGTTCTAGTCAAACCAGGCCCAGTGGCAGTCACTAACGAGGCAACAATTTGGAAGAGTCTCAACGCACGAAATCCAACCACCAGAATGGGCGAATTTGTCACCTCGTTAATTTGCCCAATGACCCTTAAAATTAGCACCGAAATTTTATCCATTGTTTTACAATAAATAAATAAAAATTATAAATTTGGGGCGGCGGGCCACCCCCCCAAAGGCAATGGTTATTATTAAAACACAAAACAAATATGGGTCAGGCCACTGGGAGACGCGGGCCCACCCAACCATATGCCAACGGCATTATTCATATAATCAATATAAACCGGTCGGGCCACCAAAGACACGGGCAGCCCACCCACACAGCGGCGACACGTGGAGGAGGTCTGCGGGGTCCAAACCTGCCCGACCCATGTGGATCGACCCGCCAACGGGTGGCCCCAAAATTCAAATACCGCCAAAAAATGTGAAATCGACTGCACCAAAATACAACGCGGACACGTGTTGAGATTCAACAAGATGATGAGCTTAGTGAAAAGAGTCGCCTTCACTAAGTGGGCCTGCAGGCTATTTTTGGCGCTGTTGTCGCACAGATTGTCAAGGCACCGCGACAACGGCTCAGATTGGGGGTTGTCACTCTTATCCCCAATCTCTCTATTTAAACTGTCTCCTTGCAAGCTAAGGGAGGTAGACCCTATTACAAATGAGGATGATAAATCCAGGAGACACAGCTAAAACATCAAATACTTGATAGAAATGAACGAGATTCTACAGATCTAAATTAGATTTCACGTTTAATGACCAGTGCCTTATGGAGTCAAACAGAATCCCGTTATGCAATTATAAACAAGTAAGTGACAATTAACTACTGCTTATTAAAACACGATTAATGATATTCAATGAAAGATACTACAACCATGAAACAGTATAATGAAAATGTCAGGATTTAAAATGTTTCAATTAATTTCGATCCAGACAAATCAAAGATTTTATATAGTCACTCTTAAGATAAAATTTCAAAAGCTCACTAGACTATAAAAGATATCTTCTGAGAATTTTTATATATTTTATTTTATTTTTTAATCTAAAACAAGTTAAAAAATCTAAATCTAAATAAAAAATTCTAATCTAAAAATTAGAAGCTAAATCGAAACACAACTAGAATTAAAATGAAACTAATTTAAAATCTAAAAGCTAAAACTAAACAAACAAACCTAAGATCTAAACTAAAATTAAATTAAAATCTAAATGGAAATCTATCTAGCACTAAACTAGACCCTAAAAAAATTAAATTTCTATCTAAAACCTACGCTATTCACACAAAATAAAAAAACAAGTCTAACACTACGATTAACTAAAATCAAAGAAAACCGACTCAATAAAATATGAAATCTAACAGTATTAAAACTATGAAAAATCAAACGCTGTCTAACAAAAATTTCGACTCATAAAAAAAATTCGACGCATACAGAGTGTTTGACTTTCAATCTTTGCGTTTATACTTGTCGTTTTGCGTTTTTGTGGTCTGCAGATTGGACGCGAAGAGTTTGACTTCAAATAGCCTTGACGGCAGAGACGGTGGCACGAGAAGAATCCAACGTGAGAAAGGGTTCGATGAGAAGAGGGTTCAACAGGAAGATGTTGGGCGACTGGGGATGAACAAAGTTTCGACGGATAGAGAGAAAGGGACGGACGGCTTGCAGATCGAAGGCAGAAGAAAGAGTTGGACGATGGTGGAGACAATGCAGAAATGGAGGGAAAGGAGGATCCGATTTGCAGAGAAATGAAAGTCGAAAGGAGGGCAGAAGAAAATGTTTGCGTGATTAAAACCCAGTACGCACAAATTCCGCCCAGATATATTAAAATTTCTTCATTTAAGCTCAGATTTTATGCTCCCTTAAATCGAAACAATGTCCAGATTCATCCACAATGGTGATTTGAGGCCAGATCTGGCCTTTGGAAGCTAGATCTGCCTCAGATCTTAAAGAAAATTTTGATTTGAACCCTGAACCTGTAAGAAATCAGCCGGATCTGAAGATACACACCAAGCAACGATTAAACCCTTACAATTCTAAAAGAAAATTTACAAATTTACAACTAGTTTACAGATTAAAAACCCTCATGGTCAGATTTGAAATCCATTTTAGCACAGTTTAGAAATTAAAATTTTTAAATGAGAGGCACAAGCCTTCGAAACCCTGCAAAATCACAAATATCGTAAGATAGACCTGGAATTTAACAAATAAAGAGCTTATCAAATTTATGTTTATTGAGAGTCGGCTGGTCCAACCGAAGACTTCCCTAGACGCCCAATCTAAAAAAAAATTGCCCTGCACACTTAGATCTGAATCTTAGATCGATAGAGATTTAAGAAAACAACATGAGACCTTTGCAAAAAATCAGAATGTTATTTTATAAACCCAGAAAACTACACAAGATACTTGTATGCAGATTAATCCATGAAGGCCATCAACCATAAAATACAAGAAACAAAGTAGCAGAGTTTAGAGAAAATTCACCACATAGATATGAGAAGGAACATCCAGATTTGTAATCCCAATGTCTTTATGCTTTATTCCTCAAAAGTTTACAAGAGCTTCTAAGAGCAAGTGCACGATCCTAAGATCGGATGATTTAAGAATGAGAAAGACCTCTAAATTTATAGGACAATATCTCTAACGGCTAGTTTGGATGATCCTCGTCAAAATAATCTCAAACGTCCAAAAGATTTAATTATCTTTTAATCCGAAGCGTTGAAATTAAAATTTTGGGGAAAAAACGAATTTATCATTTAATTCAATTTTAATTAACTCAAAAATATTATTTTTGAGTTAATTACTCCAAAATTTTGACCTTGACTTAACCACCAAGGCCCAAGGGTCCAATATTTCTTAAAATTCGCAATATTCCCTTGGCCTGGGGCTTTCAAAATCATTTTCCAAGGACCCACAAATTTTGTCTTTAAAGATTTAATCCTAATTTAGGACCCTAAATTAATCAAATTTCTGGTTTAGGATTTTATTAATTAATTGACCAGAAAATTTAATTAATTGACTAAGAGGGGATTATAATTATTTTTCCAACCCTCTTTTACATGAGATAATACATTTACATACATGAAGGGGGAAAACCCATTCGTATGGACCCTCAAATAAATACCCAATTCTGCGACTCAAAACATGATCTAGTAGACCAAGTAGCTCAAACTACTTTTACAAGGACTCGATAGAAACACTAGGACTCACTTAGTAAGCTGATGATAAAATCCACCCTAGCTTTCGGGTGAGGTTGGAGGGAAAAACTCCGCCGATCACTTACGTGAATCAGTGAGACAAAAAACCTCCTAGGATGGAAATCATCAACAACATACTAGGCTTACCTAGGTTGTTATATACATTGACGGTCTTACTTAGATCATTTACATCATAACATGCAGAATGGGTTTACATCATTTATAACAAAATGTCGTCTGTTGACTGATGATGGAATCTGAATGGCGCGACCAAGTCGAACATGACGAATCCCATTTGAAAAAATGGGGGTGTACTACTATGGGGTAGTTGACAAAGTGTGGTCAACAGGCGCAAAGTCTATTTTTAGACTGTCTATTTTTAGACCTGTTGATCATGTTTTATGAGTTGCAGGATGCTATTTGTGGATGGGTGGTCAAGTTGGAAAAATAGATGGACTTCTATTTTTAGACATATTGGGCGGAATCTATTTTTAGATTGCTAGTCTAAAAATAGATATGTCGAATATTATTAGCTCTTAATAATATTTGGACTCTAAACATTATCTTATTCTCTTGGAGCACTTAAGTTAAGTGCACAGATGTGGCACAGCAGCTGACAGAAGGAATTAAGCTATTCTTGAGGGTTTACTAGAGCTAATGCATGAGGACTTCAGTTAGAACTTATGTGACAGAGTTTGGTGGAGTTGTATTGAGTTTAACTCAGTTGAGCTAGTTGTATCTAGTCTAACTGATTGATACACTAGTGAGAGTGGTGTGAATTAATTAGTTAATTAATTCACTAAATAATAACTCATTAATCAACTGAAGAATACATCAGTTAACTACAGTGCATGGCAGTTTCAGTGGAGACCAGTGGAGAGGTAGGTGAAAGAGCAAGTGTGACTATCAGTTGTGACTATAGTGATGCATTGATTGCATCCAACACTTAGTGGAGATGCCAATGAGGATTGCGTGAGCAAGGCTGGCTGGATTTGAGTTCATTCAGAGCCATTTTTCAGCAGGGATTGCGCAGTAGAGGCAGGCTAGCAAGTGGCAGAGATCGGTGCATGGATTTGCAAGATCTAGCCTGATTAGTGTGTAGCGATTGTATTGTACTAAGAGCTTGACATGTTCAGCGTTGTATGAGGATTGTTACATGATTTCTATGACATATTTTATATACAGATAGTCGGGGTTTTTAGCTTCAGGCTTTCCCATTAAATAGCTGTGTTAATGTGTGTGAATTTTTATGGTTTCATGTGTGCATTGCAATTGATTTAATTTCTGCATGTGGTGATCAATAGTGGAATAGATTATGTATTTCGCATGAAGTAAAATAGTGTGTGATCAGGAGAATCTTGAATATATAACACATAAGTTATATAATTTCTACAACATGCCATAACGGGGTCCCGTAGAGATTGAACCCTGGGATCACCGGTACCAATGCCTTAACACAGCACTGCCAACCAACAGGCCAACGGCCTGAACATTGGTAACTTTGCCGCCCATATACATATAAACCTTAAAAAATTGCTCATTCGACCAGCAGAGAGCAGAAACCTGAAGAGGGGTATCTTTTGATGTTGAGAAGATTCCATTCAGATCCAGAAGTGCCAGTGTCAGAACGGGGTCAAATTTATAGTCATTTTTCATGATCTTTTGCTAGGAATCCAACCGTGCAGCCTGTTTCTCCAACAAAGGTCTCCATTTTCAAGCCATCCTCAGAAGTGGAGGTATAGGTGTCATTTTTGTAAATTGCTTGTAATTTATTTCTGTTGTCATTTAATGAAAGAAGACTCCCCACATTGAGCAGGGCCCAAAGACGTAGCCCACACTAGGTGAACTCCGTAATCAAATCGTCTTGTGTCTTTGATCTCATGTTTGCTTATGATTTTCACTTCTTTTCATGTATTTCAGTTACTTGGTTACATGATCTTTTATATGCAATTTTGTATGCATACATTAAGTAAAAGATTTGGATCAAGTCTGGTATCAGAGCAAGTCTTCTTGATATGAGTTGCATGAGTGAATGCTAACTAGGAACAAGCTCCAAAGAGGAAAAGGAAAAATCCTTTGATCCCGAAGCGGGGCGTGAACCACGAAGACGGAACATGGCAGATGAGGATGCACGAGCGAAAGAAGAACAAAATTATCGCAAGATCTTCTTCACTGTGGCAGAGAAATTTGACAAGTTGTTCGCAAAATATGAGAAGACAATCAAGCATGAGAAGGAGCCTAATGATCATGCTTCGGTACACCATGGAGGTGGAGGAGGAGAGCCTCCTCCCCCTCCATCCACTAGTCACAGTTCTTCTTTCTCTTCTCATCATTCTGACAGACACCATAAAAATACATCTAAGAAGCCATTTTTTAAGCTAGATGTGAAGTTTGTTTTTCCCACGTATAATGGAGAATGTAATGCAGAGAAACTAAACAATTGGATTAGATAGATCGAGGTTTACTGTCGAATTCAGTAGATCGAGGAGGATGAGGCCAAGATCCAATTAACATCCCTTCGGCTGAGTGCCATCGCTTTCGTTTGGTGGTAGAGAAAGTTGCAAAAAGGCAAAAAAGACTTAAGTAATCTCCTTTCTTCTTGGTCCAATTTTGTTTTTGAATTAAAAGAACAGTTTTATCCTTTAGGTTATCGACAAAAGGCTTTAATGGAATGGCAATATTTAAGACAAGGAAAGGGTGACAATGTACAAAGCTTCACAGAAGAGTTTACGAAACAAGCCTTCAATTTGAACATCCCAATTGACTCACCAGAAACTGTAACAAAATATATTGGTGCTTTGCATAGCTACATCAGGCATTCTTTGTTATTGTTTAAGCCTACTACTATTGATGTAGCCAGTGTGAAGGCCATTCACCTTGAAAGCAAGGGCAAGAATGACAACAAAGAGCAACCAAAGAAATCATCTTTCAAACCTCATAATGGCAAGTTCAAAGGAAAAGGCAATGGAAAGGAAAAATAGGTAGCTACAACCAAGGAGGAAGGAGCAAAGCCATCTTGCACACATTGCAAGAAGGAAGGGCATGATGATGAACGTTGTTGGTAGTTGCATCTAGAATTGAAACCAAAGAGATTTGGTGGGAAGAACAAGCAAAAGTCAGTAGCAACCGTATAGCAAGACCTGAGATCCGATTTCGGTGACTAGACACAGATCACAACAATGGGCATACAAGGTAACTTTTCTCTTCATGCTAAAGAAAATTCTGAATTATATGCAAGTACAAGCACTTCAAATGAATCTCTTGTTACTGAATGAAAGAGGACTGAATTATTCCACATTAGAGTCATAATGAAACATACTAAGGTGGAAACCTTGTTTGATCCAGGCTCACAAGTAAATTTGATTTCAGAATCCTTGGTTAAGAAATTGGGAATAGAGATGAAGTCTCATCTGAAAACCTACCCTCTTGGTTGGGTGTGTGATAAAGCCAAATTACATGTAACCAAGCAGCGTAGAGCTAGGTTTATAATTGCATCTAAACTAGTAGATGAGGTTGATCTTGATGTTGTAGATTTCAATATATGTGGCATGGTATTAGGGAGTCCATATGTGTATCACAGGAAAGCAGTTTTCTTTCGCCATGAAAACAAGTATCATCTCACGAAAGATGAGGTGGAATACATTGTTAGAGCTCATCGTGCCAAAATCAGTGCCAATCTTGTAAGTGCAAGTCAGATGAAGAGGTTGATGAATTCCAGCAAAGGATGCATGCTCATGGTTTTGAGAGCAAAAGATGGGGAGACATCTGAAGCTTTCCAAGGTTGTGATCCCACTCATAAGAAGGAATTGTATGAAATTATTTCTAGCTATAATGGGCTTTTTCAAGAACTAAGTGGGTTGCCTCCAAAGCGTGAGATCCAACATGAGATTCACTTGCAGCAAGATGCTCCTTTACCCAACATTGGTATGTACAAGTTGTCAGCCATTGAGATGGAGGAGATAACGAAAAAGGTGCAAGAATTGTTGAACAAAGGGGTCATAAGCCCAAGTTCTTCACCATGCGGTTCACCTATTGTGTTGGTGCCAAAGAAGGATGGCACATGGAGGATGTGCGTGGACTACAGAGCACTCAACAAAATAATGGTGAAGAATCATTACCCTCTCCCTTACATTGATGATTTGTTAGATCAATTGAAAAATGTTGTCTATTTCACATAACTGTGACTTGCGCAGTCGCTATCATCAGGTCAGGATTGCAAAACAAGATGTATGGAAGACTGCATTCAAGACAAAACAGAGGTTGTTTGAATGGTTGGTGATGCCATTTAGACTATGCAATGCTTCGGCCACACTCATGAGGGTGATGAATGATATTTTCAGACCTTTTCTTTATGATTTTGTACTTGTGTATCTTGATGACATTCTTGTTTTCAGTAGAACATGGGAAGATCATGTGAGTCATGTGAAAAAGGTGCTTGATGTTTTGCAAAAGGAAAAATTGTATGTCAAAATGTATAAGTGTGAATTCGCTAAGACCTCTTTGGTTTTACTTAGGTCACATAGTTGGAGGTGGACAATTAAAAATAGATCCTTCCAAAATTGATGTGATTGTAAAGTGGCCTAAACCCACCAATGTTACAGAGGTTTGTAGCTTTTTAGGTGCAGTACAATACTGGAGAAGGTTCATTGCCAACTTCTCTGTTATTGCATCCCCCTTACATGCATTGACAAGTGTGAAGCAAACCTTTCAGTGGAGAGGAAAGCAGTGGGAAGCCTTTGATACACTGAAAGAGAAGATTAGTATCGCACCAGTTTTGGCCTTACCTGACTTCCAACAGCGTTTTGAGATCAAGACAGATGCCAATGGGTACGCCATGGGAGCAGTGCTGATGCAGCAAAGGAAACCTATATGTTACCATTCGGAGACATTCTCCCAAGCTGTTGTGATCTATCCCACATATGACAAGGAGTTGTATGCCTTGGTTCAAAGCGTGAAAAAATGGAAGCACTATTTGATTAGCAAGGAGACCATCATTCACACAAATCACCAGCTTTTGCAATACCTCCAGTTGCAAACCAAGCTTCAACAAGCACGTTATTCAAGATAGATGGGATTCCTCCAGCAATTTCACTTGATAATAAAATACAAGAAGGGCACCAATCACAAAGTGGCATATATGCTTTCTCACCCTCCTATTTCTGCATCTATAGTTTTGCAACATGTTTCTTCATCTTTTGAAATCTAAATTGAACAATGTGTTGATGATGAAGATTTTAAAGAGGTTTATGCAAAGCTGGCTCATGGTTCACAAGTAGACAATTACCATTGGAAGGGAAAATTATTGTACCATCTTGGTAAACATGTAATCAAAGAGGCACATACCTCCAATGAAAAGATACATGTAATCAGAGAGGCACATACCTCTCTTGTGTCGGGCATTTTGGTGTAGAAAAAGTTGTGTCATTTACAGACTTTTTGTTATTAGCCTCACATGAAAAATATTGTCACTCGATTTGTAAAAGGATGTGAGTTGTGTTCAATTTGCAAGCTCTCTAATAGAAAATTGGGGCTCTACAAACCACTCCCTGTTCTAAGTCGTCCATGGGAAAGTGTGTCAATGGATTTTGTTGGCGGTTTGCCTTTATCTAGGAGAGGTCATGACTATTTGTATGTCATGGATCATTTCAGCAAAATGTGTGTCTTAATGCCTTGTAAGAAGCAAGTCACCGCAGAGCAGACTTCTCATCACTTCTTTCAATTTATATGGGTCCATTTTAGGTTACCCACATCCATTGTCTCTGCTCGAGACTCTCGCTTTCTTGGGGAGTTTTGGACGAGTTTGTGGAGAACGATGGACACCATGCTGAAGAGGAGCACGGTATTTCATCCGCAGACCGACGGGCAAACAGAGGCTGTCAAACACACCATGATACATTTACTCTAAGGCTATTGTGGAAAGCATCCCAAGTTGTGGGACAAGCAGCTTCCTTATGTACAACATGCATACAATCAAGCAATTCATTCATCCACTCAAAGCTCACTATTTGAGACATGCTTTGGATATTTGCCAAAGGATCCCTTAGACATGGTCTTTGGGAGAGATCAAGATTCCAGAGAGATGACAGAGACAAGGCATGAAAGTTCATTCAACGGATTCAGATGATTCACTGGGTAGTGTAGGAGCAGTTGGAGAAAAGTCAAGCTCGATTCAAAGCTCGACATGACAAGCACCAAGTTGATCACCAATTCCACGTTAGAGACAAGGTGTGGCTCCACATCAGCAAAGAAAAAATGAAAGGGGAAAGAAAGAAGTTGAGACCAATCCAATATAGTCCATTCACCATATTAGAAAAGATTGGAGACAATGTTTTTTCGTCTCGATTTGCTAGCATACATGCAAATGTACTCTGTGGTGAACGTTGAAAACTTGAAGCTTTATGAACCTCCTTTGATCATGGACACCGAAGAGGTTGGACAGGTTCCTACAATGGACGAATTTGCACTCGAACACTTGCACAAACTATCGGAGGATATCATTCTTGATAGGAATAATACGACTTCACGACAGGGAGACGTGGAGTACCTTCGTATTGGTTTCAAGGGAATGCATCCAAGTAAGGCTCGATGGATTGAAAAGGAGAAAGTGAGGGAGCAATTCCCTCACTTACCAATTGACTGACAAAGCTTATGGTGGCCCAAAAGTTCCCAGGTGGCTCCACAAATATTAGTGGCCTTAAAAAAAACTCAAAAATCAAAGTCATCGGATTGAAGTGAACCAGGACAAGATCGTATTATTCGTCATCCTGATTCCAACAACGTGAACATCACTCAAATCTGAGTTTGTATGCTCAAGTTATAGTTAGTCAAAGTTCTAGTCAAACTAGACCCAGTGGTAGTCACTAACAAGGCAACAATTTGGCAAAGTCTCAGCGCACAGAATCTGACCACTGGAACGGGCGAATTTGTCGCCTCATTAATTTGCCCAGTGACCATTGAAAAATGCCACCAAAATTTTATCTATTGTTACACAAAAAATCAAAAAAAAAAAAAAAATGGGGTGGCGACCCAATGGTAATGGTTATTATTAAAACATAAAACAAATATGGGTCAGACCACCGGGAGACCCGGGCTAGCCCAACCATATGGCAATGGCATTATTAATATAATAAATATAAACGGGTCGGGCCACTGGGTACTCGGGCCCACCCAACCAAACAGAAACGACACATGGAGGAGGTTTGCAGGGTTCAAACCCGCCTGGCCCATGTGGGTCAGCCCACCAACGAGCAACCCCAAAATTCAAATACCGCCAAAAAACATTAAATTGGCTGCACCAAAATACAACGCGAACACGCCAGTACCAACGCCTTAACACATCATTTCTAACCAACAAGCCAACAGCCCAAACGTTGGCAGCTCCACTACCCATATACATATAAACCTTAAAAAATTGCTTGTTCAACCAGCAGAGAGCGGAGCGGGGTCTGGGTGCAAAACTAGGAGCGGTCCAGGAGGGCAGAACCATGAAGAGGGGTATCTTTTGATGTTGAGAATATTCCTTTGGGGTCCAGAAGTGCCAGTGTCAAAACGAGGTCAAATTTATAGTCATTTTTCACGATTTTTCGTCGCAAATCTAATCGTGCAACCTGTTTCTCCAGCAAAGGTCTTCGTTTCTAGGCCATCCCCGAAAGTGGAGGTATTAGGTGTCATTTGTAATTTATTTCTACTGCCATTTAATGAAAGAGGCATCCCCACATTGAGCAGGGCTCGAAGACGTAGCCCACACTGGGTGAACTTCGTAATCTAATCATCTTATGTCTTCGATCTCATGTTTGCTTATGATTTCCGCTTCTTTTCATGTGTTTAAGTTACTTGGTTACATGCTCTTTTATATGCAATTTTGTATGCATCCATGAAGTAAAAGATCTGGATCAATTAGTCTTCATGGTTCTTTGGAAATCGGAATAGTGGTTCCATGTGCAGTTCTGCAGGCCCAAACCACAATTCCGACATGGCTCCATCATGGTTCACAACCGATTTCAGGACAAGGTCAGATTGGTCTGCGAGCCCACTTTTTTTTAAATTAAACTACGATTAAAGTGGGGCTTCAAGTGAGTTATTGGTGAGTTAGCAAAAAGAGAGGATCAGGTTAAAAGGCATTTTCCCTCTCTTTTCCTCATTCTTGCATCTTTGGAGAGCTTGAAGAAGAGGGGGGACAACCAACTTTTGAGATCAAATTTGTGAGAGGTTTGAGGAGAGCATGGAGGAGCTTGGAGTAGAGAATGGTTGTTATCTACAGGAGCTAAAGAGGTAAGTGCAAACCCCAATTAACTCGCTCATTATCTTGTTATTCTTGTTTGTATTTTTTCTCCTCCCTCTCCTACTCTTTCTCATTCTTCTTGCTCATTTTATTGCAAGTTGTACATCTAGATTCTAAAATGGTGTTCTTTTGAATTATCATTCCACTTTTGGTTTTCATGGTGTTGGTGGGGAGTAGGTATAGAAGGAAAGAAGCGAAAAAAGAGGATTGAGGTCACACTCATAATGACCCAATTTATGATGAGGAGGAAGGGTTTGAAGAGGAAGGGTATGAAAAGGGAACTGGAATGCAAGGGGGAAACGCTGCATTGACACCCTTGTGGAATTATGTGACAAAACTTGAGGGGGGAAAAGGTGGTGGAACCTTCAAGTTATTGTGCCCCCAGGATTGTCATGGAGGAAAACCTTATAGCAGTTCATATATCCGTGTGAGGAGGCATCTTTGTGGGGTAATGGGCAATGATTACAAAAAGGGTCCCATGGGGATTTCATTTGCCCTAATCTTTCAATGGAGCAAAGGAGAAAATACATCCAAATAGAGGAGGTTGCACAAAAGAGAAGCAAGAAACAAAAAGTTCAATATGAATCAAGTGCAACCTCTAGATTTGGTGGCCCATCTCCTCATGGTACTTCTAGAAACTTTGAATCTAGAATAACAATAGTTGATTTCCTCAATATCAGTGGTAAGGATAACGTGGATGCAAAAGTGGTCCAGTTTCTTTGTGCTTGCAATATACCATTCAATGTGCTTCACTCTCCCTACTGGCATGATTTGTTTAAGGCCATCAATGAAGCCCCAAAAGGATAAAAGAACCCCAACTATGAGAAAGCTAGAACTTTGTTATTAGACAGAGAAAAAGTAAATGCTCAAAGAGCTTTGACACAATTTACATATGAGAGGGTGGATTGTGGGGTATCCATTATATCAAATGGTTGGACAAATGTGTTGAAATTTGGTTACCAGAGGACAGGTGGTCGCCTAAGGTTTTGATCTTTGGCCTAGGGAAAAGTGTCCAAAAGAATTTAATTTTTTTCCTAAAGTGGTTTTATAAAGTTATAAAGTAAAATCTAATTTAAAAGTGACTTTAAGTGAAAAAGTTACTAAAGTCTAATTTTAAAGTGACTTTAATAAAGTTAATGTAAGATTAGAAAGGAAAAGTGACTTTGGAAATAAATGACTAAATGGGTCTTTATTAAAGTGGGGTGAATTAAAAAATAGAAAGTGAGATTTAAAAGAGCATTTAATCTCAGCCCTAGATCTAAAGTTATTTCAGCCATTTGATTTGGGAATAACCCAAAAGTCACTTAGAGTTCTATTAAAGGAGGAAAATGAGAGAAAAGGTCATTCATTCATTAATTCTTTCATGAGCAGATTGAGAGAAAGGGGAAGGAGAAAGCTAAAGAAAATTTTTCTGAGCAGTGAGGAGGGCAGCAGCACTAACTTTCAGCAAATCCGTACAGCAGGGCAGAGCACGGAGTTTGAGACAAGTGGGCACGAATTTCGAGGAGAGAAAACTGCAGATTTCGAAAGAGGCCATACAGTCATTCGGCACTGTATTCGAGGCTATTTGTACAGTGTTGAAGGTTGTAATTTCTGCTACAATTTTTTTGTTTTGTGGGCACGAAAACCGAGGTGGAGTTTGGCACGGTTATTGAGATAAGTTATGTTTCGAAATTGCTGTAATTTTTTTGCTGTGTAAATTTACACTGTAAAAGCAATATTCAGAAAATAAAGAGAAGCTTTCGAACTGGTTTTCCCCAAGAGTTGTAGGGAGTTTTTCCAGGGTCGTGTTGACCAAAAATCACTGTGTTAAAATGTTTTGTGTGGCTGTTTTAGTCTGCTGATTTTTATTTCTGCAATTTCCAACACTGTGAAAATTTTCCAGAATTTGCGTTTTCAAAAAATATTTATTTTCCAGCTTGTTGAATGTAAGGCTATGGGAAAGGGCATTTAACTATTTGGAGAAATAAAGGTGAAACTGAGAACCGGGGTGGGAAAATAGAAATTTCTACATGGTATCGGAGCTTGGGTGCTAAAAGTCCAGTTTGGGACAGCAAAGAGAAAAATTACAGGTTGCTGATTTTTCACTCAGAAAATTTCAGCAAGCTGATTTTTCACACAGAAATTTTATCTTTACTACAGCAGTGCTATTTTCAATTTTTAGGACAGCAAAGATGTCATTGGGATTGAGGGTGGAAGATAGGTTGGATGGGCATAGTAATTGCAGTGTTTGGAGAGAAAGAATGCAGAGCATCTTTGAGGAGGGAGAAGTCTGGAATATCATGGTTCATACCCAACAACAACCTGTTAATGTGTCTACTGATGTTGTTCAGTTGCCAACATTTAATAAAAAGAATAACAAGGGAAAAAGGTTGATTCTGGATGGTATTAAACACCATGTGATTCCTCATGTGAGAGGAAAGAGACATGCTCATGAGATGTGGTCTGCCTTGACCAATCTCTACCAGAGAAATAATGAGAACAGAAAGATGGTCCAAGGGAGAAGCTGAAGACCATTAAGATGGGGAAGAATGATAGTACAACTGGTTATCTCACAAAGATAACTAATGTGAGAGATGCATTGGCAGCAGTTGGAGAGGTCATTCCAAACACTGAGTTGGTGCAGATTGCAGTGAACAGCTTTCCTACTTCATGGCTGAATTCTGCTGATGGGGTTTGTGCACGTGAGACCCTTCCCACATGGGAGAGGTTTTGGGATGATTGCATTCAGATAGAGATCAGCAAGTGTCAGCTTGGGGCAGCCAAGCCAATTGAGCAGGATGAGGATGTAGCATTGTTGGTCGGAGGCAAGAAGCATGCTTCCACAAGTGGTGGTGGGGGCAAAGGCAAAGGTAAAGGTAAACAGGAGAACACGCAAAAGGACTACTCCAAAGTGAAGTGTTGGAGTTGTCAGAAGATAGGACACTATGCAGTTGTGTGTCCGGAGAAGAAGCATCAGCAGAGATTGAGGACTTTTCAGATATATTTGACCAAGAGTTTCGGTTCAGTGCTTGTGAGTCCACTAGTGCAGGATCACCTGCCACAGAGGTTCAGAGGGAGCATGCATTTCCCTCGACTAGCAGAGCATCTTCGGGTATCTGGTATGTGGACAGTGGGGCTTTACGTCATATGACAGGAGTCTGTGAGTACTTCTCAGAGCTTTCAGAGAGAGACACTGATATAGAGGTAGTACTCGGTGATGACGGTGTTGTTAGAGCAGTCGGTGTGGGGACACTGACATTTGATAGGGAACCCAAACCTCCCTTGAAGGTGTCAGATGTTTTATATGTGCTAGGGATGAGGAAGAACCTCGTATCCATCTCAGCATTGGAGGACAGAGGGTATGAGATATTGTTAAGGAGAGGACAGGTGCTGATATATCCCAGGGGTACTCCAGCAGAGTCAGCTAGAGTGATAGGTGTACGCCATGCAAAGGTGTACAAGTTTGCATTTCAGCCCCTTATGGCATTGAGCAGTAGCACCGATAGCGGAGCTAGCAGTTTTGAGCTGTGTGAGATTTGGCACCGCAGGATGGGGCACATGTATCATGGAGCCTTGAGGACATTACGGGAGATCACTACAGGTGTACCAGATTTCAATACTGATCCCATTAATACATGCAGAGGATGTGCGATGGGCAAGTTTGCCAAATCCCCTTTTCCCAGCAATGATAGCAAAGCGACTGGGATACTTGATTTGATTCATTTCGATGTGAGCGGTCAGATGTCTCATGTTTCCTTGAGTGGATATGAGTATTATGTGTTATTCATTGATGATCACTCCAGGAGGACCTGGATTTATTTCTTGAAGACCAAGAGTGAGGTCTTCAAGCGGTTTCAAGAGTTTAGAGCTCTTGTGGAGACACAGACAGGTCGGAAGATCAAGCCCCTAAAGTCGGACAATGGAGGTAAGTACACCCTTGGAGAGTTTGTTGAGTATTGTGCGGAGGCAGGCATTAGGAGGGAGTTCATAGTTCCTTACAACCCCCAGCAGAACGGGGTTGCAGAGAGGAAGAACAAATCCATCATTGGGGCTGCCAAAGCCATGTTACATGATCAGGGGTTACCTTTGTTTTTGTGGGCAAAGGTTTGCAATACTGTTGTATACTTGCAGAACAGGAGTCCACATCGTGCCTTGGGGCATGTGACTCCAAAGGAGGCTTTTTCTGGGAAGAAGCCTGATGTTGGTCACTTCAGTATCTTTGGGTGTATTGCATACTCCTACGTACTCAAGGAGAAGAGGACCAAGCTAGAGCCCACCGCAGAGAAGGGTATCTTTGTGGGCTATAGTGAGACCTCGAAAGCCTTTCGGGTCTATATTCTTGCTTCGAGGAAAGTTGTTATCAGGCGAGATGTGAGATTCGAGGAGGACCGGACTTTCAGGAGGTCACGGGAGTTAAAGTATCTGGATCAGCCAGACCCTCAGCAGCAGTTGAGTCAGTCACAGAGATCCAGTGGGCAGGGATCAAGAGGATCCGGAGGTACATCTATGACGATGTCTGGTCCGTCAGTGAGCAGTGGCTCGCAGAGGAGTGGTGCTTCAGGCAGCATGCAGAGCAATCCACAGATCAGTTCACTAGGGAGTCCACTAATGGACAGTTCACACGGTACTTCAACGTCTACAGGTTCAGGTTCAGGCAAAACGACAACAGACAGACAGTCAGGAGTTCAGACTTCTGATGAGGACAAGGAGTTTCATTCTCCAGTGGGAGAGGTGTGCTTAGGGAAGAGGAAGCCCAAGTGGCTTCAGGATACCTTGAGAGAGGCCACATCTGTTGCTGCGCCTAAGAGGCCAGTCAGAGAGAGCAGACCACCTGAGAGGTTTTGTAGCTATATGGCAATAGTTGCCAACATAGTAAATCTGAGTACAAGTCTATGGTTGCTCTCAAATATAGCAAACCATACAGAGAAAATCTAACAAGAAGTTAGTGAGAAAACTCACTCTGCCACTAGTGATCCAACACGGTTCTGGGCTCAGTATGAACTGCTCTGCGCTGCCTCTACGTAGTCTGTGTCAGCATATGCAGTACTGCGTCCCACAACTCGAAATTGCGTCACCTTCGCTATCTAATCATCTGATGTCTGGAAACTTGACCCTCCTAGCCTCCAGACTCTCACTCTGCCCTCTGGCACTGAATCAGCTTTGTCTCCCAGCAAAAACGGAATCTCCCTCTGAAGCTCTGCACTGCCTCTCTGCTTTGCACTCACCGGATCTGGAAAAGCTTCCTCCAACCTTACTATTTCTGCCCCTCTCTCACTACAATGAGCTCACTAGCTCTCTCTCCGGCAACTCAGCGCTGCTACTCTGGAAATCGATCTGCCAGTGAATTCAACCTGATCAAGTGTGTTCTCCAAGTGCCCATCGAATTCTTCTTATAGTCTCTCGTTGAGACTTCAGCGGCCACGATTAAAACTTAATTGATGGCTCAGATTAACTAAGACTCAATCCACGCCTTTTTCTGGAAGATTCGCACCTGACTTATTTAATACCTTTTAATTAATCATATTTCCTAAGTTTAGACTTAGGAAATCTTTAAAAATTGATTAATTATTTTAATTAAGCCATCTCTAGGTCGAATTCCTCCAAATGATTTCTGGGTCTTGGAGAATACATGTGTCTTAGCCTCTCTGCAAATTCTCGAGGCAAGAGCACATCCAATGCTACAAAAACCAACAGTTTGATACGACTATAGTACACCAAGATTATTCTGGTTCAACTCAAGAAGAGACAAGGATGATGGAGAGAGACAAGACTTCACATGGAAATGAGCCCACTACATTCTCAGCTCATGCTAAGAGGAAGAACAATGATGGTCCAAACAAACAAGGTCAAGGATTCAAGCAGGGATTCAAAGACGGAAGAAAGGGAAGATGCTACAATTGTAATAGGTTTGGCCACTATGCTAGAGAGTGCCCTCATAAGAAGGATACTCCACTGGATGAAGAAAACAACAACAATCGCAACAATTTCAAAGGCAATGGTAATCAAAGGAACAACAGCTTCAACAACAATGGAAAGAGGAATGCTCCCACTACTCGATATGGAAATGGTCGACCTCACAAAAGGTCGAGAAACTCCAAGTATGAGGAAACTAATGTTGTAGAAAAACAAAAATAATTTTATCTTATTTTTGCCCTCACTACTGTCTCTCCTCCAGACACTTTGGATAATTTGTTGATTGATAGTGGTGCCTCAAGGCACTTCACTAGGTACAAGGAGGCCCTCTCTAATTTGATTGAAAAGAAGACTAATTTCGAGATCATACTTGGAGACAATGCCACCTACCTTGTGAAAGGGATAGGGACTATCACTATTCACTTAAATCAAGGCCAAATCCTTCATCTACAAGAAGTATTGTATGTACCTGAGTTGAAAAAGAACCTGGTATCTATTTCCGTGATGCAATATAAAGGCTTCAAGGTAATATTCGTTGATGGGAAGGTACGTGTTTGGAAAAGGAACTCGAAAGATGCATTTACACTTGGATTTAGGGTTGAAGGTCTCTATCAGGTTGGAGGAAGTCCTTTGGGAGCTATGACTTGCAATACTTCTCTTCAATCCGAATTATGGCACTGGAGATTTGCTCACCTTCATTACAAAGCCTTACCTGATGTAAGGAAGATGGTCACAAGTATGCCTGAATTCAACATAGAACATGAAGGTGTTTGTCAGGATTGTGCAGCTGGAAAACATACAACCCGACCATTCCCTTCAAGTGAAAGTCAAACTACCGACATTCTTAAATCAGTCCATTCTGATCTATCTGATATGTTTCCCGTAACATCTTTGAGAGGATACTTGTACCATGCAATCTTTGTGGATGACTTCTCTCACTAAACATGGATCTATTTCTAGAAGAAGAAGGATGAAGTGTTCAAATGGTTTCGCTCTTTCAAAGCCTTGGTTGAAAATCAAACAGGGAAGAAGATCAAAATATTGAGGACCGATAATGGAACCGAATATGAATCAAATGAATTTAATGATTATTGTAGAGAAGTTGGCATTAAGAGGGACACCACTACTGCATATACTACTGAGAAAAATGGAGTTGACGAAAGGAAGAATGGGGAGAAGTTGCCAACACTGTCGTATGTGTTCAAAATAGGTGCCCACATCAAGCATTGAACTTCAAGACACCCGAAGAACTTTTCATTGGTAAGAAACCTGATGTTTCTCATTTTAGAATATTTGGTTGTCCCATGTATTTTCATGTGCCGAAAGAGAAAAGAAACAAGCTAGATGCATCTAGGAAGAAAGCAACATTTGTCAGCTACAGTGAAACTTCAAAGGCATATAGAATCTAGGTGTCTGGTCAAAGAGAAGTGGAAATAAGTCATGATGTCACCTTCGATGAAGATTCTTCCCTCGGGAAAGTCGTAGATCATCCTATCCCAAGGAAGGACAACGATGATAATGCAAGAAAGCATGATGAATCTCCGACAGATGAACCGATGTCCGATGTTGCAGGCCCGATGGATCCCATTGATCCACCTCCTGGTGAGCCCTCTACCTCAAGGAAAATACCTTTGTAGCTCAAAGATACTCTCGAAGATGTTGAAAGACATGTTGCACCAAGGGGGACATTTTGTGAAAGCAAGAATTCGAACAGGTACTAGGGGTACTTAGCTGCTATGAGTACCATTGTTCAATCTGAGCCATGTACGTTCAAAGAAGCCGTGAAGCACCAAGTATGGAAGGATGTGATGAATGAGGCATATGAATCAATCAAGAAGAATGATATCTGGCATGTGGTTCCTAGACCCAAGGACAAGTTAGTGGTCACTTCAAAATGGCTTTACAAAATCAAACATGGAGCTGATGGGAGTGTTGAAAAGTTCAAGGCCAGGTTCGTTGCTCGAGGCATCTCTCAAAAGGAAGGAGTGGACTATGACAAGATATTTGCACCAATTGCCCGATACACCACTATCTGATCTATCATTACTCTTGATGTCTCTCAAAGATGGAGCTTACACCAAATAGATATCAAAACTACTTTCTTGCATGGCTCGCTTAAGGAGGAAGTCTTTGTAGAGCAACCTGAGGAGTTTGAAGTTCAAGATCGAAAGACACATGTATGCAGGTTGAAGAAATCCCTCTATGGGTTGAAAGAAGCCCTAGGGCTTGGTATGAGAGGATTGATATATATCTTATGAAGTTAGGATTTACAGGGAGTGAAGCTGACGAGAACATATACTTCAAGGTTGAAAAGGAAAGGCCTCTCATTCTAGTACTTTATGTGGATGATCTCTTTCTGGCAGGTGTTGACCCTCTCATTTATCAATTCTAGAGGGAGTTGGCTTCTAAATTCGAGATGAAAGACCCAGGTTTGATGCACTACTTCCTAGGTTTGGAGGTCTAGCAAAAGCCATGTGAGATTTTCCTTTCTCAAGGAAAATACATTATGAAGTTGCTCAAAAGATGTGGGATGGTGGAATGCATGTTTGTAATTACTCCAATGGAACTCAATTTCAAGCTGTGTGAAAGTGTTGTTGGTCCCAAATTGGCAAATCCTTCCATGTATCGATAACTTGTGGGGGCCTTGATGTTCTTGGTAAACTCTCGTCCGGACACATGCTTCGTTGTGTATACATTGAGTCAATTTATGGTCGAGCCTCATCACATACATTGGATCGCTGCCAAGAATCTCTTGAGATATCTACGTGGCACAATCACCTATGGTTTGAGATACACTGCCAAGAATCTGAGGCTTCATGGATATACTGATGCTGACTAGGTTGGCAATGTGGTGAATCATAAGAGCACATCTGGATGTTGCTTCTCATTGGGGTATGCTCAATATCTTGGATGAGCAGGAAGCAGATATCGGTTGCTTTAAGCACCGCCGAGGCCGACTACATTGTTGCTAGTGTGGCCTATTGTGAAGTTGTTTGGTTGAGGAAGCACTTCAGTGAGCTATTTGAGAATGTTTTGGATACCATCGTGATCTACTGCGATAACCAAAGTGGGATTCGCCTTTCAAAGAATCCCATGTTCCACAACTGCGCCAAGCACATTGATATCAGGTACCACTTTATCCAGGATATGGTACAACGGAGAGCAATAAGGTTCCAACGCATCAGGTCTGATGAGCAGGTTGAAGACAGTCTCACGAAGCCCTTCGAGAAGGTCAAATTCTTAGCCTTCCGTGAGAGACTTGGAGACGTGGAAAGACCCTCCTATGAGGGTGGACGCATGAGTTGGACATTGGGCTCTAGAAGCTCCTGGGGCTTGAGGTACTTCTTAGAGCTAGAAGCGACGATAGGTTGAGTGGCTCACCTTCCCCTAGTGGTCCACTATGTACAGGGTGAGTGGTTCACCTTCCCCTACGATTATGGACACATGTATGTAGGGTGAGTGGTTCACCTTCCCTTACGATTGACATATGCATAGGATGAGTGGTTCACCTTCTCCTATGGCATATGAGCAAGATGAGTGGTTCACCTTCTCATGTTGATGCCCCAGCATACATCCTACCCATGTGGTCTGGTACTCATGGGAAGTACCTCTCATCTGGACAATGATTTGGTAAACGTGGATAGGGACCATAGCACTACTGATGGATGCATTGTGTACTATAGTACTCCCTATGTCTACGATGCATGGTGTTCAACAACTTGATCTGGCATCAACTAAGGTTCTACCTTTGGACTCACTTTTGTCAGTAGAGAGTGGTTAGGTCTTGTGACCCACTTTCGATCAATTCTTCATTATTACAACATGGTTTAGCAAAGCAGTGTAGATATGACAGAGATGGTTCATGACGACAAATGGATTGGCAAGTGGAATTCTCCCTAGTTGAGAGGGAGTGTTAAATTGGAAACTAAAATCAAATTCCACCTTGGCACAGCTCATTTGATGGAGATGATGATCGCATTAATACCTCTTTTTGAGAGGACCAAAAATGATCTAAAGATCATCTCATTCAGACAAGCAGAAGTGTGGTTTTGAATTTATGCCCACACATGTGCAAATTGTTCAGGTCAGCCTTAGCTAAATGTAGGCTCAAGAAGCCCAATGGACGTGTCTCTTCACCCACATCGAATTGTATATATACAAGTGACCTCACACCTCATTTGGGATCATCATCACTCACACATTCTTCTCTCTCTTCATCAAATGAGTTCATACAGCTATTGGGCAGCCTCTCTCTCTCTCACACGTGTGGCAAGGAGGACGAGTTTTTTCGGGACAAAATTGCAGAACAAAAATTTCAAAATTTTAGAAAGTTCGACTAGCGTTGACCGAGGTGATTTTGACTGAGTTTGACAGCGTTTTTTGGGTCAAAATTTCGATTTTCTTAGGCCGCATTGACTAGCACATAAATCAAGGTTTTCTAGGTTGTTTGACCTGCGTTGACCACAGGCCAGTTTTGTTGAAAAGTGTAACTAGGTTTGGTGTTCAAAATGACATGTGACTGTGACTTTTGTTAATGATGTAATAAAGAAAATAGAGTTATTATTGTAAGCCTTGCTTCATGGGTTTCATGAGCAAGTGATTTTACTTTAGTTGGCTCCCATTAAGAGCATTAGGATTTGTCAATTAAAGTCAAAGTCAATGTCATTTATGAAGAGCTCTTCTTGAGCATGTGTCAATGTATATGAGTCTATAAATGTCTAGAAAGCCCTCCTAAGACAAGCACAGTCCTCCTCTTCAAGTCAGCCTTCAAAATGAATGAACAAAGTTCAAGTCGACTGACCTAAAAAGACACACCTATTTGACAAGCACAGGTCAGCTTATTTATGGGGGAGACTACTATAAATATGAGGCTAAGGTACTGGCATTTACACAGTGAACAGAATTCGGGTCACTCTGAGTTTTTGGATCATATCACAGAGTTACAGTTCGGACTTCAAGTAAGATAAGGTTCGATGCTACACCAAGTCAAGTTTCGGCGTTAGCATAAACTCAGCTATGCATATCGGTGTCATGTTGATGGATGTTGTCTCAAGTGTTATCTTGGTGTGCTACATGAGCTCGGTGAAGGCTATAGTTCTGTGGGGAAGGGAATTCGGATCCCACCTAGGTACATATTATAGTGACAGCGTGGAAGAGATTGGTCTCTGTATAGACCACAGTTCGATGTCCTTGAAGGCTCAGTGAAGAAAAATTATAGAGATTTCCAGGTACGCTAGACCTTGCACTCCAAGTTCACAGATTATGGGGAGGAGTCAACTATGTTTGGGCTCTGAGATTTCATTGTGGTAATTGATTTTGCAAGACGCTTTTGGCCAATATCTATTTTTCAAAATTAATTCATCCACTGTTATTTATTCAAAAATATTTCTCCAAAAAATTATTTTGTAAATATTGTACATTTGTAAATAATTTGTAAATTATTTCTAACCAATTTGTTTTGTAGCTCTTGGGTTTTTATATTTTTGTATATATATTTGGGGTTTAGCATTCTTTGACTTATTGCAGGTGATAGCTCAAGGGTTTGAAGCAGCAAATTTTTTTGGGTTATTCAACAAAGCAAGGAAGGTTGATCTAGGCCCTTGAGGGTAAGATCTATTCTCTCCAGCTTCCTCCAACCTCAACGTTCAGGCCAAGAAGGAAGTTGTCCAGCTTTTAGCAGTAATTGGTGGCGAATTTTGTGTGTTTGCAAGAGTTTTGAATGTTTTTTGGCCCTTAGGCCTAGCCGTCCTCCATTTTTGGCCTGGTCATGAGGCCTAGTGGCCACCTAGGGCCCACAACCCTCCTTTTTCCTTTGGAGGCAGCCCTTTTAGGGTGGTCGTGGCCTCTTAAGGCCCTCGGCTCCCCTCTAGGGCAGTCATCTAGCCCTCTAAGGGCCTCAGCTGCCCTCTCTCTTGCTTGGTCACAGCCTTGGGCTGCACTTAGGGCCCTCGGCCCTCCCGTTTTACTTATCCACAGGCCCATCTAGGGCCTTCCCTTGGCCAGCGTCAGCCCTAAGGAGCTTCCTCTCCCTTGTTCTAGCCTCCTAAGGCCACTTCTCCCTTTCTTCTACCCTTGCTTGTCCTTCCTATCCCTAGTTTGGGGTTTTTCCTAACCCTAGCCTCTCATTATAACCCTCATTCAGCCATTATTCAACCATTGATTTGATGTTTTATCTCTAACATTTGGTTTTGCAGCAGTTTTAGAGCTAACTTGGTGGTTGTAGGTTCTCAAGTCCATTGGAAGCCTCCCTAGCCATTTATAAGGCCATAAGGCCTTTTGGTTTGCTCTCTAACCCTCTAATTTCATCACTGTCCTAATTTTAATTTCTGAAGTATTTGTGGCAGCAGTATATTTAAGGCCTAAACACATTTTTAATTAAACCTAAATTCATTAATAACTTATATAAGGCATTGAGAATTAAGCCTAAGTCAGTTTGAGTGCATATAAGTGAATTTCTTGGGGACTGTTGAGATAATTTCAGAGCTGATATGTTTGCTACAATCACATAAAAACACTTACGGCAGTGATAAAAACATATAACAGTGGCATAATAACTCATTGGCAGTCATATTTTGTCATTGGAAAATCATTTACACTCATTGGGCTTGCATCTCTATGTATATTTGATCATTTTATGAAGGCTGAAATAATAATTTAAGGTCTGAAATTTACTGCATAAGATCTGATATAAAAATTGCACTGGTGGAAAAAGGTGTTGAAAGTCGTCTAACCTAGCTCTTCTCTCTTTCATCTTATAGATCTTGGATAAGTGTTTAATTGAGTAATTGGTTGACCTTATTGTTGCAATCATATGTTTCTTGGCTGATCCACATTGCATTTCTATATCATTGGCATCTCTTTGCACTCTTGCATTAACACACATAAGTGCTCTAATTGTGCTAATTGATTTGATAAGTATTTAATGAGATTGGCTAATTGCTCTAAGTGACATCGTGATTAATGCTCTTGTTACTCATTGCTATTATCTTTGTTGGATAAGGGGATACATTGCTCACTGTTGAGTTAAATATCTCTCGTGGATTTTGTGAATCTAAGTCACTCTTAAAGCACATTAATTGAAGTTAATCACAGTTGTGATAAGGAATCTGATTGTGTCCATGATGTGCTAATTGGCATATTTATAATTCATTGTTATACACTTGAAGGTTGCGAATTGTGCTAAATAGCATTGATCCTATCTTGTTTATCTCTTGAGCAATCGTCTATTAATATATTGGCAACATTTTCCGGCACCATTTAAAATGAGCACTTTCTCTTGTGGCAAAGGTTATCGTTGATCATGGTCTACATAATTCATTTTTTCAAGTTGAAAATCATTGTAATTAAGTACTTAAGAAACTTAACAATCTCACCTTAAGAGCACTCATTCATATCATGCACTTGCATTTTACGACTAGCCTCTTGCATTAATTAATCAACTTCCTAGCATAAGTTTGGTTGATAGAGAGATAGGCCCACCTTTCTCATCTAGCTTAAGGAGTCTAGAAACTCTTTAGTGGTTAAAATGGTGACCTTGCAGTCGTCAGAGCCACAATCTCTCCAGCAACGAAGGCATCAGGTGGTTATAACCCAGGGGGAGGGATCGTTAATCAAGCTCTAGCTTGCTTCCCCTTGGCTTCTCTCTCACAACCTACTCTTGAGGCTAACTTCAAAACAGTTAAGAGGAAGGATACATCTAGATAGGCATATAAACTTAAAATAAATCAAGATTTTGCATCTCACCTAGATTATAAGATTTGCATCTCATTTAGGATACTGAAGCATCCTTAAGCAACAATTGTTCATCCGTTGACTTGGTAAATAATTGGTATTAAATAAGTAATTAACTCCATTTAGGGCACTGGTCTTCCGTGATAATCAAATCAAATCATTTAACTTGTTAATTCAACCAAGTTGCTAGGTCATTCAGTGATGTCTCTCGGACTTCTTGGTTGTTAACAAGTCTCCCATCTTCACATTTCATAGAGACCACCCCCCATAGCTTGTTGTAGGGAGACTGACTAGAATGGAGAGGGCGAGGATCAGAGTGACAACCCCCACCCTGAGCATTGTCGCATCTTTCCTGTACAATTTGGGCGACAACATTTTCAGGTGTCGTTGTCAGGGATAAGAGTTTTTCTAACCTTGGTTTTCACAACATTCTCTCCATATTTTCATCGTTTCATCCCCTTATTCTTCATCCTAGCACTTACCTTCTCATCACCTTGTTCACCTTTCTATTTGCACCTTTAGCACCTGGGTGTTTAGGTTAATTTCCTGTTTGGCTGACGACCCCACTTATTCATCCATTCATGAGAGCTTATACTAGAATAAATCCTGGTAGCTTGGTTAAACCTGCTCTAGATCATGAAAATTCTCTAAGAGCTCAGTTAAACAAATTACATTTTAGTAAGCATTTAATCTTTCTCGGATAGGAAGCCCTCCCTAATATCCATTTGCATTTCCCTGATCCCGTCAGTCAGGACATCACGAATTTTTACAGGCTTTGCAACTTTGTCAATATCCAAGGGTATCCTCATAATATTTCAAATGCCTTTTCGGATAAGATCCCTATGTTTCAGGGGAATAATCCAATCACTGTTGATTTTCATATCAAGAAGTTAATATCCTTCCCGCAATACATGGTCACATAGTCGCCTATAATCATGAAGATGTTTCGCTGAAGCACTTTGTCCTTTCATTAGAAGATGATGCACTGCAATGGTACTTAGACAAGCCTAATAAGTCTTTTGATTCTTTGCAAGCTATCATTAATGCATTTAAGGTTAAACATGGGGACAAAAAAGAAGGAAGATAGTTGTTCAAAGCCATCAACAGCATAAAGAAGAATGAGAATGAAACAATTGAAAATTCAATCAAAGATTTAATGGTATTATCAAGGAAATGACTCAAGATTATAAGCCTCCAAACAAGTCCTTATTAGAGCAATATCTTAAGGCCTTTTGTGTTGATACATCTTATGAAATAAGACGCGCAAAACCAACTAATTTAGCCATTGCTCAGGCTATTGCCGAAGAGTTAGAGAAGGGATAAGAAAGTGTCTAGTAAGTCGGAAATTCCTAGTTTTGAGAGAGGTCTGATCAGAGCTAAGGGAAAGGAAATAAATGAGGTGAAGCATGACCCGATTAAGGAATTAACTCAAATGATTAAGGAAATGAGAATTGAGCATGCTAGAGAAATGAGTGCCATGCAGTCTAGGACCTAGGTTGATTCAAATGGAACAAAATCAAGCTCAGAATATTCAGCCCAGAAATAATAATAATAACAAAGGTAACAATAATCCATGGCCAAGAAGGAATCCTCCCAATGGTCAAAGACCTCCCACTCTGCATGAATCTGCTAATGTCGTTGATCAACCTATCCCATTTTCCAAACCTTGTGAAGGATTTCATGAAGAAAATTTGTGTGCCATCGCAAGAAGACTCCTAGATGAAGGAATGCTAATTTTTCATAGGGCTATATTGTTCTTTGCTTTGATAATTGCATTAACACATTAAGTTCACCCCTTAACATCATCACATTATTCAGCTTTACATCATTATTCATCAGCATATGCAACTATGTAGAAAGAACAATATCATCATCATCAATGCACGGAATATAAATGAATAACAGAAGAAAAGCATATACACATAGAGACACCAGGATTGGTCAGAGACCATGGCAAAACCCACTATGGAGAAAACCTTTGCAAATTCTTCCAATAGTTTGTCATCAAATGATTCAGCAAAGTAGAGTACAATGATCCATATCTTCACAACAACTAGAACATCCATGAAATGAATCTAAACATCAAAACCCTGATTTTGAGGACTGTAATGTATTGTCACAGTCTGTAGCCTACTGTTGAACACTACTGTCACTGAGAGAAATCTTCGGAGTACTGAAGTTTCATCTTAGAGTCTCAAACGCATGGAGGAGTTGTGCGAGCATCTATGATATTCCTAGATGCTCTCTGGTGGACTTTGTGCGTGCGTTCATGGACAAATACACTTAAATCTGCCTCAAACCCTCGGATGCACCCTTAAGGCTACTATGCGAAGGTTCAAGGCTCCCCGGACACACCCTGGGCCACTCTGTGCAGCGTCCGGAGACCAAAATGCTCGATCTACCTCAAAAGCCTTGGACGCTCCCTTCAGGCTATTTTGTGTGCGTTCAAGGTTTCCTGAACGCACCCTTGACCACTTTGTGCGTGCGTCTAGGGACGAAATTTTTGTAAATTTTCGTAGATGTTCTATGCTTGATGCAACTTTACGTTTATTCCCAATATCAAACAGCAATCACATAAACAAGAAAGTAAAATGTTGATAGAACATACCAATAGATCAACTAAAGACAGCCAAAAATACACTTAACTTTATCAGCAAAATATATGTGTTGTGGTGCGTTACGGCGGTCAACAGGATGCTTCAACCAACAAAGTCTCAATACGGTCAGCCAACTAGAACTGCCACACAACCCTCTAGGACAGCCAGATCAGTCAACCCCAAAAGTCAACGAAAGTTAATGATGTCAGTCAATGGTCAATGCAAACAGCAACAGCAAGGTCAACACAACCAAGTCAAAGTCAACATCTAGCCTCGGGAATTGTGCCAAAAAATGCGGATTGAGGAAATCGAAAGATTGGGAGAGTTTAAGGTCAATTTGACCATTCGTTGACCAAAGTCAACGCTAGTGAATGTTGCGGTAGAAACCCTAGGCCGAAAACAGAATTTGCTCCTTGTTGAAATTTCCCACGTGAAGAGAAGTGCCTCCAAGGTGATTGAACCAATCAAATGATGAGAGAGAAATGTGTGAGGATGATGAGTGAAAATGTCCTCCAACGTTGACCAATTTATATCCATCAATGAGGGTGTGTGACACAACTGCTGGGGCTCCAAACCTTCAGACCGACCTGCACATATTTTGAATAAATTTAAAATAAATGTTCTGCTCATCGAATCAAGATGATCTTTAGATCGATCTTGCACCTCTCCAAAAGAGGAGTCCAATAAAAATATTGGCATCTTCATCTGAGCATCACAACATGGATTTTGGACCTAGTTGTCCAAAATTAACACCCCCTTTCAACTAGAGAGAACTCCATCCACCTGTGTAATCCAAACATCATGCGTCATCCCGCTGTAAATTGCTTTGCTGGCTTCTTTATTTCAGAACAAAGGTGGGTCAGTCACAAAGACATCATTCTCGGTTGACAGATTCAACCCAGAGGCCCGAAACCTCTATAGGACTCAGAGAGTCTCATACCAACCCGAAGTTGGTTCTTCTGACCCAAAGTCAGTAGGAGGTCCGAAACCTCACTAGAATTGATCCCAGATCAAGTGGTTGGACACGTGCCATCCTAGATAGAGAGTACAACAATCTCTGATGCGTCCATCAATTTTTGCTACTAGTCTCTAGCTTTTCCCACCTCATTGGCCAAATGAGAGGTACTTCCCATGAGCCTTGAACTCAATGGGTAGGATGCATATGGGGCACTGATCATGAGCGGTGAACCAACTCAATCATCATAACGGTGGGGCAAAAGCACCACAAGGTTCGGCAAGCCTAGCCCCGTAAGTGCTTATAGCTCCGAGAAGCTATCCCCAAAGCCCCCGAGAGCTCCCAGAGCTCATCGTCCAATAGGACCCTCAGAATAGGGTCGTTCCATGATACCAAAATTGTCACGAAAGGTTAGGAACTTGACCTTCCCCAGGGGCTTTGTGAGAATATCCGCGACCTGCTCATCAGTTCCTATATGATCGAGCCTTACGGCGCCTCACTGTACCATATCCCAGATAAAGTAGTACCTGATATCAATATGCTTGGATCGATCGTGGAACACAGGATTCTCGAACAACTGAATCCCACTCTGGTTATCACAGAGTATCACGGTGGTATCTAGCACATGCCCGAACAACTCACTGAAGAGCTTTCGCGACCAGACTGCTTCACAACTGACCATACTTGTTGCAATGTATTCAACCTTTGCGGTGCTCAAAGCCACCGACTTCTGCTTCCTGCTCATCCATGATATCGAAGTAGAACCAAGTGTGAAGCAACATCCCAATGTGCTCTTACGATCCACCACACTGCCAGCCCAATCGGCATCAGTATATCCATGGAGTGTCACGCTCCCGGCAGTGTATCTCAGCCCATGGTTTATCGTGCCCCCGAAGGTATCTCAACAGATTCTTGGCACCAACCTAGTGAAAGTGATGAGGCTCAACCATATGTTGACTCAAAGTGTTCACTACAAAACATACGTCCGGACGGGTGTTCACTAAGAACGGCAGGGCCCCTATGAGTTGACGATACTCAGTAGGATTTGCTAGCACGAGCCCAGCAACGTTGCCACTCAAATTCTTAAAGTTGAGCTCCATCGGTGTCGACACGGACTTACAATCCACCATTCCAAATCTTTCCAGCAACTTCACAATATATTCTCCTTGAGAAAGGAAAATTTCGCCAGGTCTCTGCCAAACCTCCAAGCCTAGGAAGTAATGCATCAGTCCTAGGTCCTTCATGTCGAACTCAGAAGCGAGCTCCCTCTTACATTGATGAATGAGAGGGTTGACACCTGTCAGGAAGAGGTCATCCACATACAGCACCAAAATGAGAGGCTTTTCTCTATCAACCTTGAAGTAAAGGTTCGGATCAGCATTACTACGAGTGAAGCCCAGCTTCATCGGGTAGCTATCTATCCTCTCATACCAAGCCCTGGGTGCTTGCTTCAACCCATAGAGGGCTTTCTTCAACCTGCATACATGGGTGTCTCGATCCTGGACTTCGAACCCCAGAGGTTGCTCCACATACACCTCTTCCTTTATCGCACCATGCAGAAATGCGGTCTTCACATCCATCTAATGATGATTCCATCCTTGCATAGCAGTAAGGGATATGATAGATCGGATGGTGGTATATCGAGCCACAGGTGCAAATATATCAACATAGTCTATGCATTCCTTTTGAGAGAAGCCACGGGCAACAAATCTTGCCTTTAACTTTTCAGCACTACCATCAAATCCATGCTTGATCTTATAGAGCCATTTCGAGGTGACAACTGCTTTGTTCTCTGGTCTCGGAACCACATCCCAGACATCATTCTTCATAATGGACTCATACTCTTCGTGCATAGCATCCTTCCAGACTTGATGCTTTACGGCTTCCTCAAAAGATCCAGGCTCAAATTGTACGATTGTACTCATGGCTGCTAGATACCCTTGGTATCTATTCGGCTTCTTGCTTTCACGGAATGTCCCCCTTGGGGCCATATGATTCTCGGCATCCTCGAGAGTGTCCCTAAGCCATGATGGTCTTCTCTTCATTGAAGGAGGTGGATCAATAGGGTCCATCGATCCTTCAACATCGAGCGTCATCTCATCCTTCGGTTCTTCTTGATTTCCAGCCCTTACTTCATGATCTTCCTCAGAGTTCAAAAGATTGATTACATTCCTGAGGGAAGCATCTTCATCAAAGGTAACATCGTGGCATATCTCCACTTCCCATTGACCAAGCACATAGACTCTATAGGCCTTCGAAGTTTCGTTGTAGCCCACAAGCATTCCCTTCTTCCCAGAAGCATCCAGCTTGCTCCTCTTCTCTTTTGGCACGTGAAAATAAATGGGACAACCAAAAACTCTAAAATGTGAGATGTCAGGTTTCTTACTAGAGAAAACCTCTTCGAGAGTTTTAGAGTCCAAAGCGAAATGCAAGCATTGGTTTTGTATGTACACAGCAGTGTTCGCAGCTTGTCCCCACAGGAACTTCGAAAGACCTTGGTCACATAGCATGGCATGGGCAGCTTCCACAATGGTCCTGTTCTTTCTTTCAGCAACGCCATTTTGCTTAGGAGTATATACAGTTGTGGTCTCCCTCTTGATGCCAGCTTCTCTGCAAAAGTTATTGAACTCGTTCGTCTCATATTCAGTGCCATTATCCATCCTCAAAATCTTGATCTTCTTCCCCGTTAGATTTTCCACCAAGGCTTTGAGGTATGGAATCACATGAAAGCCTCATCCTTCTTCTTCAAGAAGTATATCCAGGTTTTGCGAGAGAAGTCATCTATGAACGTCATATAATAAGAACATCCTCCAAAGGATGTTACAAGCAGCATACCAGACAAATCAGATTGTATCAATTGCAAGACATTAGATGTCTTTGTGACGCTTGAGGGGAAAGGTCCCCTTGTATGCTTTCCTTCGGCACAGCCCTGACATACACCTTCATGATCATTCTTGAATTCAGGCATCCCCGTCACCACCTTCCTTGCTTCGGGAAGGGCTTTGTAATGAAGGTGTCCAAACCTCCGGTGCCATAGTTCAGTCTATCGAATAGTATCACAAGTCATCGCTCCTAGTGAACTTCCTCCAACCTGGTAGAGGGTATCAACTCTAAACCCAATTGTGATAGCTTCCTTGAAACTCTTCTTCTAGATGTGCACCTTCCCATCAACAAATGCCACATTGAAACCTTTGTCTTCCATGGCCGAAATAGACACAAGGTTCTTCTTCAAATCAAGTACATATAGTACATTTTGCAAGCGGAGGACTTGACCTTGAGATAAGTGGAGGGTCACAGTCCCTATCCCTTTCACGGGATATGTGGCATTATCTCCAAGGATAATTTTCAGATTAACATCCTTCTCAACCATATCAGAAAGTGCTTCCTTAAACCCAATGATGTGCCTTGAGGCACCACTATATATCAACCAAACATCCATAGTGTCGGGTGGAGATGCAGCAGAGAGGGCATTTACAAGAATGAATTCATTTCTTTTATCATCAACAACATTAGATTCCTCATGCCTGGAATTTCTCGACCTTTTGAAAAGTTGCCCATTTCCACCAGAGGGAACCTTCCTCTTCCCTTTGAACCTTTTGTTCCTTTGATTGCCATTCCTCCAGTTGTTGTTGTTGTCATCATCATCAGGAGAATCCTTCTTGAAAGGGCATTCTCTAGCATAGTGGTCGGTCTAAGACATGTGTAACATTTTCATTTCTTTCCTTAGGCCTCTGCTCTTCCTTTGTTCCTAGGACCACCATTGTTCTTCTTCTTAGCACGAGCAGTGAAGGCAGGATTTCCTTCATTTTCATATTCCTTCATCCTTGTTTCCTCTTGTACGCATCTCGATAATACTTCGTCAAAATCAGGTATCACATTGTTATTGAGAATGGTAGTATTAAATACATGCCATTCGGAGGAGAGACCTCCAAGCGCAGTGAGAACCATTTCTCCATCAGCTATTGTCTCCCCAATGGCCAAAAGATTATTTCTGATTTCAATCAAAATCAGAAAATATGATTGGACGGATTCATCCCTTCCTTTCTTCAGATTCTCCAGTTGGTTCTTGAAGAAAAGGACTTGAATGGCATTGTTGGCCTTGAACATGTTGACCAACTTATCATACATCTCTATCTCCTTGGATGTGCCCAACTCAGAGATGTAGGCTACCAGACTCTTATGAATTGAATCCCGGACCATCAGCTTTGCTTTGATTTCCCCCTTCTTATATTTCGACTTGGTGGCAGCAAGTGCAGATGATGGAGACTCTTGGATTTTACCCTGCCAGCAGGTGCATATGATGGAGACTCTTGCATTTTACCCTGCACATAGTCCATGACATCTTGGTCTTCCAACATAAGATCCAAATTCATCTTCCAGGCATGGAAGTCTTCCTTCCCAGTCAATTTGTCATCGGCTTTGAAGCCATTATAGTTTGAGGTACCCATGCTCTTCTTCGGTGATTGCTACAAACTTGGGCTTTGTCTTCACCTCAACTCTGATACCATGTAAATTTTTGTAGATGTTCTATGCTTGATGCAACTTTACTTTTATTCCCAATATCAAACAACAATCACATAAACAAGAAAGTAAAATATATGCGTTGTTGTGCGTTACGACGGTCAACGGGATGCTTCAACTAGCAAAGTCTCAATACGATCAGCCAACCAGAATGTGTCACACAACCCTCTCGGACAGCTCTATATCAGTCAACCTAAAGTCAACAAAAGTCAACGTTGTCCCAATCAATGGTCAACGCAAAAACAGCAACAGCGAAATTCAACACAGCCTGGTCAAAGTCAATGTCCAGCCTCGATTTCTGTGCCAATAAATGCGGACTACAGAAATCGGAATTTTGAGAGATATTAAGGTCAGTTTGACCATGCGTTGACCAAAGTCAACATTGGTCAAATCTGCGCTGAAACCCTAGGTCAAAAACTAAAATTTCCTTTGTTGCATTTTTCCACGTGTGAGAGAAGAAGAGCCTCCAAGGTGATCGAACCAATCAGATGATGAGAGAGAATGTGATGATGAGTGATGGATGAAAATGTCCTCCAACGTTGACCTATATATATCCATCAGTGAGGGTGTGTGACACATCTACTGGGGCTCCAAGCCTACATTTTAATTCTGGCCGACCTTGCACATAAGTGGAATAAATTCAAAATAAATGTTCTGCTCATCGGATCAAGATGATCTTTAGATTGATCTTGCACCTCTACGAAAGAAGAATCCAATAAAAATATTGGCATCTTCATCTGAGCATCACAACATGGAGTTTGGACCTAGTTGTCCAAAATTAACAATTTTCCTGTTCTGTGCCAGTGTCCGAGTAACAGAGACCCTAGATTCGCGCGAGCTTCGACCTTGTAGTTTTGGACCCTTGTGCAAACTTCCTCCGTCAAACCTGTGCGAGCCAAGACAAATAGAAGAGGAGAAGAGAAGATGAGTGTCCAAATGAGCTTGAGGTCTCTTCTATTTATAGACTTCCATGAGGGTCCACTTGATGTTGAGGTCGACCTGACCATTAGTACATGTGCATAGAGCCGACCTAATCTAGTATACATGAGTGGGTACATAAATTCGAAAACCAAATTCTGCTTGTCCAAATGAGGTGATCTTTAGGTCGATTTTGGTCCTCTCGAAAAAAGGAATTCAATGCAATCATAATCTTTGTCATCTGAGTTGTCCAAGGTAGAATTTGACAGTAGTTGCATAATTTTAACAAGGAACCAGTGAACAAATAGATATTGTTAATCAAAATTCTTCAAAGGAAGGACACTAGATGAACATGATCCCCTCATCATTCACCATCAACAACTTCAGTGATGAGAAAGATCCTATCACACAGATATATTGAAAACCCCCACCTCAAGAAAAGATTATGGAAATTGCAAGAAGCAAAGGTTACACACATCAAAATAAAAGCAAAGATCGGAACCGGAATAAGCAACAAGTTGCATCTAAGAGTTATCAATCAGGGCTAAAAATTGATTGGGTTGCATGGTTAAACAGTGTCAAAAATTTTGTCCTAGTGTTAGAACTTTTGAAGGTTCCTTCACAAAGGGCAGCGTTTTTCAAAGCTCTAGGCATGGCTTCCCAGGATAAGACCGATACACACCCAAAAGTTGATGAAATTAAGTTAAAGTATCTGAATTATTACATGACAAATGAAGATAATCAACCATTCTTCCTAACTTTAGAAGTTAATGACCGCTTGCTTCACAACTGTATGTTGGATTTTGGGGCCTCTGCTAATGTCATGACTAAGAAGGTTATGGATCAGCTGAATCTGAGAACTTCAATGCCCTATCACAACATTTTCTCTATGGATTGAAAGAAGATTGAAGTCCTTTGTGTGGTTAAAGACATGCAAGTTGCCTTAGCTAATTATCCGTACAAAATAATCATCATGGATATAGCCATCATTGATGTGTCGGATGTAAGGGGAATGATTCTATCAAGAAAGTTTGGAGTTGACTTAGGTGGATGCATGCAGTTGGATCTATCATATGCTACTATCCCCGCAGCAGCAGGGGGTATGGTCAAATTACACAGAGAGGTAAAAAGAAGATACCATGTTGAAAATTCAAAAAGACCAGACAACTAAGTTCCACTGAAACGGATACAGATACGGAGCTTGAAACAAATACGAAAAAATTTCAAAAAATTTGGATACGATACGGCAACGAAATGGCATATAAACCACTGTGTCGAGACTATAGGGTTGAGACTACTATGCCACGAGATCAGCTTCCACAGAGCTACAAGCCTCAGGTCCGAGGTTCAATTGTTAACAAGTCTGAGAAACCAAGCCTCCACAGGTCTGAGCAACCGCGCCTCCACAAGGTCTGAGTAACCAACCTTCCACAAGTCTGAAGTTCAATCAACAACTCCAAGTTTATCTCAGATTTCAAAGGATGCCCAAAAAAACTGACTACAGGCAATCTGGAATTCACAAAACCAAAACCACACTGAAAAAGGATCTGAACTTTCCACGCCAGTGATAAGGAGATGACAGACAAATGAAACTAGATGGTATATAAGTTGCCATGCGAAATATAAATAAAACCATTATACAACAAATATGTTTATATGCGAATATGATACGTATTCAAAGCCTGAGCTACGGTCGGGTATTTGATAAGTGAATACACATCGTCTCACATCATGCGTAGGGGTAATGACAAATTTTATTATGGTAAGCGCTTTGAACTTTCCATGCCAGTGATGCTCTATGATAATGCTTATGTGTTCTCCTCGTCTCGTGATGCTCTGCGATAATGCTTGTGTTCTCCTCATCTCGTGATGCTCTGCAATGATGCTTATCTGTTCTCCTCATTTTTATTTCTGCTTCACAGTTATACCCTAAACGAATCCATGAAAAAATATATATTTATGTGTTTTCTTGACAAGTTCAGAGTTTGGAGAGCCAACATGAAGTTGATGAAGCCAACATATAAAGTGGAATATTTTATATATATTTTTTTATGGAGTGAACTACTTAAAAGCGTTGAGGTCGAGTTATAATTTATTTCATGTCACGTTTTTGAAAGAGGTGATTAGAAAGGTTTTTTTAGGAAGAGAAGTTATATGAAGAAAAGGGGTAAGGAATTATTTTAAATGTTCTCTTGCTCTCATATGAGCTCGAATTTAATTATAGATTATGTCATTCTTCAAGAGAGATGTGCGTAAGGATTATTAGGGGAAGAACGGCGTATTGGGGTAGAGAGTAAGGGCTATGAGGAACGTAAGAATTAATGTTAAGGTTTTTTATATATCATTGGCATTAGGCATTAGGGCATCATAAATATTGGGTTTGGGACTTGCATCAACAAGTTAGGATAAAGGCATCTTCTAGGGCTTAGGGCATTTATTAAACATCTAAGGCATATATGCACTTAGGGTTTTCACCTAGGGTTTCGTCTTTGAATGTACTTTAGGGCTAGGGCTTTCATAAGGTTAGACTTAGGGTTAGGATTAGGGTTAGGGTCTAGGGTTTGCTCATACATCTAAGATTAGGGTTTTACGGGGTTAGGGCTTGTTGCAAACAGGGGCATCAATTAGGGTTTTAGCCTTCTTCAACAATGCCATATTGACATCAATGACAACTTTGAAAAACAATCTCCCCCTTTGTCATTGATGGCAATATTCTTGCCCTTTCAACATTCTCTCCCCCTTTGACATCAATGGCAAATGGGGTGTCCTAAGAATATCTTTTTCCATCGAGTGCTCCCCTTATCATGCTTCTTCTTGTCATGTTGCTCCCCCTCTCATCATCCTTTCCTTCGTTTGGCAATGTGGTACAAGATAGATATCTTAGTTTGCATTTCTTCATTTGATCAACCAGCTCCCCTTGCCTGCATAAAATCTTCTCTCTCCTTTTTGCTTATGGAACCCAAGACAAGAAAGATTACAGCTTTGTGACCAAGTCGAAGGCATCTTCAACAATGGATGTATAGTGAAGGCACAATATCATGCTTTTCTTTAATGGACTTACTTCCCCTAAACCTTTGCATGCGCTTTCATGGAAATGGATGAGGTAGATGATGTCTTTTCAACTTGTCAAACAAGATTTTCCGCAAAATTTCCGAGAGACAATCCATCAAGAAATATATTTGTGTCTGACTTCATGAATTTCCATGAGTGACTCATCAAAGGTTTCATAGGGCTCTTCATGGATAGCTTCTGCAAGAATGGTCAAGAATCACAAGCTCCCCCTAACAGTATGCGTGGTCTCCTTTTTGGCAGAATTTCATCATCAAAACTTGGAATATCATATCTTCCAGAGATGTACTTATTAGATCAACAATATGAGTTGATGTCTTGAGTATCCAAGACACTTTCTGATTCAGTTTGCTTCCTTCTCCAAACTTGTGTAACTTTATTTTCTTGCTTGGTAGTCATGTTTTTAGCTTGTTTAGGAACCCAAGTCAAGTTACAATCATGAGCCATATATCCAATGTTATGGCATTTGAAGCATTCCATCTTGTTCATCAATGAGGAAGCATGAATTCTTCTTGCTAAGTTGCTTCTAGGAGAATGATGAGGACTAATATATTTGTCCTTGTGGTATGCCCTACAATCCTTTGCCATGTGTCCAAAATTTGTACAAGAATAGCAATAACCAAAAAATATACTTTGGTACCTGGAGGACAGAGCTTGTCTTGATGTACTTATGAAGGCTTTTTTCCTTACGATCCTTTGATGATATCCATTGCTTTTTGAATTCTTGAAATTATCTGCATAAGACATATCTTCTTGGAGTAGGGATTCTTCCAATGTCATCTTCACTCTTCTCCTTGCTTTTGCTAGAACTGGGGGCATCAATATTTCTTCCAAGCTTCTCCACATCCTTTTTCTTTGATGTATTAGGGTTTGCATCATTTCTGTTTGAGGGTTCACCTGCATAACCAAGACCGATTTATCAAGGGGAGATCTTTGATGAATTAGAAGTTAGGATGTCATCTAGGGTTTGAGAGCTCTTTAGACTCTTGTTCAGAAGATCAAATTTTTTCGTTAGGAGATCGATTTCGTCGTTCATCATCTTACATTCTTCATCCTTCTTTGTTAGATGGTTCTCCATTTCTTCCTTCATCCTTGTTGCTTCACATGATTGGGCCTTAAGTGAGGTGGCATCTGATTTTAATTTGGTGCTATCTTCATCCTTTTCTTCTAGTTGGCATGTCATGGTATTTCTTTCCTTTTCTGCTTCATCAACTTGTCCTTCCAGGAGAGACAAAACTTCCATCAACTTTTCAGCTCCTTGAGCTTGTTTCTTTGCTTCTTCCAACTAAGATTTAAGGGAGGAGATGTCTTCCTTGTATTGACCAATTTTTGCTTCAAGTTTGCTCTAGTCCTTATGTCTTTGTTCAAGATGACTTGACAAAATGTCTTCCCTTTTCTGCTTCATCAACTTGTCCTTCCAGGAGAGACAAAACTTCCATCAACTTTTCAACTCCTTGAGCTTGTTTCTTTGCTTCTTCCAGCTAAGATTTAAGGGAGGAGATGTCTTCCTTGTATTGACCAATTTTTGCTTCAAGTTTGCTCAAGTCCTTGTGTCTTTGTTCAAGATGACTTGACAAAATGTCTTCCCTTTTCTTTGCTTTATCCAATTCACTTGTCATGGATATGACTTCTTCATGATGCCTTTTCTTGTTTTGATGAAATTCCTCCTTAAGCTTGGTGAGCTCCTCATCTCATTCTTGTACTTGAAGCTTAAAGAGATCAACTTCCTTCCTTGTCTTGTCAAAGTCATAGTCACCATCTTGTACTTGCTTCTTGAGCTCCTCATTTTCCTTATTTGATCTGTTTATTTCTTCTAGCGCAACTTCAAGTTTTTCCTTGAGATCTTGTTTGAGATCTTCTTCATTTTCTTCATCTTTTAGGTCTTCCTTGGTCTTGATGTCTTTACTCTTATTGTCAACATCCTTAACGGTATCTGGATTTCATTCTTGCTTTCGATCACCTTCTTGATTAGAGGTCATGGTCAATGCTCCTTTTGAGTGAAGATCTTGAATTTTTTCTCACATATCTTTTGTTGATGAACGTTTTTCCACTATGGCCTTTATAGAATCTGGTAGCCCACTCAAGATTACTTTTATTGCTATTGTATTATGATTCTTGGACTCTTCATCTTTTATTGTACTTCCAGAAATCACTAAATCCCATATTTCAAAACCTCAAGTCATTAAGAAATTCTTCATTCTTTCCTTCCATATTTCAAAGTTTCCATTGAACAATGGAGGTTTCCCAATTTAATTATCCACTGAGGAGGTGACACCTTCAACGGGTTTGCAAGTCTTCTTCCTTGACTTTGCCATTTGTGTTCTAAGGATCTACCTTCAAGCTGTTTGTTATGAATATAATTCATAACAAATATAATAAATATAGTTATTAATAGTCAAATAAGGATTATGTAAGTAGTCATTAAGTTAGTGAAAGGGCATGTCTAAAAGACATGCCCAGTCATGAAAGGTCGCCTGCCTAGGTATATAAGCAGGGCCTCATTGTATCATTTTATCATCACTTATACATTTTATATATAATATATTATTATTACGAATACCTTTTGTATATTTTGCAATTAAGTCAACAAGCCTACAGCTTTGTTGCTCCATTTGGTATCAGAGGGGCGATCTTCTCGCCTGGAAGAAAGCACCTACACCACTGCTGGTTGCCTTCAGCTGTTACATGCGGTGCCTCGAAATCGTTGTCGTTCGATGTCTTCATCAATGTCGATGGTCGATTTCAACAAAAAGTTGATCGATCTTGAGAGTAAGATCAATAATTCCAATGAATTCACAAAAAGATTAATCGATCTTGAGGATAAGTTTACAGGACATTCTGACGACATCAAAAAACTTCAAGACATGACAAATCGGATAGAAAGACAAATTTGGCAAAACCATAGCGAGTCCACAGACAATCATAACAAAGCAATGCAGAAGATAAACGCCATTTGGGACAAGATTAATCTGACACAATAACCAATAATTCTGAATATTGGACATAGTCGACAGAACAATTCTGCCGATTCAGGGAATTTAGAAGATCTAGATGAAGTTGATCTTGATGTAGATGAGGATCCAGATGAAGTTGGTCCTGATGTGGATGAGGATGATTCAGATAAAGATAATGTGGAAGAAGGCTATCTTGAGAAACAAGAAGATCCACATGAAGATGAAGATGATCTCAACAACTGTTGTGACATGAATGACAATCAAAGTGGGTATATGAAAACTAAAGAAGAAGACCACTCAAACTCTGAATCTAGTTGGGAATATAAAGAAAAAGAAGAAAATGCTTTTGATGAGGAAACTGATATGAATATGAAAAATTTTGAAAATGATGAATGTAAAATTAATGACATGCCTGCACCATTAAAGCATGGGAAAGAATCTTATGAAGAAGATTTAAAAAAAGTTTTTGGTGCAGTTGGTGAAATTAAGGTAAAAGGTTTTGTTGCTCCATTTGGTATTGCGTTTGCCAAAATTAAGAAAAGCAGTAACCATTGTGGGTTTTTGGTGTTTGCTTTTCTATCATTTTGTTGTTTGGCGTGTAGCTGTGAAAGTAGAATGGGAGTTGATCAATCATTAGACAGCAACGAAATTGATGTGGGAACCAGTCATTCATTGGATTGCAATGAAATTGAAATGGAAATGGCGCCTTTGGAATATATGGACGCTATTAGCTGTGAGTTTGCTTACGATCCCATCCGATTACCTGTAGACCAAGATCCCACTCAGAGTCTGTACATTAGAAAAACTTTAGAGACCATATGGGAAACCAAATGTCATGCACAAAACCCATTTACAAAACAATGGTTCAATGCGACAAGTGCCATTTCCCAAAGAAAATTGAGGCAGGAAATGGAAAACCATGTTAAACTTCACAAATTTCCTACGTGTAGAGGTACGAAGCTAGAAGTAATCGAAGAGTACACAAAAAATTTGGAAGAGGAAAAGATGAAGATATATTTGGATATATTGGGTAAATGTCACCCAAAACAAGTGAGAACAATTTGGAAACAAATTAATCTACTGCGTTTGTATTGTGTGTTTGATTCTAAGAACATAGAAACGTTCAGATCTTTGCATGGTTTCAGATATTTAAACGAATTCATTATTAAAGCAACGATGCTTCTGAAGAGCAATATAATAGCAACAGATACTGGAGAAACTACATGGGACGTGTGTAAGGAAATTAGCAGGGCAATTGATGTTATAGGCCTGACAGTGGAGGATATCCATGATTGAAAAAGCTGTTATAATAGGAAATCCAAGCAAATTTCGTTGATTAGAGGTTATATCAAAATGATAGAACATGCTTTTATCAATAACGACGGTTATGCGAAAATACAATCCCTTATGTTGCGATTGTTCAGTAAAATTTTCTTAGACATGAATGTTGAAGCTAAGCAAATCCTTGGAATAAGTTCATACAAAAGTATTGTAGCAGTTACGGGTCCTTGGATTGTTATTAAGAAAATTTCTGGAACTAATGCCGAGGCTATCAACAGTGAAGATTTGTATACCAGGATTTCTATTCTACATAGATCGAGGATCACAATATCATCATCTTTAGATCATCCAAATTGCTCACAAGCGCTGGCTAATGCTATAATTATCTGCATCGCTCAAGAGACTAATAGATCAGATGACACAACTGTTTTTAGCATGAGACAACTCCTGGAAGCCGAAGCAGATGCGCGGTGTAATTCTGAAGTCCTAGAAAAGGGACTTCGTCTTGTTAAAGATATATGGATGACAGAAGAGCCATCAACTGCTACTATTATTGCGCAAAGAGGAGGTTTGTATATGGTGAAAGAGATCGTTTACATGTTCGCCAAACCCGCAAAAGTTGTATATCTGCGCAAAATTGTAGAGGATTTAAATCAATACTATAAGAGTAGTTGGAAAGTTAAAGCTGCGGAGTTTGCAAAAAAACATTTATTCAAGTCGTGGAAGAACCTTTCTCCGGTAGCCGCGGCCATCCTTTCATTGATGACTTGCTTGGAGGCATTCTGTTCTGTCTATGACTGCAAGAAGTGGTGAATAAACCCGTCCAAAATATTGGAAGACTAGACTAGACGTATCCACCAGTGTCTCCTTACTAGCAGCACAGTAATCAAGTAAATGGAGGGTTGTGAATTTCTGCGGTTACTAAACTGTGTATCTAATAGGTGGAACGAACGTCCGATTCATAATTATGATTATAATTATACGTTATATAATACATATATTTTTACAATTAATTATGTAATATATATATATATAAGTTATAAATTTATAATTTATATACTAATTATATAATAAATAAATTAAAATATATATATATATATATTTAATAAAAATAAATTATTTATTAAAAAAACAAAACAAAAAAATTTGATAACCCTTATATATGTTGTGGTGACAACCATGAATAAAATAAAAATTGTGACCCATTACACTTATAAAAAAAATGACAAAAGCAAATGAAGAAGCGGTGCGTGATTGAACTGAAGAAAAGTGTCAACTATAAGCTTTGTGGACAAAGCTTTTGAAGGAAGGGGCAATGTTATGAATATAATTCATAACAAATATAATAAATATAGTTATTAATAGTCAAATAAGGATTATGTAAGTAGTCATTAAGTTAGTGAAAGGGCATGTCTAAAGGTCGCCTGCCTAGGTATATAAGCGGGGCCTCATTGTAACATTTTATCATCACTTATACATCTTATATATAATATATTATTATTACGAATACCTCTTGTGTATTTTGCAATTAAGTCAAAAAGCCTACAGCTTTCTTGCTCCACTGTTAGGCTGTGGGTGAAGGCACTAGCTCTGATTCCAATTGTTGGAAATATTGAGAGGGGGGTGAATCAGTATTTCTTTTACAATTGTAATCTTACCAGTTTTAGATCACTTATAAACTAAACACAAAAGGAACAATACAAAATAAATAATTCTATTAATCAAATATATCGAGGACTCCAATCCTCTTTTTACAATAAATCGAGTACAATAATCTTTAGGGCTCCAACCCTAGATGAAGACACCAATATTCAATCCACCAGGCTCCAACTTGTACTTTTCCAAGCACCAACTTCGACTTCACGAGGCTCCAACCTCTAGGGCTGCAACCCTATCTTCCACAAGGCTCCAACCTTGTTTCTATGAGACACCAACCCTTAGGGCTCCAACCCTCTCGCTCGTACAGGCTCCAACCTGATCTTCTTGAGGACTCCTATCCTCTAGGGCTCTAACCCTATGCATCAATAAGGTTAATGGTTCTTCAAAGCTTCCAATGTCTTCTGCAACACGCCATGACTATATCTTCAAGTTCCTCTTCAACAATGCCCTAAAAATAATCTTCAATATACTTTATTCATCAATGACAACTTTATCAATTGTAAAAGGTGTCTCCACTATTCTTGGGATAATGAAGAGGCATCTAGCTATACCTAGGGGCATTGAGGAAATCCCTCAAATGTCCCTATTTCCCTAGGAAACATCACTGGAACAAGTGGAAGTTCCTCAGAAAAAGGGCAATGTTGTTTGTTGTCCATTCGACCCATTGGGGCAAAGAAACTATGGAGATGCATCCTCACCCCCATAGTGTTAGATAGCATAATAAGAAGTTATATCAATCTACTAGTCTACAAATGAGGAGTGTTAAAGCCTCCATTTTTTAAATACATGGAAGAAGGTTAATATTTCTATATCAGAGTGAAGGTTATATGCATATGAAATGGACTTTTCCTTATCCAAAAAATAAATAAATAAAAGAAAAAAAAGGCCCTACACATTGACTTCTGTTTGGGGAAATTTCCAGAATTATTGCATCCATTTTTTAATCAACACTTTCGACCAGTCTACTGTGGTCCATCATCAAGAATTATTTTGTGAGGAGAATCTGATTCATGGTGTAAACTAACAAGAATTAAATTAAATTAAAAGTTTGCCATTGTAAATCTGTTTAATAGTTGGCTTATATTTATTTAAAACTAAATATTACATTATGGTTGGCTCATATTTTAATGTTATAATTAGTAAACATTCATTTCTTTTATTTTGTATATGCATTTCATTGTCAATAGAAAGCATGAAAGAAAGCATAACAAAATAATACACATGCAAGTATTGGCTTTCGTTAATAAAGTTCCTAATTAATATGGTCTTGACTAGAGTACAGATCCGCTCAAAACTAAGCTGAGGCTATCGAATAGAATGTTGAGTGGCTGCAAAGTTACAAGTTAAATCTAATCTACTAAGACAATGCTTTTGATTGCAATATTGACAGTATGTAGAATAATTACATGTTACAATTAATGTTCAGATTAGCTTCAAAATCAAATATACACATAGATATAGGCATTGCTAACTTGAGAATAGCAGTTCCCAGAGATTATGATATATGATCAAGTTACTGGGACAACAGAAACAATTTAATCAATTGACAATAACTACCGATTATATCCCACAATATTGTTGGTTCCATTTCATTGGAGATACATGTATATGAGCACAAAGGTATTACGTGTATGCACTCATGTGGGCTTCCTAAAAATTATATTATCGATGTGTGAGATCAAAGCTTCAAATATGTGGTCCCAAACAGGAAGATGAAAAAACAAGAGAGATTGTACCTACAAAGTCGTTCATAGGCACCTTCTTGGTAAACAGCCATCATGTCCATCAACTCCAATCCTGCACGCTGTAAAACAAAAGGCATATAGTTGCCTATCAGACATTCTCATGCTCTATATTTCAAACCCTAATACACACCACGAATCCAAATACATTCAGATATAGTTCTAAAAAGCATAATATACAATATTTAAAATATTAATTCTTAAGAATTTAGAATAAAATCAAAAAATCAAGAGACAACGAAGTCAAACATATTTCTAAAACCGGAAGGAGAATTTGTTTTGCTGCATGTATCATCTTCCAGCTCTATATATCCTGATTATTCTTTGTAACTTATTTGCAACAAATTAAAATGGATGCCATGGGTGCATACATGATAACACAAATACATATCAAAGTTATCGGAACTGAAACCAACTTGCCCCAAAATTATGAAGTGGGGACTGGCTGAAAAACTGATAAAAATCAGTTGAGTAAAAGGTACATAAAATATTTGGGGGGAGACTGGAGCGGGAGCGGTCATTTATAACCCCAAAGGAGAAATAGTGTCGAAATTTGCATGGGGACTAGGCAGGACAACAAATAATCAAGCTGAAGCTTTAGTGTTATCACAAGGACTAAGGATCGCTATGGACAAAGGGATTCGTCAGATCACTGTTTTCGGGGACTCCTTGATAACGATTCAAAAATTCCATAATTCTAAATGTCGCCTAGGGAAAATACCAAGTCCATTATTCGCAAGGTTGTGGTTGTTGATAAAGAAATTTGATGTTGTCACTTTCTATCATGTTAAAAGAGACTAATCCACTAGCCGACGAGCAGGCCAATAAGGGAGTGGGGCTTGGGTACAGGGCCCTGGTTCAGGATGATAGTGAAACCTTGTTAATCCCTATCCCATGATAATTATGTGGATATTATACAATATAAGGATCATTAAAAATTGAATCAAATGGATTGAGAAGATCGTCAACATAATAATGAAAACTCCAAATCTCGCTCTGTTGATGGTGTTGAAGAATGTAACTAGTGTCAATCTTCATAATTGTATTTGAGTCATAATGTAATGTATTTGTCAAAAGAAAGAAAATGAAAATTTATTGTAAAATAAATTGACTTATTAAAGCATGGGTTTCATGCTTGGGTCAATTATTAATAGGTCAAAGCCTCCATTGTAGGCTTCTGAGGTTTATGTCAAGTGTCATTGTCCATGTCATCATGTAATAGACCCTTCTTGAGCTTTATTTATCAAGAAAGAAATTGTTTTTATGTAAACTAAGTTATTTAGGTCACCTCCACCAAGTCGGCCTCAACCTAGACAAGTCGGCCTAATTGGGAAGCAGAATCCACTATATATAGGCAGCAACTCGACTTCATTTGGAACACACACCAAGCAATTCGATCTACAGTTATAGGAGGACAAAAGAAGTGTGAAATAGGAAGGAGCGTAGAAGCCTAGAAGAAGAAGAAACCCTAAGAGAGAAAGGAAGAACCTTATTTTTCTCTCTCTTGTGTCTCACACACGCGAAAATTTGAAGTTGCAGAGGAGCCGAAGTTGCAGGGCTACAGTAGGGCTGAAATTTTGAAGCTGGGGGCCAAAATTCTAACTCAAAGTTGGGTTGTAGCAATTTGATAAAAGTTGACTTCTAGTGTTTGGTTCATCATCTTGAAAGGTTGACTTGGTGGAGGAGGAAGGTCTTTTGGTCTGGTCTAAGGTCTTGGATTGTCTCAAGTTTGATTTTAATCTACTAGTAGAAGAGTTTGACTGGGTTTTCCCCTTCTTAGGGGTTTTAGCCCTAGTTGAGTGCATATATATGGTGCCCCTGATCTTTTGCTTTATTTTGATGATTGCTCGATGAGAAGAAGATAAAAGAAGAATATAAATAAATTTAATAAGAATACAAGAATATCACAAGTAATTGTCAACATAAGAAAATCTTTCTACCTTTCTAATTTTCTAGCATGGTATCAGAGCTAAGGTGAAGGACGAAAGAAAAAGGCAACTTGAAGATCTATTGAAAGGGTCAAAGAAAAGGATCATATAAGAAGAGGAAGACCTATTATCTAATAAGGAAAAACATTATAAAGTCTATGTCAACCTCAATGAAGTCAGAAAGCAAGCTAGAAGGCGCCTCCAACTATAGAACATGGAAGAAGAGGATCAATCTCATCCTTGCTAAGCACGAAATACTGGATTTTGTTATAGGGAAAGTTTAGAAACCAACAGATGATGTAGGAAAAGAAAAGTACAAGGAAACTAACATCTTGGCCATGAATCTAATTGTGGATGGAGTAAAGAACAATCTAATCCCCTACATATCCATCATAGATATTGCACAGGGGATGTATGAAGCTCTCTCCAAACTATTCACCATCAAGAAAATTGGACAAATAGCTAGTCTCAAGAATGAACTAAGAAAAATAAAGATAATATTGTATCTTCATATTTTGTGAGGATCTCTCGAATAAGAGATGAGCTCCAAGCCATTGATGAAGCTATAACAGAAAAAGAACTTGTGGTTGTTGCACTATTAGGACTGCCAAAATCATGGAGCTATTTTGCATCAGATATTAGTAGTTGGAAGGACACACCATCTTTTGAACAAATGGGGAATGCTTGCAATCAAGAAGAAGCCCATCTCGTTAGCAAACAATAAGAAGGAAGAAGATGAGGACAACACCTCCAATGCATACTCTGCTAATCACATGAAGAAGTGGATACAAGAAATTCAAAGGACCAAAGAAGAAGGTTGTTGATCTATCAAAGATTTAATGTTACAATTTCCATAAGGTGGGACATTACAAGAGTCAATGTCCTAAAAATCCAAGGAATAAAAAGAGAGAAAGATAACATGCAAATGTTGTTGATGAAGTTCCACCAAAGAAGAACAGGATTGAAGAATTTGAAATAAAAGACTTATACTATTAAATCTTTCCTTACATATCCTTCTAGATCACTATTTTAAGTTCTGTAAAGTTTATGTTTTATATGTCTTGTTAGAAATTTTTGATTTGTTTTGTTAAGTTATAGGTATCCCCTAGAAAGATTCGATCAAGAGGGAGTTGATCTGGATTGGATCATTAAATTGTTTGTCATCCCTCTCAATGCATTTGGAGTGGAAAAAGTGGAGGAATCAGCTAACGAGGCCATTTTCTTGGCAGGACCCAGTTTGGCAAAACGAGGTCTAAAACCTTCTAGGAGCATTTCGAGGCATCAACCGATGTTTTTTGGGGGTAAAACTTTGGCGCTTCAACACGGCACCATTTTTTGTTATTCTACACACAAAGATCTTTCCAACGGTGCAAGAAGCACATCAATCGGAGTTTGTATGCAAAAGTTATGTCACTCATAAGTTGACCTTCCTGTTTTCACACCTATAATTTGGGTAGATGCCACGTTAGCCCCCATTATTCATGGAAAAGGGGCTAGCCACATGTTTGTGGTGTAAAAGACTCTAGAAGAGTCTATATTGTAACTCTAGTTAAGAGTTGATGTAGTCAAAATTAACCACTAGTAGGCTATCGGGTTGTGTTATAACCGGGCCACTAAGAGGAAGAGGCATTCCATTCTTTCGAAAGAATTTTTTTCCATAGCTGAGCAAAGATAGCCAAGGGGGATAGCAAGTGTTGCACAGTATTTGTCAAAGTTCCAAGGAAGCGGAAGTACCAATTTTTTAAACAGGATCAGATCACCTATCAGTGGTCCATGTGTCATGGTCAACCCATTATGCAAGTTGTAATGTAGATGATTCTAGTACAACCGTTTAATTATTTAACAAAGTAGGTAAGTCTGTGATTTTGGCGACGAATTTCATCCTAGGAGATTTTTTAACCTCACTGATTACCTTTGTTTCTAAACACGGCTAATCAGAAGAGGTTTTCCCCTCCAGCTTAAACTCCAAAAAAGCTAGGGTGAAATTTATTGTCGAAGTCTTAGGTGAGTCCTAGTGTTTTAGTTGAGTCTGATGTAAAAGTGATTTGGCAGTAATTTAAGCTAGTTGGATCATGTTGTGTCGCAGATGGGTTATGTGTCTTGAGGGTCTAAGCCAAATGTGTATTCCCCCTTTGAGGGTTGTAAATGTAAAATCTTATGTATTAGAGGGTGGAAAAATATTAAATCCCCTCGTGTAAATTAATTAATTTTTCTAGCAAAATAAAATTAAATCCTAAGCCAGAAAATTAATTAATTAGAGTCAAGTTAAGTTGTCTTAGGAAATATTCTCCAAGTGGAAAATCTTGTGGGTTTTAAAGAAATCAAAATTTAAAGGTCCTCCACCAAGGGAATATTGTATATTTCAAGAAAATTTTGAACTCTGGACCGTGGTGGTTAAATCAAAGCCAAATATTTGAGGAAATTAGCTCAAAATCAAGGTTACTTGGGTGCAAGAGCGGGAGCGCCATTTTCAGAAGCTCCTGGTCCGAGAGCGTTTTTTATAATATATATATTTTTTATATTTTTTATATTTTGATGCATATATGTCAACAAAAGCATGTAGAATGATGAATTAGACATAAAAAACATAAAAATATAGATTGAACCAGAGGTATCTTTATCATTACCTCTAGATTCTTATAGGGATCTTTGTCATTAATATCACCCTCTAAGCATTCGCTCCGGGAGCGGGTTCGAGGGAGCGCGCTCCGGGAGCGGGTTCGAGGGAGCGCGCTCCGGGAGCAGGTTCGATAGGGGGGAGGCGCTCCCCCGCAACTTTGCTCAAAATAATTAATTTTGAGCTAAGAAAAATGGAATTAAATGATAAATTCGAAAATTCCTCAAAAATAAAAAATCAACAGCTAAGATTAAAAGATCTTGAAGTGTTTTCAACGACCAAGATTATTTTGACAAGGATCAAAGAAACTAGTCGTTATTTTTCCACTTGGAGGATTTATCTATAAATTAAAGAGTCAGTTGAGTCTCTAGCATCTTGATCTCTGGCTAGGAAATAACTGCTGAAGCATTTGTGTAAATTATTGTTCTGCTAGGAACTATTTTTTCTGCCATAATAAAGACTTTGGGGTGCAACTCGAGGTGTACTTGTTCGTCAATTTGTGGTACGTACTGACTACGGGCTTCCTATGCTATGCTTATATATGATTATTTTGAAATAATACATAGTGGTTGCAGGTACTTTAGTCCTTGGTCTCCAAGTTCACAAACTGTGGACAAGGATCATTTTGCATGGATCCTAAGTATTTGTATGGTGGATTAAATCTTTGTTAAGGCTATAGTGTGCATGATTTTCTGAAGCACTTTTAGCCATTTATCAAAAGAAAAAATACCATAAATATTATTACTCAAAATTTATTCTAAAACCCTTGTATAATTTGTAAATCAATTTTGTAATTATTTTTATTGATTGGGGTTTTGGATTTTAAGAATCTGGTATATATTTGGGGTTTGGGTGTTTCATTTTTATTTTGTAGGTTGAATCAAAGGATTAAGTGGAAGAAGAGCTAGATCTAGGCCATTGAGGGTAAGATCTAGTCACTTAAAAATTTTGCAGGGCTACCCACGAAAAAAATTTCAGAAAATTGAAGAGCTGAAAGATAAAAAAAATGGAGCAAGGGTTTCAAGGTTCTCAGAGCTCCTAGCCCCGGTTTTCTCCTCCAAGCCCTCAACATTACCCTTCTAGCCTCCTGCATTGGGGTTTTAGGCCTCCCAGAGGCTAGTTGTGATCCCTAGGGACTACGGCCTCCCCTCCCAGCCTTTGACACAGGCACTAAAGGCCTCCTTTCCCTCTCCTCGGCCTCAGTCCTCCTCTGCTAGGCCTCCCTCGACCCCCCTTCCCTTCGGCCCTCCTCCGCTCCATCCAACCCTCATCCACTCTCTCTTCCCTCCTCGTCCCTCGGTCCCCCTCTCCCTTAAGCCGCAACCCCTAAAGGTCTTGCGAATGCCTTTTTTTAGGCCTCTCCTAGGTTGCCGCGAGCCTTAGGGCCTCAAAATCCTAGGCCGCAGCACCTAGTGGGTCTTTCGGCCCTTCCTAAGCCCAACGACAGCCATTTTTGGGCTTGCTGTAAAGCCTAATAGGCCTTTTGCCCTAGCCGCAGGCCTATTGAAGCAATTTCCCTTCATTTTGATGTCTCTCTTGCCCTCTCTTGGCCTTAAACTGCCATATGCTTATCTCTGAAATTTTTCTAGACTGATTGTTGGTGTGTTTTGCAGAGAAAAATGGTCTAAAGCTTGTGTTTTCTGGTATCAAGTCATTGGACAAAATTTTGCACAAGTTGGTCTAGTAGACTTCAAGGCCTAAGGCCCAAGGGTTTGATCACCTAACCCTTGTTTCCTCACTGTTTTATTTCAGCAAGCAAATTAACTATTAATAGTGATAAAAACATCCTAAATTGCCCTAAAATTCATATAGAAGTTGCTTGACATATTAAGGAATAAATTATTTAAATTTGCAATCATAACTTGGTATGAATCTAGAAATTTTAATGACTGTCATCTTTGCATAACAAATCTTATATAATAGTGGTAAATTGCATATTTGAAAGGCTAATCCATCCATATTCTTGAGTTGGCAAAGTTGATTTGGTAATTGCGTTTCTGTTCATTACATTGAGCAAGCATATGCATTTTTTTGGGCACGTAAAGCAAATTTACTGATTGCTGTCATAAATTTCTTACTGTTATCATATCATTCACTTATTGCTCATTAAGAGGTCATTGGAACATAACTTGCATAAGTGCTCTCATATTTTTACACTCTATTGTTCCTAGTTGCAGGCATTGACATTGTGGAAAAGGCTAACATTGTGTTTCATTGTGAGTTTATATGCTACAAAATTTGTAATAAGCTCACTCTCTAAGCACATTTCAAATCTTTGGTTCAAGTACATAATTTGTTACTAAGCCTCTCTAATCCAATTGGTGTTGAAATAACTTGTTTCATTCGTGCATCTATTTGTTGGTTATCTAAATTGCATCTAAGTGTTCTTAACTTGAAAATTGGTAAATCATATTGTTTTGAGGAATATTGGCTAAGAGCACTTGTTATCTTATTGTCTCTTCTAGATAATGGTCATTGGCTTATCTTACTAAATCATTAGTTAATTGTTGCTCTATTGTTTATCAATTGTGGATCTATATATTTTTGAGCAATCGTATCTTCTGGATATATTTATTTCTTGTTGGCACTGTTGAGATCTGTCACTTGTCTTTTGGTTGAGATTACCTTTTCTACACATTGTGAAGTACTTAGCATCATAACTGAGGTAAAATATAATTAAGTACTTAAAGGATCACTTAAGTAATTTCACCTAAAAGTCTCACTCATAATCTTTTGCACAAGCAATCTAGTTCTAGCTTGCTTGAACACAGGGGGAGGTATCATTAATCAGGCCACTGTCTGCTTCCCATTGACTTCCATTTCACGACCTACTTTGAAGATTGTTTCTCAAAACAGTTAAGGGAGAGGTTCTATATAGACTAGGCATATAATTAAAAAATAACCAAGATCATTGCAGCACACATAGATCCTATGACTTGCACATCATATAAGTTAATCAATCATTTAAGCAACAAGTGTCCATCCGGTTACTTGGTTTCAATTTACAATAAGCAAGAATATTGACTCCATAAGGCACTGGTCTCATACTTGAAAATCTAATCTAACCAATAATCTTGCTCAAATTCAACCGAATAGCTAGGCCACTCATCTATGTCTCCCAAACAAGTTGTTCCCGACTTGTTTTCCTTCACCTTATTCCATAGGGACTACCTCCCATAGCCTGTTGTTGGGAGACAACTAGAATGGAGTGAGCGGGGATCAAAGTCACAACCCCTGCCCTGAGCCGTTGTCGCAGTGCCTGTACAATTTGAGCGACAACAGGAAGTAGAGCACACAGAGAGGATTTGTGCATTGTAGCAGCCCACAAGCCATAGGCCTTACTTCTTTGTACCTGCAGCCATATTCCAGATAGAGAAAGAAAGCGAAGCGACCTCACCTTCCAGTTGGGTTTTCTCCTGAAAGGGTTTCCCAAAGCATATTTTGTGTCTTATGTGTGTGTGAGAGCTTATTTTCTCATTCTCTATTTTTCTGCATAATTTCCATTCGCATGCATGCACTAATTACAGTTAAATCTATAGATCTTGAAGTTTCAATAAACTGTAATAGTGTAGAATCTCAGATTTTTAATATAATATTATCAGATATGTTGTGATGAACTGTTCAGTGGAATATCCATGGCAGTTTATGGATCATATTGGTATCAGAGCGGGTTTCTTTAAGTATTTCGTGGAGATTGCCAGGATCTAGATCGACAGGGCTGGAAATTGTAAAACCCTAATCATGCCGACGAATCTGTGAACAAACCTTGTGATCCTACAAAGGTGAGGTTATGTGGCTGGAACAACAAGTTGCAAATATCCACCGCAATGTAAACCTCTTCGTGGTGGCCTTAAATAGCAAGCTAGGGATATTTGGAGAAGATGAGGGTTTGAATGCAGAGGACAAATGTGAACAGGGATCAAAAGATCGAGGAGAAACAGAGAACTAGTCAAAGAAAGAACCCGAAAAAGATCAACCCAGTTCGAGTGTCGTGAACCAATCACCGTCCCTGTTTAAAATGGAAGCAAAGGTCGATATCAAGTTGTACCACGGTGAGATCAACGCTCTAAAGCTGAACTACTAGTTGCAACAACAGAAAGTTTATTTCAATGTCCATCACATCAAGGAAGGGCAAAATATCTAATTTGTGCGGCTCAAATTAGAGGACCATGCACTGACTTGGTAGGAGAGCCACACGGAAACCCTGAGGCTGGAGAGAGAACCTCCAGTGACTAAGTGGGAGGATTTCAAAACCCTCATTAAGTCACAATTTTATCCCATTAGGTACGTGGAGGACCAGTGGATCTAGTGGCATTACTTCAGGCAAAAGTTGGCCCAAAGTGTACAGGAGTATACCACGGTATTCAGAAAGACGGCTATAATGTTGGGTATCACTCCAAAGAACCTAGATGTACTCTTCAAGTATTTGGCTGGAACAACAAGTCACAGATATCTACCGCAATGTAAACCTCTTCATGGCGGCCTTAAATAGCAAGCTAGGGATATTTGGAGAAGATGGGGGTTCGAATGCAGAGGACAAATGAGAACGGGGATCAGAATATCGGGGAGAAACGGAGAACTAGTCAAAGAAAGAACCCAAAAAAGATCAACCCAGTTCGAGTGTCGTGAACGAATCACCGTCCCTGTTTAAAATGGAAGCAAAGGTCGATATCAAGTCGTACCACGGCGAGATCAATGCCCTGAAGTTGAACAACTGGTTGCAACAACTGAAAGTTTATTTCAGTGTCCATCACATCAAGGAAGGGAAAAATATCTAATTTGTGCGGCTGAAATTAGAGGGCCATGCACTGACTTGGTGGGAGAGCCACACGGAAACCTTGAGGTTGGAGGGAGAAACTCCAGTGAGTAAGTGGGAGGATTTCAAAACCCTCATTAAGTCACAATTTTATCCCATTAGGTACGTGGAGGACCAGTGGATCCAGTGGCATTACTTCAGGCAAAAGTCGGCCCAAAGTGTGCAGGAGTATACCACGGAATTCAGAAAGATGGCTATAATGTTGGGTATCGCTCCAGAGAACCTAGATGTACTCCTCAAGTATTTGGGGGGTCTGCCCCGCCATCTGCACGAGCAAGTGATGTTGTTCAAGCCCAAATTGGTGGACGAGGCTTGTGTACAAGCACAGTACCTGAGAACATAGGCCTGAAGAGAGCACAATCAAGTGGATTGAAGTAGAAGGAGCAACATGATGCTTCTAAAGAGGGGAAGAAGAAGCAAAAAGAGGGAAAAGATAAAAATACGGCAGCCACAATGCACCAGTGTAAAGATCCTAGCAACCACTGCAACATTGATGGTTATATAGAGGAGCAGTGTTGGAAGTTGCATCCACAACTAAACTCGAAGAACAAGAAGAAAGATAACAAGAAGAAGAATCTCATGGCCGCAGATTCGAGCAACCAAGTTGAAAGCAACTCAGACATGGATAAGAAGATCGTCTGTATGTCAGTGCTGAAGGAGATGGATCTGAGTAGCCTTCAGCAACATGAAGAGAAAGAAATGACCAAACTCTTCCATATAAAGATACAGGTTAAGAAGACAAAGATTGATGCTCTATTTGACTCAAGATCGCAATTGAATCTCATTGCAACAGAGTTGGTCAAGAAGTTGGGGTTGGAAGTGAGTTGGTCAAGAAGTTGGGGTTGGAAGTTCGTGATCATCCAAACCCTTATCCATTGGGATAGGTAAATAAGGATGCAAAGTTGAAGGTAACAAAACAGTGCAAAATTAGATTTGCTATAAGTGTTGATTTTATTGATGAAGCAAATCTGAATGTGGTTTCCCTTGATGTATGTGGAGTCATGTTTGGGAGTCCATACATGTACATGCGAGATGCAATATTCATGAGGAGAGCCAACCACTACCGGCTCATCAAGGATGGAAAATCGTTCATCATCAATGCGCACAAAGGAAAATTGAAAATTTCACTGGTAAGTGCCTACCAAGCCAAGAAATTGATCAACTCCAGCAATAAGTATGTTTTATTGTTTTTACAAGAAAGTCAGTCTGAGGAGGAGTCAATAAGAGGCAAGGCATCCCTGGAGGGGTGTACTAAGAAACAGAAACAACAATTGGAGGATTTGTTACAAGCATACAGGGATGCTTTCTGAGAGCCTAAAGGAATACCACCTAAGAGAGAAGTGGAGCACGAGATTCAGTTATTGTCAAACTCCCCATTGCCAAATATTGGGTTGTAAAAGCAGTCTATTATAGAAGCAAGTGAGGTGAAGAAATAGTTGCAGCAGCTCCTGGAACAGGTTGTCATTCGACCGAGTACATCAACATGTGGGTCACCCATCATCATTGTGTGTAAGGAGGATGGGACTTGGCAGATGTGTATAGATTACAGGGCGTTGAACAAAATCACCCTCAAGAACAGATACATGTTGCCCAGGATAGATGATTTATTGGATCAGTTGTAGCAAGCAAAATACTTCACCAAGCTGTACTAAAGTTTGGATATCAGCAAGTTCGAGTCAAAGAAGAAGATACATGGAAGACCACCTTCAAAACCAGGCAAGGTTTGTATGAGTGGTTAGTCATGCCATTTGGCCTATGTAATGCACCAGCTACATTTATGAGATTTATGAATGATATATGGCACCATTTTATAGATTCATTTGTTATTGTCTATTTGGATTATATACTCATATATAGTGCTACCTAGGAGAAGCATATTTCACATTTGACGCAAGTGCTAGAAACATTGAAGCACTAGCTGCTAGCAAATCTCAATAAGTGCGAGTTTGTGCAGCAGCCCTTGCTGTATCTGGGGTATGTGATCAATGGAGAAGAGCTGAAAATAGATCCTTCCAAGATGGAGGCCATTATGAAATGGTCGGTGCCTACTAATGTTTTTGAGGTCAGGAGTTTCATTGGGGTAGCACAGTACCTGATGAAATTCATAGCCTCGTTTTCAGCGGTAGCAGAACCGCTCCACACCATAACAACAAGTGGCAAGAGATTCCAGTGGGGAAAAGGTCAGCAGAGGTCTTTCGAGGAGCTAAAGAAGAAGATCAGTCAAGCACTAGTTTTAGCATTACCAAACTTGCAGCGGCCTTTCGAAGTGGAGACAAATACGAATGGGTATGCTATGGGAGTTGTCTTTATGCAGGGAGGAAAACATGTATGCTACCATTCCTAAGTTTTTCATGGGGCATTTCTTAACTACCCTTCCTATGGCAAGGAGCTTTATGCCATGGTGCAAGTTGTGAAAAGTGGAAGCATGTTAAAATTGGCAGATGGAGATGGAGATGATATTTTTATTGGATTCCTCTTTTCGAGAGGTGCAAGATTGATCTAAAGATCATCCTGTTTGGGCGAGCAAAAATGTGATTTTGAATTTATTATTCACACATGTGCAAATTGTCAAGGTCGGCCAGAGTCAAATGTAGGCTCATGAAGCCCAACAGTGGTGCCTCCACACCCTCAACGAATTGTATAAATAAGAGTGATCTTCACCTCATTTGGACATCACTCACTCATCACAAATCTCTCTCTCCCCTCTCCTTATTGGTTTGTACAGCTTGGAGCAACTCCCTACCTCACACGTGTGAAAACAGGAGGCCAAAAATTTCAGGGCAAATTACAAGACGAATTTCAAGAAAACAGGTCAATGTTGACCGAGGGTCAACTCTCCCCCTTTGACTGCAATTTTAGGGCAGAAAATTCGATTTTTGAAGGCCACATTTATTGGCACAGGTTTCGAGGCATTTGGAGCAGTATGACCAAGGTTGACTTCGGCGTTGACTTCAGGTTTGACTGCAAATTTTACAGCAGCGTTGACTAGGTTTGACTGGACTATTTTGGGATGACTTTGACCCTCTTAGAAGGCCGAATTAGACTACTGTTGATCGAGCTGCTTGGAGGACATTTTGGAGACACTTTGAGCAGCGTTGACCTTCTGGTTAGGGCTACAGTTGACTGTTGATTTTGATAGGACTGTTTTGGGCAAGTTATTTTTATATTTGTACTCTCTCTCTCTCTCTCTCTCTGTTGAACCATTGAAGAATAAAAAGAATAATTTGATCAAAGGGTTTTCCCCACATTGGGGTTTTCCCTGGCATCCGCCAAATATTGTGTCCTCTTGTCTTGGCTTGTCTTCTGTATTTTTTTTTATGTTCTATTTGCATTTACTATCAATGTGATTAAGCTAATGTGATTGCTAAACTGGAATTTGATATTGGGCTAATCAAGAAAATTGAAGTAAATTGCAGCATAGAACATACCATTGTTATCTAAGAATTAACATGGTATCAGAGCCCAGGTGAAGACAAAGCCCAAGCAAGAGTAAGAAAAGCAATCACTTAGATATGTTGGACAAGGACAATATTCAATGGCTTCCTCATCTTACTTCAAATTTGAAGAGAAGCTTAATGATTTATCTGATTATCATGCATGGAAGATGCCTCTAAACTTTGGAAAAAAATGATGTCAAGGACTATGTGCAGGGAAAGATTGTTGAGCCTCCTTCAAATGTGTGAAAATTCCTAATCTCGAAATCCCTATTGCAGCAAACTGATATTACTTCTACTTGATGAACTATACAAGTTATTTACTATGTTTTACAAGTAAATACTAAAGCAAATACACTGGAACCTTCACTAAATAAACTGCGGAAATTAAATGTGGAAACAAGATCTGAGCAAGAAAAGTAAACACACATGACACTGTTATTTTTGGACTAAGTCCCAAGAAAAACCAAATGCGAGAAAACTCGTGCAGCAGATTAGGGTTTGATATTATTAAGCAGAAGTTTCTGAATACAACTGGACGCCCAAATCTGGCTATCCAAAAAAAATCTGACTGACAGAGAAATTGGAGGATTACCTCACACTAACACTAGAGATCTAGCACTGACCCAATCTGAACATATGAGCCCCATGCTGCCTCTATACAGCCTTTGCGTAGATCTGCGTCACTCTGGCTGGGGGCTGCATCACCTCCTTCTGTTGATCTTTTGCTGGCTGGATGTTGATCTTCTACCCCTCTGGTTTCACACCCCAACACTCTGGCACTGGATCTGATTGATCCACAACAAAATTTTGGATCTCCTCAATGCTACAGCTTGCCTCTGCGTAGCACTGCGCTGCCCAGTGTAGCCCCTACGTTGCCTCTTCTGCATCCTCTTCTCTGCCTTCTCTGCGATGTATTCCCAACTCAGGAAAATATCTTCCAACCGGAACTATCACTGCCCCTCACTGCAATCAAATCAACTCGATGATCTCTTCGACTACTCACTTGAGAAATCGATCTCTAGACTCACTCGATGTGTTTTCCAAATGCCCATCGAAGTCCTTATAATCTTCTCGTTGGATAACCAACGGCCCAGATTAAAACATAATCAAGGACTTGGATCATATTGACTCGATCTTCATCTTTTTCTAGAAGTTTCACACCCAGTTCTATTAATATACTTTAATTATTTTAATTCCCTAAGTTTAGACTCAGGCTCCCATTAAAAATAATTAATTATTTTAATAAAACCCTATCCGAGTGGAATTTCCCAAAACGCTTTCTGGGTATTTTGAGAAACATGTGTCTAAGCCTCCCCGCAAAGTTTGAGACTTAGAGCACATCTGATGCTACGAGAAATCAACATTCCCTCTTAGCGAGGAATGTACTCTAGTAATGCATCCTGTTGAAGCACTACATTGATTCTGTAACATCTCCCTCTATGTTGCTGATGTCTAACACTGTTACTGCGCTACTGCATCTATGTTGTTGTTTACCCTGCATACTGCTGCCCACTGCTACTGCATTGCAACTATGCACTTAATGTTTTATGATGATTTTTGGATGGATGCTACTTATATGAATTTGTGTGTTGCTCGCATGCAGATTTTGGATTCTCACATTCCTTCAGTGAAGCAACGTGTCCCCATGTAGAGCCAGATGTTGACCACTCTATGTCAACTACCCTATAGCAATATAATTTTTTGCAAAGAGATTCCATCATTTTCGAGCATTCAGATCATCCTAGAATCATCATCATCTATCGTCAGTTCGTCAAAGTTGTAAACACATTCTGCAAGTTTGTAATGTAAATGATCTTACTAAGACCATAAATGTATGTAACAACCTAGGTAAGCATATTATTTTGGTGACGATTTTCATCCTGGGAGGTCTTTGTCTCACCGATTCATCTGTATTTCAAAACACGGATGATTGATAGAGTTTTTCCCTCTAGCCTCACCCTAAAGCTAGGGTGGATTTTGTTGTCAATATCTTAGGTGAGTCCTAGTATTCTAATCGAGACTTTGTAAAAGTGATTTGGGAATAATTTTAGCTAATTGACTAAATTATTTTATTACAAATCACTTGGTCTACTAGATCATATTAAGTCATAGAATTGGGTAAAAGATTGAAGGTCTATAGCGACTGGATGTTCCCCCTTCGAGGGTTGAAATGTAATTATCTTATGTAAATAAAATTTTAGCATTATGACTAAAATATTAGAGGGTAGAAAAAATTATTAATCCCCTCATGTGTCAATTAATTAAATTTTCTCACAAAAATAAATCCTAAGCCATAAATTTAATTAATTTGAGTCAAAATTAAAGTCTTAGGAAAAGAAATTCTCCGAAAAAAAAAATTGTGGGTCCTAGAGAAATTAATTTTTGGAGGGGTCCCCAACCAAGGCAATATTGAAAATTTCCAGTGTTACACGGGGTCTCGCTCCCCCACCTAGGGGTCTAGATTCCTCGCCCCCTCACGCTTCGAGGTTTTGGGGACTTTATGTTTCAAACTAGAGTTGTAAACTTCAGTTTAAACTTTATTTTGAATCTTGATATAATATGTCATATGATATCTTAAACTTTATTTTCGTTGTACATTGTTAGTAGTTACATTAATGATTATACAGTTACAAACTTACAAACTTACATGTATGATTGTATGATGTATGTTTTAACTTTTAACTTTTAAATTTTTTTCAGTTATATGATTCTTCATTCATCGATTTATAAGTTTATCATTTATGATTTATCTTTCATGATGTAAGTGTATGATGATTGTATACACATTCCTTGCAAAAATATAGTTACATTATAAATATTAAATTTTATAATTTTTATGACCCTGACAGCCCCCCACGTTTCCTAGAAAATGGTAGGGAGCTTTTGCATAGGCCGCTCCCGTGCTCCCTCACCCCCTCGCTCCCACCTCGAGCGGACTTGGTGGAACATTGAAAATTTCAAGAAATTTTGGACCCTTAGGCCTTGCTAGTTAATTCAAAGTCAGTTTTTTGAGGAAGTTAGCTCAAAATAATTAATTTTGAGAGAATTAAAAATGAATTAAAAGAGATTCTAAAATTCCTCCAAAAAAAAATATTTTCGACGATAGTGATTAAAAGATAATCAAATCTTTATCAATGGTCGAGATTATTTTGACGGGGATCAAGCCAACTAGTCATTTGGAGAATTTATCTATAAATTATAAGTCAATTGCTTCACAAACGATCAGATCGGTGAATCGTGTACTAGTTCTCGAGGCTCTCTTGTAATTTTTCGGGAATAATAATAACGCAAAAGTCTTTGGGGTTTTCATTGATGGTGGTGTTTCTCTCCTACTGCTTATGGTAATATTGTTCCTAATGCTTTGCTGAATTATATTTTAGAAGTTGTTGATTATTAGCCTTCGTGGAATAACTTATTGCTCAGGTATCTTGCATAGGTTATTGGATCTAAGGTAGCATTTAAATTTAATTGAATTAGCAGGTATCTCTATTTCTTGAGGATTATATTGTTATTTTATATCTATATCGATCTAACAACTTGATCTTGAGTGTGTCGAGATCTTATATATTCTAAAAACTTGGGCGCTAGGGGAAGTCCTCGGTTAGACCAGCCAACTCCCAAGGCATAAGATCTGAATAGCCTTCCTGATTGAATCCCAAGACTTATCTAACGAAGATTCTCTTGTAGGGTTTCGTGGCTAGTGCCTTATTTAAACTCATTTATCTTTTATATAATGTGTTGATTGTTGGAAATACTGAGAGGGGGGTGAATCAGTATTTCTTTTCAATTGTTAATTTTACTAGTTAGATCACTTATATTTAGAACACAATATGAACAATAAGAATAAATGCTTTTATTAATTTCTTCTTTACAATAAATCAAGTACAATATATGTAGGGCTCCAACCCTAGATGAAGACACCAATCTTCAATCTCCCAGGCTCCAACCTGTATTTGCCAAGCACCGACTTGGACTTCCAAGGCTCCAACCTTGTCAATTCTGAGGCACCAACCTCAAGGGCTCCAACCCTATATCTGGTACAGGCTCCAACCTGGTCTCTTGAGGACTCCTATCCTCTAGGGCTCCAACCCTATCTTTCAAGGCACCGACCTTGTCTCTATGAGGCTCCAACCTCTTGGGCTCCAACCCACAACTTCATTTCAAAATATCTTTGGTTATTCTTCACGGCTCCCAAAATCTTCTTCAACGAGCCCTGACAATCTTCACTTAGTCTTCATTGTAGTCTCCACATTATGTCATCAATGACAACCTTGTCTTCTTAGAACGTGTCACCGCTGCTCTTCATGTCACCCAAACAAGGATCTCCAAAGTCACCTCATGATTGCTTCAACGCATCATGGTCTCCGATAATATCTCCGAGACCTTCAAGATGTCTTCAATATTGTCTTTAAGATGCTCCAACAAGGGTGCTTCAAAAATGCTGCCGAGGGTTGCCCCAACAAGTATCTCCAAGAGGTCTTCTTCAGGTATTCAAGATGCATCAAGCATTGCTTCAACGAAAGACAACTTCCCTCTCAGAAATCTTCAATAATGTTGCTTCAATGGTGTCTTCAGTATGGTTCCAAGAATAGCCACTTCAAGGTGACTTCAACAAGTTTCTAGATCTGCTCAAGATATATGGTGGAGTATGCTTCTCTATAGAAGTATATAGCCCAAACTATCCTCAAGATACCTTCAAGGATTTCTCCAAAACAATCCTTAAAAATAGCTTCCAAAATCAATAGGACCTGCTCCAAGTGATGATGTATATGTTGAAGTATGACAACTCAAGAAGATGAAATTCTAGGCTAGACTATCCTCCACAAAACTGCAAGCTTCTTAACAATTCTTGTTTAAGCCTACACATGTCACTATTCCGATTTTCCAAGCTGATTATCCACACTTGAGATGCCACTGGAATATATCACTGTAATGTCACCAAAACATGATCACTGTAGTAGCACTGAAACTAGGGTAGCACCGAATCTGAGATAGCACTTAATCATTGAATTATATCACTGAACTATAGCTCTTTCCTAGCATTAAACAGTAGTCTCCATTATAGCATCGAATTGTGGCTTCTTCAAGGCACCGAGCTATAGCCTATATACCTCTGTCCAAATGGTGTTCCTCTGCTGCAAGACCGAGAACTTTTCTCAGAATTGTTATATTAATTCTCCACAAAAACTGCCCTATCGGAGCTCCAAAGAAAGGTCACAGGTTTGCCCACACACCTATGCTAACAGTCCAAGCTTCAAAAATCTATTCCACAGTCAATACGTATGGTTTGAAGGTATGGTGTTAGAATGTCACAGGTTTACTTGTGGCAATATGTCTGTTCCACAAAACCTACAAACAGGTCCGAGTCATAAAAATCATATACAGGTCCGAGCCACTGAGTGCATACACCAAGTCCACAACTCCTTGCCCACCACAGGTCCGAGGTATTGAGGTTTATCACTGTTTGAGGTTTATAATCAAGCTATCACATAACTGTCCTTGCTCCAAGCTTGAAAGACCAATCCAATAGAAAAATAGCCCAACCAATAATTCTTCTTTTATCTCCTCGGCCTTCTGTGCTTCTAATCTGAATTCTATGTTTTTCACCGAAATTGGATGATAGAATGTCAAGTCTAGACGTCATATATATACTGGTTTTGATCATAAACGAAAAGACATGTCCCTTCGCCAAGGAACATGAGCCTACACAAGTCGACTTAGGTCGGCTAGGATAAAATATATTATTTTTCAACTTTAAAATTCAATTTATCACAAACTAAAGGGAGTTTGAGTGCAAGTAAGGGCTCGTTAGAAAGAGGAAAAATTCCTCTTTAAGATGGTGTGGGATTCATTTGGAAAGCATGCCTCCAAGCTATCCAAAATTATTTTTCTTTGTGACTGCTTCTGAAATCTTTAGTGCAGAAGATGATGAGGACAATATGGGTTCTCTGTTTGGCTTCTCCATTGTTTGTCTTCTCCATTATTTGGCTTCTTCATCATCATAGGAACATATAGGACATTCGCATCATCATGGTAATGTCCAGCAATGAGTGCATCACCCATGTCATCACATAATGGTGCAGTGATATATATTATAGTGCAGCATTATTAGGAGAACTCCAAAATAGTCTTCCAACCCTCAAATGATCTCCAACCATGATCAACATATGTCATCATCAAGTATCAAAGTGTATGACATCATCACATAACATCAAGGGTTAAGTTTTAGATCATCAAGTGCATGCAACATTAGATGAAGGACTTCTTAGGGCTTCTTTCATTAGTGGTTTGACTTCTTTGTGATTTGACATCTCGATTAATGCCATATTGACATCAATGACAACCTTGACCAACACTCATTAGATAGATCTGGCTAGGAAGAGCTTATTTCTACTGATCTGGGAGTGGAGTTGGATTCATACTCCTCAGATCCAGTAGATTTGTATTCTGCTTGTATAGATCTAAAATAATTTTGGTAAAATAATTTTAAATTTCTAACTCCTTGGGGTTTTGGGATTTTATTTTCAAATTTTGTATATATTGGGTCTTGGGTGTTTTATTTTTCATTTGTGCAGGTAGAGATCTGAGCTTATTCAAGGAAAGTTCTGGGATTTGAGATAGATCTAGGCCCTAGAGGGCAAGATCTAACCTCAAATTTTGGTTTGCAGGGTCAAATAATACGAGATTATTCAGTGAAAAGCGAGGATTGGAAGATGACAAAAAAAATTTGAGATTGGGCAAGGCCTAACGTTGCGCTTTAAACCCCTGTCGTGACCTACTCTCCTTCCTTTAACCATCATGGCATACCTATTCAGCCTTGTCGTGGCCTCAAAAAGCCTCTCCTCCTGCTATCATGGCCTCAAAACCCTCCATGTTGCCTTTCTATTCCCTGCGGCATCCTCCAAAACCCTTACGGAAACCCTCCAAAACCCTCACGTTTCCCTCCACTTTACTGTCGCATCTCCTAACTCTCTTTCGCAGCCCCCTCCTCTTCTGCAACACCTTTTCCTCTCGGCACGAGACTATTTAGTGCAAAGCGAGACTCTAAAGATGACAAAAAAATTTGAGATTGGGAAAAAAAATTATGAGGCCTAACGCTGCCCTTTAAACACCTGTCGCGGCCTACTCTCCTTCCTTTAACCCTCACGGCATACCTGTTCAACCTTGTCGTGGCCTCAAAAGGCCTCTCCTCTTGTTGTCGTGGCCTCAAAACCCTCGTGGCCTACTCTCCTTCCTTTAACCCTCACTTCGCAAATTATTCAACATCAACCCCTAAATTTAATCAGCGATCTATGAAGGGTACTCTTTTATGATTGGAAACTTTTGCAAAAGCAACTGAAGCGATAGTTAGTAAAAAGAAAACTAAGTTCCTTCTTGTTGGTTAGGATGACCATCCTCTTTAGTTGAACCATAAGTGGAAGTTTACTAAACCTAGACAGAGCATTGATGTGCATATTTCTCTTGTTGATTAGTGGCAATGGATCATGCCCAAGATTGAAAAGAAACTTCAAGCTTAGAGTCACCTTAATCTACCTCTTGCAGGGAAGGTTGCATGTGTTGATGAGCTTCTAACAATTGGCCAAATTTATTATTCATCATTAGCTCTCAAACAACTTACAAATCGTTGGAGCACATTATTAAAGGCTTTCTTTGGGGAAAGTAAGGTCAGACATATGGACTCCATTTGGTAGTATGGGATGCTTGAAAAATACCAAGAAATCAAGGGGGATTATGTCTCCTTGACATAAGAGCACAAGAGGCAATTCTTGCTTTGAAATGCGTATTGAATGTGGTGGAGAGGGAGGGTCCTTAGCAAGTTTGATTTAATAGTCTCATCACATTCACTATGTTAGATATTCGTTCTATATGTGTGACATAATTGGGAATGTTGGGATTTTCGTGATTTTAGAATTTGCTCCACTTGAAATCATGTGGTTGCATGGCAAGTTGTGTCTGGTTTTCTTTCTTGGCAATTTGAGGGACTTCAAGATGTCTAGGATTTGACGTCACGACCAATTTGGACATATTCAAGTCTCCCAGTGGTCAAGTTGGCCTTTCAGCTAGGTTTGTTGGCAAACATTTGCAACTAAATGTCTCCTTTTAAGGCTTTGTGGAATCATTTGCACCATCAGCAGCATAGTTTGTGTGCTCTTGACCAAACCAAAAACTCATCAATTCAGATAGTTCTTTAGATTTTTCTAGAATAACTGGGAGATTTTTGCCCTAGATTTGTCCTTTAAGTAGCTAGGGTTTCACAAATTTTCTCAAACTATTTAATTCCACGCAAATAGACTTTTCAGTATGAAATAAACCTAACAATATAATTCCACGATTCCACTAATTCGTTCAATAGATCTAGTCCCAACAAACCCTAATAAATTTAAAATAAACACTGATTCAATTTAATATATAGTTTGATAGTCAACATATGATGTTCCACTTAATCGGAATAACCTGGATGATTTAGGTTTGCACTGCTGCAAATATGATCCTCGTGCTTCCCCAAACTCTGTTAAGTTGTAGCCTGCTACAGATTTGCACCCTTTTTCAAACTTTGAATTTGGGAAGTTCTTCAGGAAACCCCTTGACGCAACAAATCGCACTTCAGAAAATTCAGGTTATGCCCTCGTGTCTTCGTCAAAGTCTCTGGTGCTCTATTACCAGTTCCGCACCTCCCTTAGAACTTCGGACCTATGGAGTTTGGCTTCAAAAACCCTACCAAAATTATTAGCGAAGACGTCTATCGGGTCTACCTCAGAAAAAACAAAATGGGTCTCAGGACGATCTAGCTGACTCTTAGGAAAAACGAATCCCACCCTTGATTGTGTAAAGTTTCAAAACAAAAACCCTACTATAGTGTCTAGATCTACTTCACTTACATGTTTAATTTACTTAACAAGTTATTTAACTGAAATATTGAGAAAACATTAAAACGAACACAAACTACAACCTACACATCTACAGATCATTTACTAAACAATACGCACATGTGACAAGATTACACAATTTTTTGGACAAATGTCCCCGGAAAAACCCAATGCGGGAAAATCTGTGCAGCAGCTCTAGAGGGTTTTATTATTATCTAGAATCTGAATACAACATTCTAGGCACCAGAAATGGTTAAGTAAATTTTACTCCAAGCCCCAATTTTGGTTTTCTTCGCCCAGCTTCCCGAAAACTTACCCAACAGTGGGAATTTTGGGGTTTTTTCCCCTTATAGAGGACTATAGCCTATCGGGATGGATAGGCTATTTTATCACATTCGTCCTCAATACATAGAGTACGTTACACCATTCTAGATGGAATGGAATGGGAATCCCTTTCACATCTACGTGACCAAGGATCTATATGATATGGTAAGTCACACTTATCATATTGTCCCTCACTTGAACAAAAGGTTGGGGCGAAGGACCATGTTGTGTGCTTGTTGAGAATGTATTAATCCATATGGAAGTAACAATCTTCTTATAAGCACAGTTTGGGAGTAGCTTCTGCTCCAAGTTCCAACAAGGATTGGTTGTTAAGAGTAGGCTTTATAAAGATGGTATAACAGATGTTGTTTGTGCTCTGTGTGGCAAGGATGAAACAGTTGAGAGTTTGTTTTCTGGAGATGTCGTGCAATAAGAGTATTTTGGACATTGATTCAAAATTCAGGCTGAATTTCATTTCTCTTTTGCCCTAATTTTATGGAAAAGTCCTCTTCTAGGAGACACTTGGATGCTTCGGTAAAACTGCAAATACAAGTGGCATTCACTACAGTACCGCTAATGGATTTCTATGAAAGCATTGACGTAAAGTTACTTTTCAGGAGGAGCACACTTCTTTTTCCTAGAGGATATGCAGACTTTGAAGCAGGAGATGGCTTTGCTTGTGACAGTCAAACTCAGTGTTTTCCACTATGATGTTGAGTCAACAGGCTCATGCACTTGCCTTCTTGAGTTTTTTGGGATAAAACTTTCCCATGAGCCCTGTTGTTCGTTTGAGGTGATTTCTCTGTAACTTTCCCATGAGCCCTGTTGTTCGTTTGAGGTGATTTCTCTGTGCCATGTTGTACTGATTTGATCTTTTGATGTTATATGCACAGAATTTCAAAAAATAAAATAAAAGGTATTTTATGTACACCAAATTGGCATAGCACACATGGTGTAATCACTAAACATTTTAGACATTGTAACATGCAACCATAGAAGACAATGAAAACACATACTCTCAATTTATGCAAATAAAATGCTTACCAGAAGAATTCCAGTTATACACCAGCTATTCCTCATTCCCAATAATAGTCAAAGAAAAAGGGTTAAATAAAAATGAATAATAAATGTAATTCAGATCCTTAAAATAGCTTTAAAGCAGTGTTGCACATATCATGATATTATCATCGAAAGACACTTTGCCGATGTTATCGCTGAAATTTATCGCGATAATTTGCCCAGGTGAAATTATCGCGAGAATTTCAAAAATAACACGAGCGATTGTAAAGTATTGCCCTGCTGAAAAAAAATAAAAAAAGGCAGATACAAGTTGCAGTTTGGGTTTTTTTCCGGTCATTTTTGTTTTTCCTTGTGCTAAGATTGAGCTCTGAGGGTTGTGTCATTCTTGTGACCATTTTTCATCAAGGGAAAATCCTAAGTTTTCTTTGTCATCCGCTGAGCATTTTTGGAGTGGATATTTACTCCAGTATTCCATATCCATATTTATTATTTCCAGGTATGTAAAAAAAATGTCTTCCTTTTCTTTGTTTTCCAAGATTAGTATATATTATAAATGTACAGTCTAACTCTTCTTATCCTCTTGAATTTCCACATTTGTTTTGAGTGGTAGGTCCAAAACCTGAAAATTTAATCAGAGCTCTACAAAATGGCAAAGCTATTGGACCAAATGCGAGAGTATGGTGAGTCATGTGAGGATGATAATAGAGCAAAGCTGAGGTACAAGCTCTGTGGAATGGAAATGTTTGGCAGAATCAACCGCTTGAAATACAGCTTGCCAAAATCCGAGGGCATGATGTGCATGTTTTCCTTATAGCTACCCCGGACATTGTCCTTATTGCAAAGAACTCAATTCGTGATACTGCTAGAAAGAGAGAACCACAAGCTTAGTGAAATGTCGTTATAGACTTATAGTATCTAGAATCTAGATGCCTCGTGATGATTATCTCATGAGATACATTTTTTTTTTTTTAATGTGATTTTGTAATAAGTTTTAACCATTATCTTGTCAGGACTCAGAACTTATGACTGAGTCAAGACAAAATGCCAAATATCATATTTCAGACTTCAATATCTAGTAGTATATTAGTAATACCTACATTATACATTTTATATTGTAGCTTTATAATTTGTTAATTTTAGATAACAATGGTATGTTTTATGCTTAAGAGCAATTTACTTCAAGCCAAGACAAGAGGACACGATATTTGGTGGATGCCAGGGAAAAACCCCAATGTTGGGAAAACCCTTTGATCAAATTCTTCTTATTATTCTTCAATAATTCAGCAGAGAGAGAGAGAGAGAGAGAGAGAGTACATAATACAATTTTACATGCCCAAACATAGTCAAATCAGCCCTGTCATAACAGCAGTCAACAGCAGTCAACCAGAGACCCTAACCAGAAAGTCAAGATTGGTCAAATCAGCAATCAATCGTCCTCCAAGCAGCTCAGTCAACAGCAAACAAATCCGGCATACCAAGAGATAGAAAGTCAACCCAAAAAAGTCAAGTCAAACCTAGTCAATGTTGCTGTTATTTCTGCAGTCTAAACAAAAGTCAACGTTGAAACTTTGGTCAAACTGCTCCAAATGCCTCGAAACCTATGCAAATCAATGCTGCCTCCTAAAATCGGATTTTCTGCCTAAAAACGCAGTCAAAGGAGAAGAGTTGACCCTTGGTCAACGTTGGTCTGATTTTCTGAAATTTTCGGCCTCCTGATTTCACACGTGTGAGGAAGAGCTGCTCCTTTGTTGTATGACACAATCAAGAGAGGAGGGAGAATGTTGTGTGATGAGATGATGTCCAAAAGAGGAGAGGGTCTCTCTTATTTATACAATTCGTTGAGGGTGGAGACACATCTATTGGGGCTTCATGAGCCTACATTTGACTTATGGCTGACCTTGACAATTTCCACGTGTGAGAAATAAATTCAAAATCACACTTCTGCTCATTCAAACAAGATGATTTTTAGATCAATCTTGCACCTCTCGGAAAGAGGAATCCAATAAAAATATCATCTCCATCATATGAGCTGTCCAAGGTGGATTTTGGCCCTAGTTTCCAATTTTAACACTTCCTCTCAACTAAGGAGAAATCCACCTACCAATCCATCTGTCAACCTGTACCATCTCTTTCATCCCTGCATTGCTCTGCTCTGCTGAACTATGAAGAAATAATGAAGAAGAATTGATCGAGAGTGAGTCACAAGACCTTGCACTCTCCACTGACCCAAAGTCAGTCCAGAGGTAAAACCGCAATCAGACTTGATCCCAGATCAAGTTGTTGAACACCATGCTTCCTAGCATAGAGGGTACGGCAATACAAGATGCGTCCATCAGTAGTGTTATGATCTCTATCCTCATTTCCCAACTCATTGGCCAAATGAGAGGTACTTCCCATGAGTCCTGGACTACATGGGTAGGATGTATGCAGAAACACCAACAGGGGAATATTATATCACATCAAGCTCACAATTACACGCAGGGAAAGGTTAAACCACATCCTACACGCATGCAAACCACCGAGAGTAGGGAAAGGGTGAACCACGTCCTACATGAATGCCAACCAATCAATCATACGAAGGATCCTACTCGTGGGGAATGGATGAACCGCATCCCACCGACATGTCAACCATCAACCGTAGGGAATGAGCATCCTAAATGTGGGGAAAGGGTGAACCACGTCCCACTGACATGTCGATACGCAGATGCCTAAATCCATCTCACACTGGGAGATCTACAGGAGAAGGTGAACCACTCATCCTGCTCATACGCCATAGGAGAAACTGAACCACTCATCCTATGCATATGTCATCATCAGTAGGGGAAGGTGGACCACTCACCCTACATACATGTTCGCAATCGTTGGGGAAGGTGAACCACTCACCCTGTACATAGCGCACCACTAGGGAAAGGTGAACCACTCACCCTATGGTCGCTCATAGCTCCAAGAAGTAGCCCAAGCCCCCAGGAGCTCCCAAAGCTCAGTGTCCAACTCATGCGAGACTTTCATAGGAGGATCTTTCCACGACTCCAAGTCTCTCATAGAAAGCTAAGAGTTTGACCTTCCCCAAGGGCTTCGTGAGAATATCTACAACCTGCTCATCAGTCCCAATGTGATGGAGCCTTACTACTCACCGTTGTACCATATCCTGGATAAAGTGGTACCTGATATCAATATGCTTGGAGCGGTTGTGGAACACGGGATTCTCTAAAAGGCGAATCCCACTTTGGTTGTCGCAGTAGATCACGGTGGTATCCAGCACATGCTCAAACAGCTCACTAAAGAGCCTCTTCAACCAAATAGCTTCACAACAGGCCACACTAGCTGCAATGTATTCGGCCTCGGCAGTGCTCAAAGCAACCGATTTCTTCTTCCTACTCATCCAGGATATCGAAGAAGAACCTAGTGAGAAGCAACATCCAGATGTGCTCTTACGATCCACCACACTGCCAACCCAGTCAGCATCAGTATATCCATGCAGCCTCAAATTCCCAACAGTGTATCTCAATCCATGGTTGATTGTGCCCCGGAGATATCTCAAAAGATTCTTGGCTCTGAAAATTTATGAATCCTTAATACAGAAACCCTAATGCTAACTATCGATTTACTTCTCCTACTTGATTTATTATACAAGTTATTTAACGAAATATTCAGAAAAATAGCGAAGTAGACACAAATAGCATCCTATAGGACTACAGATCATTTATTGAACATCACACACATGTAACAAAATGACACATATTTTTCGGACAAACCGGAAAAACCCAATGCCCGAAAAATCGGTGCAGCAGCTCTAGAGGGTTTTATTATTATTCAGAATCTGAATACAACATTCTGGGCACCAGAAACAGTTTTCCCTATAGAGAAAATACACGACAGTTGTACCTTTTCACTCGAAGATAGAAAATATGGCTGAATCACACCCTCAATCGAGATTTACAAATGCGAGCCCTTTCTAGCCCCTGGAACACTCAGTGCAACTCTTCCTGCTACTGGGTCAACCCCTCTAGCCCAGTGTAGCCTCTTCTTCCCCTGCATCACTCTAAAGGCCTCTTCGTCGCCTTTGCGTCACCCAGAAGGGTCTGCATCACCCTCTGCGTGGCCTTTGCGTCAACTTGGTTGGGTTGCGTCCCTCCAGTTGGCTTTTGTGCTACTCTGGTAAGATGTTGCCTCTCTGTTGTTGTATTCTCGGCCTTGGATCAGATCATCCCTTGTAAATCTCTGCCCCTCACTACACTGCAAACTCACTTCAAATTCCTCCGCAAACCCCAGCCCAAAAATTCAACTTAGCTTGAGTGCATCCGATGTGTGTGTGTCCTCCAATTGACCCCAAGCCTTTCCTTTATACTATTCTCGTTGGGAAACCAACAGTCGTGATCTAATCTCTTATCAATGGTCGAGATTAAAAGAAAGCTTGACCCACGTCACTTAGAACATTTCATCACATGTGTAAATTAATTCACTTTAATTTTTTATTTTCCCTAAGTTAGACGTAGGGACCCCATTAAAAAAATTAATTATTTGAATAACTATTACACCAGATGAAATTTCTCCAAACGCTTTTTGGGTCTTGGAAATCTCATGTGTTCCAGCCCCTCCACAAAGTTTCGAATATAGAGCACACCCGATGCTACCCCAAAATCCTAACACTCCCTCTTAGCGAGGAGTGTGCTCTAGCAATACTTCCACACTGAAGCATCACCTTGATCTCAGCATCAGTCTCCGCACTGCTGATGCTTGGTCTGTTGCCCTCCATCCACTGCGTTGTTGCTTTCTATACTGCTGCCCATGTCGCTGTCACTGACACTGCCACATTTGTACTACAACTCCCTCTCAAATTGTTGCATCATATTGCCTATAGTACTGCCACTGCTAATTGTTGCACTGCAACTCAGTTGCTGAGAGGTAAGCAAATGAAGGACAATCACCCAACAACTGATAGACAAGTCAGTCAGGCTACATCTCATCACTAAAGCACCCTCTGTTGCTGCTCTGCGTTCTCTCTAAAGCATTGTACTGCGTAAGCACTGCCTCTGCGCTGCTGAAATCCCATCAGCTTTTGCACTGTTGTTGCCTCTCCTCTGCGCTGCTGAAATCCCATCAGCTTTTGCGCTGCTACTGCCTCTCCTCTGCGCTGCTCTAGACTACAGCGTCCCAACTCTGCATGTGCTTCTCCATGATCTTTTGCACCCACTGACTCCAGTCATCCTGCTACTGTCTTAAGGCTCTTGTAACTCGTATGTGATCCAAGAGTTTGGGTACCTCAAGGATCCTGCCTACATCTGTAGCTGCTCTACAGATCTATATCACCCCACCTCTTCTCTCGAGGCACATGAGCACTCATGGTCACATCATCCTCACTACCATTGTCCCCTTTCGTTGCTGCTACCTTAGAATCAGATGTTTCCTTGTCCTTTTACTTAGGACAAGTGTTGGCGAAGTGTCCAAGTTCACCACACCTGAAGCAACGGACCTTGGAGAGGTCATTCTTCTTCTTCGCTTGCCGCCTCTGTCCCTTAGGTGCAAGGGCTGCATCTTCCTCCTCCTCTTTCTTCACCTTGACTCCTCTGCTGCTGCTTTGCTTCTTGGTTATCCTCTTGATTTCCTCTTGACGAAGGATTGCCCACATGTCCACCCAGGATGGTAGCGCTGCTCTGCCCAAGATGCTTTGGACAAATGTCTCCCATTCATCGGTGACTCCATTCAAGGTAGTCCTCACCATGAGCCCTTCATCTGTAGTTGACCCCATGGCAATCAGCTGGTCACGAATAGTTTGCAGTCTAAAGAGGAAGGGATCGATTTCCTCTCCATTCTACATCTGGAACAACCGCATCTAATTCTCCAGAAGCATCTTTCTCAGGACGGAGCTTCCCTGATACATCATGTTTAAAGTTGTCCACATCTCGTTTGTTGTGTTCTTCCCAGCAATATGAGGGATCACGTGATCTTTTACTCCATCGATGATCAAACACTTAGCTTGCACCTAATTCTCGTTGAACTTCTTCAGGGAATCTGCATCGGTTGGAACAACTAGGACATTTTCTGCATGGTCTTTGATGTCATACTCATCCAGGATTCTAGATCTCCAGATGACAAAGTTGGACACACCATCCAACCTATCATGATCTCTCAGTCCATGAGAAACCATCTCTACTCAATCTGTCGAACCACAAACTCATTGTTAGAAAATTATATATTACAGAGCAATGCAACACATAAAATATATGCGGAAACACAAACACGAGAAACACATAGAACCAGAGAGACACAGATATGCGTGGTTCACCCAGTTTGGGCTAGGTCCACCCTAAACAGCCAGTCCTTCCTTTCTATTATCTAGCAAAATGAAGAGACACAACCTACAGCAGCTCCGCTATAATATCCTCTATTCTCTCTCACAGTCTCTCTATCTATTTCTCGCTCTGAGAATACACTTACAATGCATAGCCGCAATACAATGCCCTCATACAAAGTGAGGGGTTGCCTTCTAGGGCAAAAAAAATCCTAAACTAAACATAACTTCTACCGTCAGATCATCCGCCTAATGAACAGCCCAAACTAACTAGAAATTACTATACTTTTACAAGGCAATTTTACATCTGTTTTTAGCTTCGGGGGCATTTTGCCCCCGAAACCCTCGCCGGGGGACTGCTAGCCCCCGGACCCCCCCCCCCCCCGGGGACCCCGCAGGGGGGACAAGTCCCCCCCGCTGCAGGGGTGTACAATTTTCCTGGGGTATACATCCAGTTGAAAACAAGGATCTCTGAATCAGGACGAAAATCAGGCTACACACCCAACACTCATCTCCCTTCCGCTACTACTACACTCAGCAAAAGACTAGATCTGGGTTTCTTGGCGAAAGAACCCTCTAGAGAATGTGCTCCCTCTGACTAATCAGTACTCTATGATCACTCTTGATCAAACTCAAATTCCTTGGCTAGAGAATCTGTGGAGCGACTATTCTCCTTCCACTTTTTTGTCACCTTTGCTAGGCACTGTTTTGCACCGATAGAACCTATACCAAACCAGCAACTTCTGAAAATCAGAAACTGCACTTCCGGTCTCAGCAAACTGCACAGCAATTCCTCAACATGGACTGTGTCACCCTCCTGGTGTTGCGTCAACCTCCTAGTGCTGCGTCAGCCTATGCATGAGCAGACTGGCTCCGCGTCACCTCTCTGGAGCTACGTCAGCCTCTGCGTGAGAAGACTGACTCTGCGTCACCCTTGCAGGGTCTGCTATCCCTCTTGTGTTGCGGTGCCTTCTTCCGGATCCGTGTTGCTTCAGCTGCCCTTCCTGCGGGCAATATCTTCAGTCGCTTTGCAGATGGATCAGTTTGATCTACAATGCTCTAATACCATGTGAAAATTTCTGAATCCTTAATACAGAAACCCTACTACTAACTATTGATTTACTTCTCCTACTTGATTTATTATACAATTTAGGTAACTGAATATTCATAAAAATAGAAAAGTAAACACAAATAGAAACCTACATAACTACAAATCATTTACTAAACATCACGCACATGTAACAAAATGACACATATTTTTCGGACAAATGTCCCCAGAAAAACCCAATGCGGGAAAATCGATGCAACAGCTCTAGAGGGTGTTATTATTATCCAAAATCTAAATACAACATTCTAGGCACCATAAACCGTTTGCCCTACAGAGAAAATACACGGCAGTTGTACCTTTTCACTCAGAGACAGAAAATATAGTTGAATCACACCCTCAATTGGGATTTACAGATAAGAAGCCCTTTCTGTCCCACTAGAACCCTCAGCGCAGCTCTTCCTGCAACTGCGTCAGCCCCTCTAGCCCAGCGCAACACAGGTTGCCCTTGCATCACTCTGAAGGCCTCTGCGTTGCCTTTGCATCACCCACAAGGGTCTGCGTGGCCTCTGCGTTAGCTTAGCTGGGTTGCGTCCCTCCTGTTGGCTTCTGCGCTGCCCTAGTACGATGTTGCCTCTCTGCTGTTGTATTCTCAACCTTGGATCATATCATCCCTTGTCGATCTCTACCCCTCACTGCACTACAAACTCACTTTGAATTCCTCAGCAAACACCGCCCCAGAAATTCGACTTAGCTTCAGTGCATCTGCTGCGTGTGTGTCCTACAACTGACCCCAAGCCTTTCCTTTATACTTTCCTCGTTGGGAAACCCACGATCGTAATCTAATCTCTTATCAACCACTGAGATTAAAAGAAATCTTGATCCACGTCACTTAGAACATTTCAACACGTGTAAATTAATTCACTTTAATTTTTTAATTTCCCTAAGTTAGACTTAGGGTCCCCATTAAAAAATTTAATTATTTGAATAACTATTACACTGGATGAAATTTCTCCAAACGCTTTCTGAGTCTTGGAGATCTCGTGTGTTCCAGCCCCTCCACAAAGTTTCAGAGCTAGAGCACACCCGATGCTACCCCAAAATCTCAACATTGGCAGCAGTCCAGTGTATGTGATGAGGCCCGAGCATATATTGACTCGATGTATTCACTGCGAAGCATATGTCCGGACGGGAGTTCACCAAGAACATCAGTGCGCCCACGAGTTGACAATGCTCTGAAGGATTTCCCAAATCGGGCCCAACAGCACTTCCACATAACTTCTTAAAGTTGAGTTCCATCGGAGTAGTCACAAACTTGCAGTCCAATATCCCAAATCTTTCAAGCAGCTTCACAATATATTTTCCTTGAGAAAGGAAAATCTCACTTGATTTTTGCCAGACCTCCAAGCCTAGGAAGTAGTGCATCAACCCTAGGTCTTTAATCTCAAATCCAGAAGCCAACTCCCTCTTACATTGATGAATGAGAGGGTATGCACCTGTCAAAAAGAGATCATCTACATATAGCACCAAAATGAGAGGCTTGTCATTTTCAACCTTGAAGTAAAGGTCCTGATCAACTTCACTTCTTGTAAACCCCAGCTTCATCAGATAGTTGTTGATCCTCTCATACCAAGCCCTGGGTGTTGCTTCAACCCATAAAGGGCTTTCTTCAACCTTCATACATGTGACTCTCGGTCTAGAACTTCAAACCCTTCGAGTTGCTCTACATAAACTTCTTCCTTAAGCGATCCATGTAAGAAAGCAGTTTTGACATCCATTTGATGTAGATTCCATCCCTAAGAAGCAGCAAGGGCAATAATCGAACGAATGCTGGTATATCGAGAAACCGATGCAAATATCTCATCATAGTCCACACCTTCCTTTTGAGAGGAGCCTCGATTAACGAACATGGCCTTGAACTTTTCAGCACTCCCATCAGCTCCATGTTTTATTTTGTATAGCCACTTAGAAGTGACCATAGACTTGTCCTTCGGTCTAGGAACCACATCCCAGACATCAGTCTTCATGATCGACTCATACTCTTCGTTCATAGCATCCTTTCAAACTTGGTGCTTCACGGCTTCTTCGAATGTGCAAGGCTCAAATTGAACAAAGGTGCTCATGGCAACTAAGTACCCTTGGTACCAGTTCAACTTCTTCCTTTCGGAAACTCCATTTTGCTCAGGAGTATATGCAGCAGTGGTCTCCCTCTTAATGCCAGCTTCTCTACAATAGTCATTGAACTTATTTGACTCATATTTGATTCCATTATCGAAACTCAATACTTTGATCTTCTTCCCTATTTGATTTTCGACCAAAGCTTTGAAAAAGCGGAACCACTTGAACACTTTGTCCTTCTTCTTCAAGAAATAGATCCATTTTTTGCGAGAGAAGTCATCCACAAAAATAGCATAGTACAAATATCCTCCCAAAGATGCTACGGGCAACATACCAGACAAATCATAATGGATCAATTGTAGAATGTCAGTAGTCTAACTATCACTGGAGGGGAATGGTCCCCTTGTATGTTTCCCTTCAGCACAACCTTGACAAACACCTTCATGATCAACTTTGAATTCAAACATACCTATGACCATCTTCCTGACATCGGGTAGAGCTTTATAATGAAGGTGAGCAAACCTCTGGTGCCATAATTCAGATTGAAGAGAAGTGTTGCATGTCATGGCTCCCAAAGGACTTCCTCCAACCTGATAAAGGCTATCAACCCTAAATCCAAGAGTAAAAGCATTCTTAAAGTTCCTTTGCCAAATGTGTACCTTCCCATCACTAAATGCTATCTTGAATCCCTTGTCTTCCATCGCCAAAATAGATATCAAATTCTTCTTCAAGTCAAGTACATATAATACATCTTGTAGGTGAAGGATTTGACCTTGATTTAAATGAAGAGTAACAGTCCCTGTCCCTTTCACGGGATAGGTGGCATTCTCTCCAAGTATGATCTCCAAATTGGTTTCCTTTTCAATCAAATTTGAGAGGGTCTCTTTGTACCCAGTGAAGTGCCTTGAGGCACCATTATCAATCAACAAATTGCCCAATGTGTCCGGAGGAGGCAATAATGAGGCCAGAAATAAGATAAAATTAATTTTGCTTATCTTCAACCTCAGATTCCTCATGCTTGGAGTTTCTCGATCTCTTGGGAGGTCGACCATTTCCATGTGCAGCGAGAGCATTTCTATTTCCTTTGAACCTGTTATTCCTTTGATTTCCATTTCCGTTGAAATTGATGTGATTGTGATCATCATCTCCTAGTGTATCCCTTTTATTAGGACACTCTCTAGCATAGTGGCCAAACTTGTTACAATTGAAGCATCTTCCCTTTCTTCCTTCTTTGAATCCTTGTCTTCCTTGAGGCTTGACCTTGTTTTCTTGGACCGGCATTGTTCTTCCTTTTAGCATGAGCGGAGAATGCAGTAGAATCATTCCTGTTTGAAGGCATGTCTCTCTCCATCATCCTTGTCTCTTCTTGAGTGCATATAGTCAACAATTCATCAAAACCTGGAATCTTGTCACTGTTGAAGATAGTGGTATTGAATACATCCCATGCTCGGGGAAGACCTCCAAGGGCAATAAGAGTGACCTCTCGGTCAGCAATAACCTCTCCAATAGATATAAGATCATTTTTTATTTCGGTAATCCTGATGAAGTAGGATTGAATGGATTCCCCTCTATCCATCTTGATGTCCTTCAATTTGTTCTTGCGAAAGAGGATTTGGTTTGCGTTGCTCGCCTTAAACATGCTAACCAATTTATCAGACATCTCCTTAGATGTGCCTAGCTCGGAAATGTAAGCAACCAAATGCTTTTGACTGGAATCCTTGATGATCTTCTTAGCTTTGACCTCGCCTTTCTTGTACTTTGTTTTAGTGGCAGCCGGTGCATTTGAGGGAGGCTCAACAATCTTTCCCTGCACATAGTCCATGACATCATTCTATTCCAAAGTCAGGTATAGAGACATCTTCCATGCGTGATAATCAAATTTATCATTGAGTTTGTCCTCATATTTGAAAAAATATGAGGAAGATATTGACTCTTGTCCTTGTCCATGTCCAACGGATCTCAGTGATTGTTTTTCTCACTCTTGCTTGGGCTTTGTCTTCACCTGGGCTCTGATCCTATGTTAATTTTAGATAACAATGGTATGTTCTATGCTTAAGAGCAATTTACTTCAATTTTCCTTATTAGCCCAATATCAATTTCCACATTAACATTGATAGTAAATGCAGAGAGAACATAAACAATAAGTAGAAGACAAACCAAGACAAGAGGACACAATATTTGGCAGATGCCAGGGAAAAAACCTCAATGTGGGGAAAACCCTTTGATCAAATTCTTCTTATTATTCTTCAATAATTCAGCGGAGAGAGAGAGAGAGTACATAATACAATTTTACATGTCCAAACACTGTCAAATCAGCCCTGTCAAACAGTAGTCAACAGCGATCAACCAGAAAGTCAACACTAGTCAAATCAGCAATAAATCATCCTCCAAGCAGCTCAGTCAACAGCAAACAAATTTGGCCTTCCAAGAGAGACAAAGTCAACCCAAAACAGTCAAGTCAAACCCAATCAACGCTGAAGTCAACTTTGGTCAAACTGCTCTAAATGCCTCGAAACCGATGCCAATCAATGTGGCCTCCTAAAATCAGACTTTCTGCCTGAAAAATGCAGTCAAAGGAGAAGAGTTGACCCTCGGTCAATGCTGGTCTGATTTCCTGAAATTTTCGGCCTCCTAATTTCACACGTGTGAGGAAGATCTGTTCCTTTGTTGTACGACCCAATGAAGAGAGGAGAAAGAATGTTGTGTGATGAAATGATGTCCAAATGAGGAGAGGGTCTCTCTTATTTATACAATTCCTTGAGGGTGGAGACATATCTGTTGGGGCTTCATGACCCTACATTTGGATTCTGGCCAACCTTAACAATTTCCACATGTGAGAAATAAATTCAAAATCACACTTCTGCTCATCCAAACAAGATGATCATTAGATCAATCTTGCACCTCTCGGAAAGAGGAATCAATAAAAATATCAATATGAGTTGTCCAAGGTGGAGTTCAGCCCTAGTTGCCAATTTTAACATAATTTTATATTCATATTTGTGTGACAATGTGTTTGCTAATTGTTTGATGTTGATATTTGCTAAGTGCTTTAAAGGAATAATTTTGAAAAAATGTCATATTTCAGTATCTACTATCTAGTATCAATGATTAATGTACCACTTGAATTAGACTCCATTAGCTTATTCCCCTAACCCCAGAGGTTTTGGAGGAAATATTTTCCCAACCAAACAGAGGTTTGGGGAATGGGGGTGGGTTGCTAAGGAAGGATCCCCTCTTGAACAGGAATCATGCTGGCGCTGGAAAAGGCCAAAAGAAATGTGGGAAGAAAGAGTATGTATTTTTTGCTCCTCCGGAAAAGTAGAAACAGAAAAACATTTTATTCTAGAATGTGAGGCCTTCAAGGACATCAGAGAAAACTATGCAGGTATTCTGGCAGCTAATTCTTGGGATAATCTATTCAGCGAAGAGTTTGTCGATAAGCTGGGAGCGCTCATTGTAAAGCTTCACAGGAAAAGGGCCGAATACAAGAGTCAGATAGAGAAGCAAGCTGTCCCATAGGCTATTTTTAGCCTCGTGGACATTAAAAAATTCTTTCTTTCTTTCTTTCTTTGCTGATGAACGTTACCGAACATCTTATACATTTTATATTGTATTTTTACTTTCATATTTGTATAATAATGTGTTTGTTTGATGTTGATGTTGCTTTAAAAAAATAAAATTTGAAAAAAATGATTATTTTTGTATTTTTTTCATGTTTCCCAATAATTTCTGATATTTTCCCCGACATTGCCGATAATTTAAATTTTGGAACCCCGGCAATATATTGCCAATAATGATAAATGTAACATTGCTTTAAAGATTAAAGTTGCTCAAAAAAGAAGGAAAACTAAAGAGATAAGCTGTCAAACATTAAACATCCGTGACATGAGGTCAACCATGTCCACAAAAGCAGGGTGCTGTGATAGCCCCCACGAGGTTTGAACAACAAAATGTGGCCAACATGCTCCCCCAAGGGGATCATTGTTCAGTAGTTGAACCATCATGGCTGTTAAGTAGGGACAGGTGGCCACATGCCATGATGCTCCACAGTGTAATGGCATCCCACCTCTTGATAGGTGCTGGACGCTCATCAATTGAGTATTACTGAAGCATCACCAGAATTCTTAACATGGAATGTGGAAAATCAGTCACTGTGAAACAAGTATCTAGACACATGAAACATATCCAAGTGGATATGACTTATTTTCATTTAAAATGTGAACAACATAAAATGACAAGAAATAACATAAGGGAAAAGGGTGAACTTATTACCTGGTGATGTGTCCTGAGCAGCATTTTGCAATTAGCATGAATTTCTTGTACACGTGAAAGTGCTTTGAAAAAGTTCTCATTTAACTCTTCTTCCCTCAAAGCGTTGACCTGCAACCACAAATATCATATTTTGGCACCTTGACTTTCAACCTTCTAAAAACAATCTCCAATGCGATCTTTAATACAGCATAAATCATATGGTTTCAAAGATTCAAAAGCTTCACTGTACCTCCTCTTGAGAAAGTTGATAGTCACGAAGAAAGCATGATACAATCTCTTGGCGTTGGGTCGTATTCTCAAGCTCCTGTTTGAGCCTCTCTGTAGTAGAGATGATATCCCCTGTAGCAGCACTGCAGCTATTCAGTGCCTTAGCAATCCTGTCAATAACCCAAGTATTCAATATCAATTTTTCCATAAACAAGGAAATCAGTTGACAGCTAATAGAGTAACTGTGGTTCAGCAGCAAGTTAACAACTTTCTAGTGTGCTACCTCGACACTATCACTTTAATGCTAAGATGTGATAGAGATAAATCCCTTTACTAAACAATTATACCTAATAGTTATGTATCCTCTATTTCAAACCAGTGATTCTGGTAACATATAGATCCATCATATCAAAATAGAATTAGGATTGCTAAATCTCAACAAACTTATGTAACAAATGACAACTACGAAATCAGAATAAAACATAAAAACATCATAGCCATCGAGCCTACAGAAATTTCAAGAAACCACCTTGTAAAAGCAACAACACTAAAGCATATAACACATTTCAAATATTCCACCGATAAAATAATAATCAAATTCCAAGACATCCGCACAGCCAGTTGTTTAAACAACACCAGAATATAAGACAACAATGCAAGAAAGTACGAATAAGGAAATACTTGTCACAACACTCTGCCAAACCAGCAACTTCCAGTTCAACTGCATCCAAAGCCTGCATAAGAGGTCAAGTACATCAATTAGAATTTAGCCTATCAGCAAACAAAGCAGAAGAAAAAATGCAGCCATTACTACACAAAAAACCAAAAATCCTGGGATGCAAAACCAATAACCATTATAGAACTGAAGATAGAATGAAATAAAAAATGAATAAAAAAGAAAGATAAAATATTGTCTGCAAACAGAGGTGCATAAATTGTCCTTCAATTCTTTAGGCCTTTTGCCAATTGACAGTTGACGCAAAAAATGACTTTCAGATCATATGATTCCTTCAGAAAGTTTCCACGAAAGGGAAAAGCTACAAATATCATGCTAATCATCATCATTGTATATGACAAACGTGCTTTTTCTCTAAAATGACATTCCCATAATGTATACTCTGTAAGATAATGAACTCTTGAAATAGTTAACAAACTCTAAGGTAAACAATATTGTGGCTCTAAAACAATGCACTCTCAAAAGGGTTTAAAAAATTAATATTAAGCCATTTAGTTTGAAAATACTTCATAATTATATTAGTCTTTTGACATAAAGGAGTAATAATAAAGTTCAAAAAAAATTATTTAAAGAAAAAAAATTATATAAAAAAAGGGAAGATTAAAAAAATAAAAATAATATATATATATATATATATATATATAAAGGTGAATTCCAAGGTTCAAGGAAGTTATAAAGTTTTCAAGTCTTATAACAGGGATTACTTTTAAAAACCCCAAGTTCATCTTATCAAAGTAAAAATGGAGTCAATCGCTGACGAAAAAGAAATTGAGTGTAATTCAGAAATGAAATAGGGAAGATTTCCTAAAACTCTTATAGTATATGTGTCGGTGTGCTATTTAAAATCAAAGGATCACTTGCGGGAAAGGACGTTATCATCTCTATTGATCCTACTCAAAATAATAACTATGTTAGTACTAAATGTGCTAACCAATTAGTGATTCCTAAATCAAATATAGTTTAAGCAAATTTTATTGACACCAATGACAAACAATACGACATAAGCAATCTACAACTAAGTATCGGAGACTATATTTGTGTCTCGCAATCCACCGTTAAAACCTTATTTTGCAACAATATTGATATAGTTATGAGTTCGCCCTAGATCGAGTCACTAGGATCTCTTATCCTAAATATGAAGAAGAAATTTTTGACATTTTCATACAAAAAGGAAAAGATAACATTACAGGATATTACATTGAAACCAAATTCAGTAACGCCCGAAGACATACAAGATATTTCAAAAGTAATTTTTCAAGATGGTAAAAAAATATCACAATATTTGCAAAACAAAATGACAAATTCACTATTGATCGAAATGAAGAAGTTTCTCGACTTAAAGACCATAGTGAAAATTTATTGATGCAAATTAAGAAGCTTAAGAAGGACAAGAAATTAAGAAGCTTAAGAAGGCCAAGAAGTCATTGGAAAACAAGGTACAACTACTTATAGAGAAGGAAGCATCGACTGTAGAAGTCCAAGTTGAAGAGAAACGGATAAATATTGATCTAGTGAATGTCATAACTCAAGAAGAAGACAAGCCAGTTGAAGAAAAGACACACTTAAATGCTGCAGCCGAGATGATGAACATCCCAAGTGAAGGTTTTGTAACCAATTCAACCACATCATCACCTGAAGTAAATGAGAGTATTGCCACACACGTGATAAGGGAAAGACAATCCAAAAGAACTCCTTTTCTACATTTGAATCATAGCAACGGACATCTCAATCAATCTACTAATCAGTATCACTTAGAACATGAACAACAAACTTATGTTTGAAGACTACTAATGTCAGTGCAATTCAATCTTGTGATAACAATTCACATGAAGTATCCAGTAACCACAAGATTCCACGGAAGATTAATTTAGGATGGTCAGATCCATTCTCAGTGCGTTAAATTTTGTTTATCACTTAGAGGATCATATCGTCTTGTTTCAACGAAGATGATAGTTTCAAGACGAGAAGACATTCAAAACAAAAAAAGAGATCAAGTCGTTTCATTAGCAAGCTTTGAGGATGTAATGAATAGAATAATGTAAATAGTAATTAATTAGTTAATTAGTAATTAGGTTGAAAGGCCATGTCTGATAAGACATGACCTTTCGTGAAGAGGCACCTGCATAGGTATATAAGCAAGACTCATTTGTAACATTCAATCATCTATCTAATATCTCATTCATCACACTTTCTAATACAATATTTATATCCTCAATGAATATCTTTGTATTCCAAGTTTTCTGGAGTATTTAACTTGAGAAGGAACTTTGTTCGCTTCTGAGGACAAAGCTTTTTGATAAACCAAATAAACTAACTTACATCACCATGCAAAATCCAAGATCCTCCATAAGCATCCATGAAAAGAGATCACATCACATCACAAGATCCACTCAAGAAATTTGCTCAACAAGTACTCTATTGCGCACAAGAGAGAGAAAATCACTAATCAATAGAAGATATGATCCAAGTGTGAGAATGATGCAAGAGAAAATCGACTTCCCTATTTATATGACGATGACCAAGTTAATTTCCTTCAAATTAAATTAAAAGACCCAAAAACTACTGAATCCATGATACAAGGTGGATGGCTCATCAAGTTGACCCCAAAGATAGCCAAAACAATCAATAACATGAGAATATGCCTCAATTAACATACGTGTGAGTCTGAAAGCTTCCAAGGGTGATGTCATCTCCCAAAATGCATGTCTCTCCATGAAAAGGTGCAAGGGATGACCCTATGGGTTTGTCTCATCCCAAAAGTCATGCATCCTCATCAAAGTGGTGCCACACCATCAAAGAAAAACCCGCTCAAGACCAACATCATTAACAAGGAGGCCAACATCATCACCAAATGCATCATAATGGTGAAATCATCATGCTAAGGTATGGGATCACTAGGGTATAAAGTGTGAAATCCCTTCCGAGGGTGATACCAAGTCATCATCATCCTCAATCATTTCCAAGAGAAGCAACATCCATCAAGAAGGTACAATTCCATCATGGGGGTGTCTTGTCATCTCTTAGGCACACCTAATCTTTCAGCGACATCCTAGCATGGATCACCAACATCCAAGGTCTTGAGGCTAAGGGAAGGTCTCATCAATTGTGCTAAGTAATCCTTAAGGCCAACATCCCTCGAGAGGTTCCTAACATCCTCTATCAAGGACCAAGGTGCAATGTGTCATCATCACAGTCGTTGGACATCATCTATGAAAAGCTAGAGCATCATATCACCCCTCAAGGGATCCTAGCTGCACATGAAATAATCATCTAATACATTCTCAAAGTGAGATCGACATCATGGGTACAAGAACCATAAGAGCATCTTGGTGGACCATATTCAATGTCAAAGCCTTCATAGCACTTCAAAGTTCACACAAGTATGATTTTCAAATGTCTTACTAGCTTATGATTGTATACAGGTTACCATACTTAGGTATTGGGGGGTTACCACATGACCCTATGAGGTATTTCCAACCCTAAGGGGAGGAATAGTTCTTAGGCCAACCCTTTCAAATGATAAGAACAAGTGATAGGTGTTATGGCCTCGAGTTTAATTCATGAAAGGTGTCATCGTCATATGCTAGGTCATGTAAACCATTGTTCATGAGAACCTTTGTAAAGGCAATGCTTAGCTGCTTGATTTACCTTACCTCGCCTTTGATTCTCCAGGCCCCCAACTTTTCCTTTTTCTTTCTTGCTTTGATATGGCTTGTTCAACAAGCATCATTGATCTATTGTGTAATAATAATGATATAATCCCCCTTCAATGATGGAAAATTTATTGCCCCAACGAGGTCAAAATGTTCAATGAGAGTTTCTTTTACTTTGATAGGTGTGATATGCATGGATACTTTCAAGGACAAGTGACCATATAAGGGGGGGAATTGGCTTTTGATTGATTTACATCCCTTGCCACTCTTCTGCATTTTGAAATTTCACTTATGCTTTTCCATTTGTTATAACTGCATCAACCTCAACCATTCCAACCTCTTCTTCTCATAGGACAAGCCCAATAGGGAACTAATATGAGTGACTACCAACATTCAGTCAAAATATGGGATAACAAAATGAGGGGAATGATGAGAACTATTAAGTATGAGTAACATCGAACACTACCATTATTAGAGCCTCCTATTGTGCCCCTCCTAAATAGTGAAAGAAAGACCCCTAAGGATGGTCAAATGGACTAGGGGCAAATGATAACCACCAAGGTGAAATAAGGGAACAAGTACACAACCAATAGAGGATTATAATCTAAATTCAACTTCAAATCCATACTAGAATACCTTAGACATTAAATGAACGCACTTGAATGCAAAAATGGTCGATGGACCTCACAATAGATGACCTACTTTCATCAAATGAGTAGGCTATATCAATGAGTGTATTGACTAGAGAATGGGTGAGAGGGATCTGAGGCTAGCTATTTGTGGATCATGTTAGGGGCTACTCATTGGCAAGCTACATCAAGGGAAAAAATTTCTCCTAGAGTTACCCTGTATGTGGATGGGTAACAAGCACCTAAACTACTTTCACAATCTTGAATAGGCCAAAATGGAGAGAGTCCAATCACTCATGTTACACTACATAATTCATTGTAAGCAAATGTTTTCACAAGATATTATACAAGTGAAATTTAGTACTCACCATATGCATTGAGCCACTAGTTTCAAATCGGCATCCTTCCTACAAAGGATTCAATCTCTAGGCGACTCAACTTCAAGTAAACAGAAGTTCTTGTTCCTAGCACTTTGTTATTCAAAGGATATTACTTCTATGTTGTTGGTTATCCACTACTTCCCTGTTCCTTCAATATGTTGGCATTACCTTCAGATGCTCTTTTGATGCTCTAAATCACCTCCAACTTTCTAGGTAAGAGATGAACAAGGTGATTAGAAGATAATAGGATATTTACAAACAATACATTCAACTCACTTAGATTGACCCTGCCAAGAACCTTAGTCCTAAGATGGCTTTCTATTTTGAGCATTTCTTGTAGCTAAGAGATGGCCTCATTGTTATACCTAAGTACATGGATGCACAACCTCTAGATCACCTTGGGCAAGTTTGTTCACATTGACTTCGAATTGAAATTGATCACCACAGCCCAAGAAGATAGAGGTTTTGTCAGCAATGTCACTTATAGGACATCAAGGCAAAGAGGAGCACCTCATATATTGTTATTGTGTGTACTATAAGATTGTCGAAGATTTCACGTCTCCACAAATAGTCGAAAGGGTCCCTCACTACTTTTTTTCATACCCAAACCATGTGTGGGATAAAAGATACATTTTTACAAGATGCAACCAAAACAAACCCTATCAAGTTGATCACTTCATTTTATCTAACTATCCTAGGGAAAGATGGCTGCAAACAATATGCAAAATCCCAAATTACTTCTAATTTCAAGTCGTTGAGACCTCATACCTCTCCTCGACTAGTAGTTACTAAACTTGTTCCTACTAGTTCCTCAAGGAGGCTTCACTCACAACACATTTCATCCAACCACCCCTCCCTCCTCTCATGCACCTATAGTTTCATCAACAAGTTCTTTCCAGTAGCATTCATCATTAGGGGAGTTTCAAATGGTTGATGCCCACCCAAGATCACACAACCAAGTCTCCTCAGCCTAAGGCTTTCTTCAAAGGCCACTATTAGATAGTGTGTCAATTGCTATGAAATTATTAATTTTGTTAGGGAGTCATCTTTCCTTCCTCCACTCTTTTCATCTTTAGCCCCAACACACCTTGCAATTCTATTTGTACACTAGAGATGGATAGTAGTTTTTCATCATCATTTATTATACTTAACACTGACATTGAACTTGTATTGATTATAGTTTTTTAGCCGTTTTTTTCTTTTTTGTAGATTATGATAGGAGGTGCTTCCGCACTCCCACTATGTATATGGCATTTGCACTAGATAACACTCCTATGTCCCATGTACTTACTTTTGTGCTCATTCCTTGGACATTAATAAAATTATATTATCAAAGACAGAACTTCTAGTTGCCATTAGACTAGCATTGACTATTTGAACCTCATCAATGATCTATTCATGACTTAAAAGTTCCATGTTGGGTACATGGGTACGAGTGTTCAATATGGCAAGAAACCTCACCCAAATTTCAAAAAACAACAAAATGGGGGCAGCCATAATATATATTGAAAAAAAAAAGTTAAAAAAAAAAAAAAAATCAAAATTTGAAATAGAACATAATTTATTAATTTCATAACTTAAACTATTCAAGCCTTTAAGCAATTGCCATATGTTCACTCCTTGTAAATTTGCTCACATCCCTATGTAAATTTGCAATTGCACGGCTTCTTATCAACGAGGGACTCCCTTCTAAAGGTAGATTGGGAGGGAGTGGACTTTCAAATGGATTTTTCCTTGTTTTTCATCATTCTAAGATGATGACATATTTTTGGGAGTGTCAATTAGCACGAAGTTGTTGGGCATTCAATCGAGAACATTATTCAGTTCTTTCTCGGGGTCGAATTCACTAGAGAGCAACAATGTTATATGATTGTGGCAATCTAGTTCCCCCGTCCTTTAGGGTCTAGCACTGCTTGAGTGTTTCTACTTTGTTTGCCTTATGAAGATTCAATGTAAATTTGTCTGTTGGGATGTGGTTGGCTCTCTATATACATTTTACACCATATAGCACAATGAGTGTGTCACCAATGGTTGGTGAAAGGGTAGCTCATTGATCGAGGATGCTCGATTCTTAGATTTTGTAACCTATTTAGATTTTACTTCAGCATTAATAGCTATGTGGAAGGGGGTATATGCTCCTTGCATAAACCCTTCCACTCTTGCTTTGATTTTTGCAAATATTATAATATAAGATGTCTTTTGCAATGAAAAAGGGATTATGATTGCCATCATTACAAGAAAGTCTTCTCCATAAGAAGCCAACAAACAGCTCGCATGCAATCCATCTACAATTGCGTCATATGAACTATAGGAAGTATTACTTCAAGGTTGTCGCATGTACCCCCCCCCCCCCCCCCGACAGGCTTTCAAAAGTTGCTTTGGGAATTAAAGATGATGTACTGGTCAACCCTCAACCATCATGATCATCCAAAAGAAGCAACAAAAGTTGGAACAAAACCCACAAGTCGCCATTTCCTTCATTGAGCACCATTGTTGTTGAGAGAGTTAATTCTCACTCCCTTCAAAGCCACCAATCCAATCACTTCAAAAGTTAGAATCTATAATATCCCCAATTTCCTAAGTCACTTTGGGAAAAATCACAAAATTTGACAATTTTGAGTTGATGGTAATTTTGGTATCTCAACTTAGGAGGAATAAGGAGAAATTGCAGCCTTAACGGAACGTGGGGGCCACTAAGGGAGAGAATTCGCACTCCATGAGAAAGGAGGCCATTTTGGTAGGTAGTGGGGACCACCAAGAGAGGAATTTGAATTCCTCAATGAGGGAAGTGAGCTAGTGGAAGGTGGGGACCACAAGAGGAAGAGGGAGCAGCAATTATAAATAGAAATTGGGGGCCATTGTTTGGGACTTTTCGCCAATTTGACACTTAAACCTGAAATATTCTTGGAGTTGTTTAGCACAAGACGATAGTGTTGCTTAGCACAAGGAATTCCAAGCAGAATTCCATCTCTTCCTTTGGAGAACCTTGAGTGCATCCCTAGGAGAGAATGTCGAGGACCATTCTCGGCTTTTTCTAGAGCTGCATACACAGAGAAACTTTAGCAATGCAATTTTCTAAGTGCAGGGGGCAAATTGAATAACAGAGATTGGGCTAGCGCTAGGGGTGATTTGGGTCCAGGACTTTGTAGAAGTTTTCCCTACCTTTTCGGCTGAATTTTCATACCATTTACAGGGCTGGAAAAAGAGCCTTGTTGGGGGGCGAATTTCTTCATTTGGCAAGTGCGCAAAGGTCACTAGGCATTTGTTGCGCAGGGGTAGAGAGAAAGGAATTTTGTTGGAGCCCCGACTGGAAGAAGTGAGGTGTTTTGGGAAGGAACTTTGCAGGGTGTTGTGAGATCATTCCTAGGTTGCTTTGGGATATAATTCAGTGGTCCATTTCCTGTAGCTAGCTCTGGCAGCCACTTAGAGCAATTCGCACTATTGGGGGGTCAACAGAAACTGTTGGATTCTGGCCAAACCCTTTCTGGGTTTTTGTGGGCTTATTGAGGGGAGGCTCCAACTAATTTTGCAGAATTTTTTTAGCAAGTTTGAGGGTTGAAACTCCAATTCTACTTCAGCTGCAGAGACAGAAATTACTGGGCTAACGCAGAGATTATTGGGCAAAGTCATTCCAGCACTTGGGCATGACATGACCACCTGGGTTTTGCATAGCTTGCAGAAGCAACCCCGGGTTCTATCTTTCTTGCTATTTGATGTACTCAGTTTCCATGATCAATAAAATGGCTCAATGCTTTGCCCTATTTTCTGTGGCTTACTCATTTTGCTTGTGTGTTAAAATTTTCACTGTTGTAGCTTAGTTCATGTTTTGAAATTTTTGTAAAATTCCTAGTTGGAATATTACAATGATATCAGAGCATGTTCTTGGCCAACTGTGGGCACAAGAGCATGTGATGCTAAGCCACTTTGGTGGAGCAGTCTATTACAGGGGCAGAAACAGGGGAGGGAGGGGGTTGTGGACATAGGCCTGATCCCTTTTCTGATACGGAGGTTGAGAACACCAGAGGTGACATTTGGGTGGAGGAAAACATAGGGAATGATGGGGCACCTGAGCAGGGTGGCAGTAGAGTGAACAATGAAACTATGGAGGAGTTGGTGAGGCAGAATAGGCAAATGATAGACATGATGGGCAGAAAGATGGGAACACTTTTGCAAAATCCGTAGAATCGCACCAATCATGGGGATGGTGGTTCCAGGACAGGAAAAGGAAGCTACACACATGAGCGCACAAACCAACAGCCCCACAGACGTTTACAACAGCAGTCTAGTCGCCCCAACATGCCTCAATTTGTGAAGGAGCCTGAGAGGGAGAGAGAACCAAATGCATTTGTAGATTTGATGAGGACTTTCACACAGGGGTTGCGGAGTATGATGGACTAGACCCTAGGATTCAGAGGGCTAATTCGCTTGGAGAGTTTATCCACTTGAGGGAGAGGCGTAGAACCAATGCTTAGTCAACATAATTAGAATCGGGACACACAAAAGTTGGCAAGGAAGGTTACACTTCCAAACTTTGATGGATCACCAGGAATTCAGCTAGGGCGTGGATACAAAATATAAACAACTACCTTCATTTGAACCCCATGCGGGAGACAGATGCAATTTGTTTCGCCACTTTACACCTGGATGGAGATGCACAGTAATGGTGGTACCACGGGTTGGTTACGTTGGGGCATGCCAGCATCACATCCTACAGTGAGTTCACGAGGAGACTTATTGAGAGATTTGACGGGAAAGACCCTGAGCTACACTTTCGGGAGCTAGCTAACCTGGAAACAGACAGACATTGCTGACGCGTATATGGAAAAATTCCAGAGACTAGTTGTGATGGTCTCTGACATTTCAGAGGCAAGGTTGATCATGTTGTTCATCAAGGGGTTAGAAGCACCTCTATGTGGTTGGGTGAGAGCCTACAGGCCCACATCTTTGCAGGATGCCATTAACCGAACCTAGGACATGCTTGATGCGGTTTTGAAGATCAGAGCACCAGTACCCTCTACGCCTACCTTTCCCTAGAAAGGTAAGGACAATAGACCTCCTCTGAAGGTGTGGACTGGACATGGACAACTAGATGATCAGAGTCACAGACCAAGTGAGACTTCCGAAGGAGGAAGTTGTGCATTATATGCCAGGAGTCGTGGGTGCCATGAAACAGGTGTACCAAGGGCAAGGCCCATTATATAGAGGTGTTCTTTGACAGTGAACCAGAGGAGGATGATCGGGGGAAAATTGGAAGAGAGGAGGAGCATCATGATGATGGAGAGAAGTTGCCTTTCCAGGGGTTCAAGGGAGGCATTGTAGCTTCAGCTAGAGTAGTTCCAAAGTATTTGACACTTCAGGTCAGAGGCACAGTTGAGGGGCAGTGTGTGACTGCTCTAATAGATAGTGGGGCCACCCACAACTTCATTGATGCAAAACTGGTAGAGAGGAGAGGACTGCAGACACAAACCTTTGATAGCTTTTCAATTTTGGTTCCAGGAGACCGGACCATGCAATGTACACATTATGTTCCCAAGATGACATTGACGATGGTGAACTACTCAGTGACTGCCCATTTCTTTATCATGGACGTGTCGGACTCCAATGTGGTGTTGAGCATCCGGTGGTTGTACTCCCTTGGACGGGTCACTCCAAATTATAAGACAATGGAGATGGAGTTTATGGGCCCGGCCGGGAAGAAGGTGGTGATGAGAGGCATGCATAGCTAAACACATCAATTTGTGACAACTAACAAGAAGGAGGTAGACATGCACAAGGGAGGCTAAGCATGGGTTGTGGAGTTGAGGATTTCTGAGACAGGATCAGGGGCATGGCAGTCACACCTAGACATTCTGGAGTGTTAGAGAGGGCATCCGACAGTATTTGAAGACATTCCTCCAAGTCATTCACTAGACCGAAGGTTTGAGCAAACGATTAAGTTGGAAAAGGGAGTACATACGGTTATTACTAATCCATATAGACATCCCAAGGCTTACAGGGATGAGATCAAGCGAGCTATATAGGAGTTGTTAGCTCTGGGCCACATCCAGTCGAGTTCCAATACCTTTGCTTCTTTGGTAGTGCTAGTCAAAAAGAAGGACGGGACCTTCACATGTGCATTGACTACAAGGCCCTAAATAAGAAGACATTAAAGAATAGGTACCCAATTTTGTGCATCGATGAGTTGATGGATGAGCTTAGGGGAGCTAAATACTTCTCCAAGATAGATCTGAATTCAGGATACCACCAGATTCAGATAACGGAGCAGGATGTCCCAAAGACTATGTTCAGGTGCCACAACGGGCACTTTGAGTTCCTGGTGATGCCCTTTGGGCTAACCAAAGCACCCACCACCTTCCAGTCTTGCATGAACCATGTGTTCCACAAGGGTCTGCGCAGATTCGTGTTGGTATTCTTTGATGACATTCTGATCTATAGCAGGACTTGGGAGGAGCACCTGCAACACTTGGACGGGATCTTGCACATCTTGGAGGAGCAACAGTTTTATGCCAAGATGTCCAAGTGTGAATTCGTGTTGACGGAGATGTTGTATTTAGGACATGTGATTGGGGAGGACAAAATCAGAGTCCACCAAGAGAAGATTCGGGTCATTCTAGATTGGCCTACGCCCAAGAACATGACAAAGTTGAGAGGGTTTCTAGGCATATGCACCTATTACAGGAGATTTGTGAGGGGATCCTCTCAGTTGGCAGCAACCCTTACAAACCTCATGAAAAAGGGGGCATTTGAGTGGACAAAAACAGCACAGGATGCTTTTAAGGGCCTCAAGGTGATGATGAGCACTTGTCTGGTCTTGGCACTATCGTATTTTTCACAGCCCTTTGTATTGGAGTGTGATGCATCAAGTGAGGGCATCAAGGCAATGTTGATGTTGGGGGCTCACCCCAGAGCGTATTAAAGTCGAAAGCTACGAGACTATGAGAGGTTGTATTCCATCTATGACAAGAAGATGTTGGCCATCATGCATGCATTGGCCAAGTTCCAACAATATTTATTGGGCAACAGATTCAGGGTGAAGACTAATCACAACAGTCTTTGATTCTTTTTGGAGCAGAAGGAGCTTAATGAGAGGCAACAAAACTGCGTCAATAAGATCCAGTCATATGACTTGAAGATAGAATATGCCGAGGTCACGCAGAACGTAATGGAAAACGTACTATCTAGGAGGCCCACAACACTCTCTCTTCTGGACATCACTCAAGACTAGAGGGCACAGTTATTGATGGAGTACTCCAAGAATCAACAGGCTTGTGAGATCTTTGATGGCTCATTCGGAGATGACAAGTATAAAGTGATGGACGAGGTGATATATTATAAGAATGGGATTTAGTGTCGAGGTCGTAGCTCAGGGAGAGGATTATGCAAGCGACACATGATTTACCCATGGCAGGCCCTCTGTGGTTTCTCAAAACTTACCGAACTATCAAGAAGCACTTTACTTGGAAGGGTCTCAAGGGGGGGCATCTTGAGACACGTGCAGGAGTGTGATGTTTGCCAGAGGAATAAGGGGGAGCAGACACACCTGGTCAGTCCACTGTAGCCTCTTCCTATTCCAAAGAGGAATTGGTAGATTCGTCAAGGGCTTCTCTCAACTAAAAGTGGTAGATTCGTCAAGGGCTTCTCTCAACTAATCAGACAAGACATTCAATAAACTTAGGGAAGTAATGAGCTCGTGTCCAATACTAGCACTCCCCAACTTTAGTCAACCCTTTATATTAGAATGCGATGCATCGGGAGAAGGAATAGGAGCAGTGTTACTGCAAAAAGGTCCATTCAATTGATTTCGAAATTCAGAAGCTCCAAGGCATAGAGAGAATTTACTTCATATATAACAAGGAAATGTTGGCTATTATGTACGCCTTGGAAAAGTTCAAGGAATACTTGGTGGGAAACAGGTTCATAGTGAAGACAGACCACAACAACTTGTTCCATTTCTTGAAACAAAAGGACCTTAATGAATGACAACAAAAGTGGGTAAGCAAGGTTCAGGGTTATGATTTTGATATTGAATATGTAAAAGGAAAAAAGAATATTGTGGTCAATCCACTCTCCATAAAACCAACAGCATGTTCTCTCATGGAGCTCATAGAAGACTGGAAGGCTCACCTCTCAGTGGAATATTCCACGAACAAATTTGTTTGTGCTACAATAGACGGACTCATTCAAGATGACAAGTACAAGATAGTCAATGATACTATTTACTATAAAGACAGGATATACTTGGTTCTTGAATCTATGCTTAAGGAAAAAACCTTGAAGGCCACACATGACATATCGTCAGCTAGACACCAAGGATTCTTCAAAACTTACTGACAGATCAGGGAGCATTTTTCATGGAAAGGTCTCAAAGATGACATACTAAAATACGTTAAGAAATGCATGACATGTCAACAAAATAAGGTCATGCATATGCATCCTATAGGGTTACTCCAACCATTGCCAATTTCAAAGCAAAAATGGGAAAGCATCTCAATGGACTTCATTACCGAACTACCCAGAGCACAAGACAAAGACTGTATCTATACAGTGGTTGACAGGTTGACAAAATTTGCACATTTCTTTACAATTCCAACTGATTACTCGGCCAACAAGTAGCAAAAATGTTCTTCAAAGAAGTTTTCAAACTTCATGGACTACCAGAAAATATAGTCATGATTGGGGTAGCAGATTTATGGGAGCATTTTGGCAAGAAATATTCAGGCTAGTAGGGATAGGATTGAGCCCAAGCACCAGCTATGATCTTCAAGTAAATGGCCAAACAAAGATCGTGAATAAATGGATTGAGGGATACTTACATAACTACATGACTGGTCAGCAGAAGGTATGGATCAAATAGTTATACCTCAAGTAGCATTGTTACAACACTACTTATCATTTGTCTATTGGGATGACACCTTTCAAAGCACTATATGATTATGATGCTCCATCGTTTATTGAAATTTGTCTTCAGAGATAGCAGAGCCCCGTCAACTAAAGATTGGATACAAGAAAGCCAGGATATTCTCAGGACACTCATAGAAAATATGCAGGCTGCCCAAAATCGACAAAAGATGTATGGACACCAACACTAAATAGAAACCATATAAGCAATATACGCTGAAGAAAAGCAGTGCAGAAAAGTTGAAGCTAAGGTTTTTAGAACTACCAAAAGACAGTCGAATTCGTAATGTCCTCCATGTTTCATGTCTCAAGAAAGTTGTCGAACAACTAGTTACTAATTCTATTGAACTCGCCCCTTTGGATGAAGAGAGACAACTGGAGCTAAACCCAAAAGCAATCATGGCTATGCAAGAAATCAAACTAAGGGGCAGAATAGTTTCAGAATATCTCATTAGACGGAAAAAAATTTCAAAAGAAGATGTCGCATGGGAAGGAGAATGAATTTTACAACATCCCAATTTGCAACTGCTTGAGGGAAAGCAATTATGGAAGTGGGGATTGTAATGTCCTCTCCAAATTGATGGACTAATGGAAGACAAAATAGCCTATCCGACCCTATAGGATATAGTTTTGATAAAGGGGTAAAACCCCAATTTTTCCTATGTTGGTGCAACATTGGGCAAAAGTTGGGTCAGCTGGGGCAAAAAAAGAAACTAAAAATAGGGGGTTGCACCCACAACACCTCACATTTTGGAGCCCATGGAAAAACCTATAAATAGAGAAGAGTTGAGATCAAATCAATCATCATCAATTGTGGATCAAATCATCTGCTTTCTTGAGTTGTAGTTCTGAGGGTTTTAAGACCCCTTCTCTCCTACTAATTTCAGTGGTGATAGATTACATCCTAGTTAGTTCCATTTTCTTTTTTTATACTTTGCTCTGGCAACAGGGAATCCTCTGTTGAAGTGGCACTAAGAAATGGCACCCCACTGTGGGGCTTCTAATTTAATTTTCCCTTAATTAAACTTGGAAGAGAAATTGTAATTTCATCTCATAACAACTTGTATTATTTAACTAAGTCAAAATGACTGAGTTAGCTTAGGAAATTCGAGTTGAGGGTCAGAGAGCTTGCTTGTAGAGTGATTCCATGATTTAAGGGGGTCTAGTTGTAGTTATGCATGAGTTGTAATTAGTTAACTCAATTAATTGAGTTAAAATCAGTTTAACTAGTTCTAACTGAGTGATGAGCTAGTGAGAGGTCCAGTGAATTAAATCTGATTTAATTCACAATGAATGATCAAACAGTAACTGATAATTCACTATAAATAGTTGTTGCATGTCAGTTCTGATGAAGACCGAGTTGAGACAGAGGTTAAAGGGAAGATAACTATCAGTTGTATAATTAGAAAATTGTACATCTCATTTATAGAGTCAATTGGAGACCTTGGATGGATTGCGCAGTCAAGGCAAGGGATTTTCCTATTTAATAGGGCATTAATTCCTCAAGGAATGTGTGAGCAAGGCAGGCTGAGGAGAGGCGGAGAATTGGCTAAGTATTTGTCCAATTTTGCCTAGATCAGTGTGAGACAGTTGGCAGAGTGCAGAAGTTCCCTTGAGAGAGCATTGTATTGTTTCATGTTCCTTGACTTTATACAATATATAGATAGCGAGGTTTTAGGCAGAGTGCTTTCCCCAGATACATCTTGTTTTGTGCAATTGGTTATCTCTTTCTCTTACTTGTTTATGTGATTGTGCAATCGTGAGTAATTCCGCAAATTGTAGAAGGGATTCAGTACCTTGTTTTAGTATATCATAAGGTCAAATTGAATCCCCTTGGTTAGATTTTCTACATGGTATCAGAGCGCCAAGAATCACAATAAGAAGAGAAGATGGAGTTTGTTTTGATTAGGTTCGAATTTGCAGATTATTTCTTCGGTGTCCAATAGCAGATCAAGATGTCTTTCAATGACTTGAGACTCGAATATGAACTCGAGGGAAATTTGAATTATATTGCATGGAAGGACGGGATGGAAGCAGTGCTTGAGGAAAATGGACTGAAAGCTTTCATAGATTCTGATGTCCCGAAGCCCGCAGCAACAGATGCTCAACTTCTTGATGCATGGAAGAAGAATGTTGTGAAAGCAAGAAGGATCTTGTTTGAGGGAGTTCGGGACCATATTGTCTCGAACCTCCACGGAAAGGCAACTCCATATGCAATGTGGAAGGCCTTGACAGATCTGTATCAAAATAGCAGCGAAAGCTGGCGCTGAAAGGCAAGCTCGGAAAGATCAAAATGGAAAAGGGCGACACGATCCAAAAAGACATGACCAAGTTCACCACATGTCGTGATGAGCTTGGAAGTGTTGGGGTTACTGTTGCCACAAATGATTTGGTGAGCCTAGCTCTTCTAGGCCTTCCCAAGAGCTGGCATAGTTACTAGGACTCTGTTAATGGGAGGGAGAAGATGCCAGATTAGGAGCGACTTTGGTCGGATTTGGCACAAGAAGAAATCAGGCGGAGCACCAGAGATGGATCCTCGTCAAAGACTGATGATAAGGAAAATTGTGCCTTCGCTAGCAAGGCGAAGAAAGGAAAAGGGAAGGCGTCCCATTCCAAATCCGAGACCGGCAAGGTAGGCAAGAAGCGAGACCTATCAAAGGTGAAATGTTTCAACTGTCACGAGCATGGACACTACGCCACAAATTGTCCACAAAAGAAGAACAACAAGAAGGCCTCAGGATGAGCAGCAAGTAAAGCTTTGGCTTCGCAATTTGAGTTGGACTTCACCCTCATCGCATGCATGGTGTCATCGATGATGGGATCTATGTGGTACTTGGATAGTGGTGCCTCATTCCACATGACCAGCAACAAAGACTTCTTCAGCAGCTTGGAGGAGAAGGATCTCCAGATGCACATCGAGATGGGTGATAACGGGAGGTATAACGCTATCGGGATTGGTACAGTTACTTTCCAGAGAGAGTGAGGTAAACCCATCATACTAAAAGATGTCATGCATGTACTGGTTTATAGAAGAATTTGGTTTTTGTTGCTATGTTGGAAGATTGTGGATATGATGTGATTTTCAGTGAAGGAAAGACATTCCTTCATCACAAAGCCACGAGACAGGTGAAAAAGATTAGGGCTCAAGTGAAAAACCTCTAACTTGATGTGGATGACTACGCAGCATTGAGCAGTAAAGCAGAGAAGGTGGTGAGCCGAGACATCGGTGAGTTATGGCACAGACGGTTGGGTCATCTTCACCACAGCGCTTTAAGGATCATGTAGCAGATTTCTACAGGGCTTCCAAAGGGTACACTTGCACAGAGAGACACATGCAAGGGTTGTACTATTGGGAAGTATACAAAGGCCACCTTTCACGATAAGGAAAGCCGAGCAGCGACAATCCTTGAGAGAGTTCACTCAGACATGTGTGGACCATTCTCAACAGCTTCCACAGCAAAACATAGGTATTATGTGATTTTTGTTGATGATTTTTCTAGAAAGTGTTGGATCTTCTTCATGCAGAAGAAAGATCAGACGTTCTCCAAGTTTTGCAAGTTCAAAGCACTTGTCGAGAAAGATACAGGGAAGAAGGTGAAGGCTTCGAGGAGCAACAATGGTGGGGAATACTGTTGATTTTTGTAGCATCAGAAAGTGTTCCAAGTCTCAAAATTTGTAAGGAGGCTTGGACATCAATATTCCAAAGAACCCAAAAACCATTTGTGGAAATTCCACTCGGTTTATGTTTTATTAAAATATTTAATTATTTTAATGGAGACCTTAAGTCTAAACTTAGGGAAATTAAATAATTAATGGGTATTAATAAAACAGAATTTGAATCTTCTAGAGAACAAAGATCAAGTCAAGTTTTAATCTTTAGCCATTGATTAGACTTCTAATCTGGGTCGTTGATTCATCAATGAGAAGATTATAAAAGAAGGCTTGAGGGTCATTTGGAAAGGAAGTCGTGCATACACTCAATAACCCGAAGGAAGTCGATTCTGAAGGAATAGAATTCAATTTCGGAGGAAGAGTTGCAGGGCAGAAGAAGCAGAGGGAGTCAGCAGTGACTTGGTCAAGGAAAGAAGGACACAGAAGGCCAGAGAAGGCAACGTAGAGAGCCCACGCAGAGTGACGCAATCTCACGCAAGCACTACGCAAAGAGACACGCAGAGGGAATCTATGAGTCTTCTGAGTGTCAAAAATTCTCCAGAGGGTTCATGAGAATTTATCTCAGGTGTTTTCTAAAGAAATCTGCTAGTCTTTTCCTTGTAAAGTATTTCATTGCTGAAGAATAATATATAAACCCTCATTTGTTGCACTGGTTTTCCTGCATTGGGTTTTTCCGGGGACAATTGTCCAAAAATAAGTGTGTATATGTGATTGATTCTTATGCTTGTATTTCTTACTATTCTATTCTCTGCATATACTTAAGTTAATGTTGCAGTAGTATTTATTTCGAAATTTCCTAGAAGAATTTTGTAAATAACTTATTGGAAATAATAAGCAAGAGAAATAAATCTATCACTACAGAAGTATTTCAAGATTGAAATTTTCACAAATACATCTCTAACGAATTTAAGAACTTTTGCGCCTCAGAAGGAATTTGAAGAGAATTGATTGCACCTCATAACGCACAGCAGAATGGGGTTGCAGAGAGAAAGAACACAACTATTGTGGGTGCTGCACGAGCTATGTTGCATGATCAGGGCCTACCATTGCATCTGTGGGCAGAGGCATGCAATACAGCCGTATTTGTGTAGAACAAAAGTCCTCATCGGATACTTGGGATGAGTACATCAAAAGAGGCTTTTCAGGTAAGAAACAGGATATTTTAAAAATTTTGGCTCATCTGTCTATTGCCATGTGACCAAAAGATGCCAAGAAGAAGCTTGAGCCAACAGCAGAGTTGGGGATATTTGTGGAGTACATTTATACACCTCATAACTATCGGGTGTACTTGTCAGCACATCGGATGACAGTGGTCAAAAGTGATGTGAAGTTTGATGACGACAAAGCCATGCAATTGTCCATTGAGACAGAGCTTGAGTTGCATGCAGTTGAGGAGCTCTTAGTTCCAAAGGATGAACCTCAAGATGTGGAGCAGCCACAACCAGAGGAATAAAGAGTGGTAGAAACCACTCATGCAGAGCCATCCACCAGAGATGGTAGGAAGCGCACCAGAGAGGCTAACAGATTATTGTTGGATGCGAGAGAGAATGTGGGAGCCCCCACATCACAGCGCAGGCAGAGAAGATCCCCAGAGCGGTACACTAGATACATGGCTCTTATGAGCGAAGGCATTGATATAGAACCATCCTCTTTTGAGGAAGCAGTGTAGCAGCCTGTATGGGTTGATGCCATGGTTGAGTATGACTCCATTATTAGGTGTGATATTTTCTGAATATTACTTATGCAGAAACCCCACTGTTAAATCTGGTTATACTTCTCCTACTTAATTAATTTATTAATCTGAAATTTCAGTATTAACATCTAAGTAAACACATTAACAGTATTCACAGATTCATATCTAAATAGAATACTTGCACACAGACAAAGTGACACACAAGATTTTCTGGACAACTGTCCCCAGAAAAACCCAATGCGGGAAACCCGATCTTCTGGCTACTGGAGGGTTTATATTATTATGTAGAATCTAAGTACAACAAATCTGGGCACCTTACTGGTTAACCCGACAAAGAAATATAAGATCTACAACAATACCTGCTATTCTGGAGACGGAAAACTGGACTGATTCACACCCTCAAACGGGATTTGCACAACTTAACCGCTTTCTGCCTCTAGAAACCCCAACGCTGCTTTGAAGTTGCCTGCATTAGCCCTGCTAGCCTCTGCATGCCCTTGCGTTGCTTAGGAGAGGGTTGCATAACCCCAGACTGGGTGACGCAGTCCTTACATTGCCCTAGCTGGCCCTGCATAAGCCTGGATGGCCCCCTGCTGCCTCTGCGTAGCACCTGCGTAGCGACTGAAACCCTCTGCGTTGCACAACTTCTGCATATTTGTTGTGTAGCCTCAGCTTCCTCTGCGTTGCTCCTGGTTGTTGCTTCTCTGCCTCTTGCTGACCCTTGGCTCTGGGATCAGATCATCCCCTTAGCCAATACTACCCCTCGCTGCAGCTGAAACACTTCTGGAAACTCGTAGCAAACCACGCCCTAGAATTCCAGCTTAGTCTCAGTGATCTGCCTCTGTGTGTGTTCTCCAACTGACCCCAAGCCTTTCCTTTACACTTTTCTCGTTGGGAAACCAACGGTCGTGATCTAATCTTGATTCAACGGCTAAGATTAAAAGAAAGCTTGATTTGTGTGACTTAAGTCATTTCCATCACATGTTTAAATTAATTACCTTTAATATTTTAATTTTCTAAGTTAGAATTAGGGTCCTTAATTAAAAATATTAATTAATTAATTTTCTCCCAATCTGGATGGAATTTCTCAATTCCCTTTTTGGGTCTTGGAGATCTCATGTACTTTAGTTCCTTCACAAATTTTGGGAGCAAGAGCACATCCGATGCTACCCAAAAACATCAAAAAACTCAACACTCCCTCTTAGCAAGGAATGTGCTCTAGCACAACACTTCACCCCGAAGGCTACACTGATCTCTAGTGTGGGTTTATGCGTTGATGCTTGGCCTGCTGCCCTTCACCACTGCGTTGTTGTTGCTCTCCTGTACTGTTGCCCATGATGTTGCCACCGCCACTGCTACATCTGTACTGCAGCTCCCTCTCAATCTGTTGCATGATGCTGCCAACTGTTGCACTGCAACTCAATTGCTGAGAGAGGCAACTAAAGACTCCTGCCCAATCTTTGACCGACAAGTCAGTTGTGCTGCATCCTCATCACTGAAGCTCCATAGGCTGTTGCTCTGCGTTGTCCTCCTGAAGCCACTACACTGCTGCAGCTCTGCTCTGTGTAAGCTAGCATGCACTGCACTGCTGAGGTCACATCAGCCCTCTTTGCGTTGCGCTGCCACGTTGTTGTTGCTACATCTGCACTGCATTGCTCCCTCTCAGCATCCAACTCTGCCTTTACTCCATCTGTGATTATCTGCACCCACTACTCCACTTGTCCCACTATTGTCTTAAGGTTCTCGTAGCACGTATGTGATCCAAGAGTTGGGCTACTCAAGGATCCCGCCACCACTTTGTAGCTGCTCTACAGATCCATGTCACCCCACTTTCTCAGTTCATGAGTGGTCATGGCTACGTCATCTTCGGAGCCATCGTTCATCACAATAGCCTTGGAGGTAGAAGATTCCTTGTCCTTCTTCTGAGGACAATTGCTAGCGAAATGTCCTAGTTCGTCGCACTGGAAACACTTGATCTTGGATAGATCACGCTTCTTCCTCCCTTGCTGCCTCTTTGATGCCAAGCATGCATCTTATTCTTCTTCCTTCTTCACCTTACCGGATCTGGTGTTGTGTTGTCTCTTGGTGAACCGACGGAGTTCTTCTTGATAGAGGATCGCCCAAATACTGTCCCAGTTGGGAAGGTCCGCTCTGCCCAAGATACTTTGGACAAAAGTTTCCCAGTCCTCTGTGACCGCATTAAGTGCAGTCCTCACCATCACATCATCCTCCACGTTCACTCCCATGGCAGTCAATTGATCCCGAATCGCCTATAATCTGAAAAGGAAGGGCTAGATTTCTTCTCCCTTGGCCATCATAACCACATCTGGTTCCCTAGAAGCATTCTCCTTTGGACAAATTTACCCTCATATAGGGCAGCTAAGGCTTTCCACATCTCATTAGTCATCTTCTTATCGGTTATATGTGGTACAACATGATCCTTAACTCGTACATGATGAAGCATTGGGCATGTGCCGCTGCTTCATTATGCTTCACTAGGAGAAGAGTATCGATGGGCGTGGCCAGGACTTTCTCTACATGCTCCCTCAGACCATATGCCTCCATGACCACCAAGAGTCTGGCCTTCCAGACTGCAAAGTTGGACAGACCGTCCAACCTATCCTGATCACGTAATCCAAGAGGTGCCATATGCTCAGATCTGATCTGTCGGAACAGATTCTTCCTCTCCCCGCTTCTCAACTAAAGCTCGGATCTAGGGTCCTTGGCAAAAAGGCACCCCCTGCTCCCTCTAACAACTGATTTCCTCCTTGGAAATCTACCAAACACAATGAATCAACTCTCTTCGATCCTCTGATCAATCTACATATTTCTTTGGCAGGAAATCCTCTGAGAAGTTGTTCTCCTCCCGCTCTTTGTCAACTAGTGCTCAGGCTAAATTCTGAATCTTCAGAAATTTAACCCCACCAACAACTACTAAAGCTCTACAACACTGCTTCCGGCACTCTGAATCAGCCACAGCCTCAAGACTGCGACACCCTGGTTGGCCTCTGCGTGAGAAGACAGTCCCAGTGTTGTCTATGCACGGCCTCTGCGCAGTAAGTACATGGGCCTGCGTGGAGACTGTGTGGGGACTACGTCAGTCTGGCCTCTGCGTGGCTCTGTTTCCCTCTTCTGCTACGTTGTCCTCCTGGTCCGGCTTTTTGCGGCTGTTGCTTGAGTTTTTTGATATGTTGGGGTAGCATCGGATGTGCTCTAGCTCCCAAAATTTGTGGAGGGACTAGAGTACATGAGATCTCCAAGACCCAGAAAGGGATTTGAGAAATTCCATCCAGATTGGGAGAAACTTAATTAATTAATATTTTTAATTAAGGATCCTAAGTCTAACTTAGAAAAAATAAAATATTAAAAGTAATTAATTTAAACATGTGATGGAAATGACTTAAGTCACACGGATCAAGCTTTCTATTAATTTTAGCCATTGAATCAAGATTAGATCACAGTCGTTGGTTTCCCAACGAGAAAACTATAAAGGAAACGCTTGGGGTCAGTTGGAGAACACACACAGAGGCAGAGCACTGAGACTAAGCTGGAATTCTAGGGTGTGATTTGCTACGAGTTTCCATAAGTGTTTCAGCTACAGCGAGGGGTAGTATCGGCCAAGGGGATGATCTAATCCTAGAGCCAAGAGTCAGCAAGAGGCAGAGAAGCAACAACCAGGAGCAGCACAGAGGAAGCAAAGGCTACATAGCAACTACACAGAAGCTGCGCAGCATAGAGGGTTTCAGCCGCTACATAGGTGCTACACAAGCCTAGAAAGGGTAGCGCAGAGGCGGGAGGGGGCCATCCAGGGTAGCGTAAGGACTGCGTCACCCAGTCTGGGGTTACGCAACCCTCTCCTGAGCAGCGTAGAGGCACGCATAGGCTAGCAAGGTTGACGCAGGCATCTTCAGAGCAGCGCTGGGGTTTCTAGAGGTAGAAAGGGGCTGAGTTCTGTAAATCCCGTTTGAGGGTGTGAATCAATCCAGTGTTTCGTCTACGGAACAGCAAGTATTGCTGCAGATCTTATATTTCTCTGTCGGGTTAACTAGTAAGGTGCCCAGATTTGTTGTACTTATATTCTACATAATAATATAAACCCTCCAACATCCAGAAGACCGAATTTCCTGCATTGGGTTTTTCCGGGGACAGTTGTCCAAAAAATGTTGTGTGTCACTTTGTCTATCTGCAAGTATTCTATTTAGATCTGAATATGTGAATATTGTTAATGTGTTTACTTTGATGTTAATACTGAAATTTCATATTAATAACTTAATTAATAGGAAAACTATAACCAGATTTAACAGTAGGGTTTATGCATAAGTAATATGCAGAAAATTTCACATCAGGAATAGCGCATGGGAAGTTGTCCCAAGACCAGTGGGGAAGTCAATGGTAGGCTCCAAATGGGTCTACAAGGTGAAGCAGGCAGCAGATGGGAGCATGGAGAAATGCAAGGCTAGATTTGTGGCCAGAGGATTCTCTCAGGTGGAGGAGATTGACTATAATGAGACCTTTGCACCAGTCACAAGGTACTCTTCCATTGGATCCATCTTTGCACTCTTTACGCAGATGGGATGGCAGATACATCAGATGGATGTAAAGACAACCTTTCTCAATGGAGTTATTGAGGAAGAAGTGTACATTGAGCAGCCGGAAGGTTTGAGTCTTTAGATAAGGAGTCGCATGTGTGCAGACTCAAGAGAGCACTGTATGGGTTGAAGCAAGCACCTCGTGCTTGGTACACCAAGATTGACAGCTATTTCATCGAGTTGGGCTTCACCAAGAGTGAAGCTGATGCGAACCTATATCATATTGTGGTTGATGGTAAGCTTTTGATTATTGTACTTTATGTTGATGATCTGATACTGACAGGTGATGAGCGGCTCATAAAACCTTGCAAAAATGATCTTGCAAGAGAATTTGAGATGAAGGACATGGGGCTCTTGCACTATTTCCTTGGATTGGAAATATGGCAAAGAGATGGGGAGCTACTTGTATCTCAAGGAAAATATGCCAAGGATATTCTGAGGAAGTTCCACATGGAGGGCAGCAAACCCCTGAGACTCCTCTTGCAAGAAATTGGAGAAAGGAGGATGCTACTTCCGGTAAAGTAGTGGATGCTACTGTTTACAGGCAGCTGGTGGGTTCACTCGTGTATTTGGTGAACACACGACCCGACATATGCTACGCAGTTAACCAGCTGAGCCAAGCTATGGTTAAGCCAACCAAGCTCTTTTGGAAGGCAGGGAAGCATGTGTTGAGATATATCAGGGGCACATCAGAGTATGGATTATGGTACAAACGAAAAGAGGGAGTGAAGCTTCAAGGCTTTGCCAATACAAATTGGGCTGGGAGTCCATCCGACCAAAAGAGCACATCAGGAGGCATCTTCAGCATAGGATTAGCACCAGTTTCTTAGTACAACAAGAAATAGAGATTAGCTGCACTTAGTTCAACAGAGGCAGAGTACATGGCGCCAATCAGGCTACATGCGAGGCCATCTGGATGAGGAAGATAACTATTAGTTTGTTTGGTCAGCAGATGGATTCAACGATGATACATTGTGATAACCAGAGCTGCATCAAACTCTAGGTTAATCCAGTATTCCATGATAGGTCCAAGCATATTGATATCTAATATCTCCATCTTAGAGATTGTGTTCAGAGGAGGATCGTGTCACTAGAGTACATTCCCACGGAGGAGAAAGATGCGAACATCTTGACGAAGGCGCTGGCAAGAAGCAAATTCAAATTCCACAGAGACAAGATCGGGGTAGCAGATAATCCCTTTCTTGTTGAGAGGGAGTGTTGAAGTGGCAACAAGAAATGGCACCCCACTGCGGGGCTTCTAATTTAATTTTCCCTTAATTAAATTTGGAAGAGGAATCGTAATTTCATCTCATAACAACTTATATTAGTTAACTGAGTCAAAATGACTGAGTTAGCTTAGGAAATTCGAGTTAAGGGTCAGAGAGCTTGCATGTAGAGTGATTCCATGATTTAAGGGGGTCCAGTTGCAGTTATGCATGAGTTGTAATTAGTTAACTCAATTAATTGAGTTAAAATCAGTTTAACTAGTTCTAACTGAGTGATGAGCTAGTGAGAGGTCCAGTGAATTAAATCTGATTTAACTCACAATGAGTGATCAATCAGTTAACTAATAATTCACTATAAATAGTTGTTGCATGTCAGTTCTGATGAAGACCCAGTTGAAACAGAGGTTAAAGGGAAAATAACTATCAGTTGTATAATTAGAAAATTGTACAGGTCAATTATAGAGTCAATTGGAGACCTTGGATGGATTGTGCAGTCAAGACAAGGGATTTTCCTATTTAATAGGGCATTAATTCCTCAAGGAATGCGTGAGCATTGCAGGCTGAGCAGAGGCATAGAATTGGCTAAATATTTGTCCAATTTTGCCTAGATCAATGTGAGACAGTTGCTAGAGTGCAGAAGTTCTCTTGAGAGAGAAAGCATTGTATTGTTTCTGGGCAAATTCGGAAGTTGAGTTAAGATAAATTTGGGAGCAAAGTTCAATCTGACCAGCCCGTTGTCATCCTGGGACAACTCGAATCCCAGCCCAAAATTTTGTGATTATTGATCCCTATGACAGAGTTAGGGCTTCATCTTGAAGCCTCTCGAATTTCTCTTCTACAAGGAATTATAGGTTGCGGATAAGGATAATACAGCTCAGGTCATTTGAATACTTGCTTATTAGTCAAATTCTGTTGGATTTTGGAACTCATATTGGAATTATGGTTAAATATGTGGATTGATTGGAGTTTTCAATTATGTCACTGTATTGAATGGAATATTGTTACATATTGTTGGAAGAGTAGTACTGCCAATTGGAAATTAATTTTTTTTATTCATGTATTGTATTACTGGATGAATTAGCTTTACTAAACACGTAAGGGAACTGTGTGAGAAATATTAATTATCTAAGAAACTCTAGGGCAAAAATCTCCCTAGAGTATTACAAGATGAGGCTAAAAAGAATCTCATTGTTAGCGAAAAGTTGGATAGATATTTGGACCTATTGGAGAAGGAAACCATCTCTATCTTCGATGTGCTCATGCAGGAAGAGAAGGGTCTACGTTGTTGATGTGGATCCCAAACGGCACTCCTAATAAAACCCAATACCTTGTGGGTTGTGCAAAGACTACTAAAGACTGAATTGTATAGGTGTATGATGGTGATCAGTAAAACCTTTGAAATACCAATGCCTCTAAGTCTCTGGAACAAAGCCTCCTAGGGGATGGAGTTGAATGATTTTTAAAGTTCACAAAGTAGCAATTTACTTTCAAAGAGTGATGCCATGCCTCGCCAATGATGGCCCGCAGTGTAAGTATGTGATCAATGGTCTAATGTGTAGGTCAAAATCCATCCTATCCTCTAGCTCTAAGTTGCCTACATTGAAGCTCCCCAAAGAGATTCAAAGGGGGGACAATATCATAGAGTTTAGCAAACATGTGGCCCACCATGATCATCTTATAGTTATTGGCATTAACACTAGAGCCCAAATTGTGGATCAAATGAATAATGTGAACTGATCAAGACTGTGGAAAACCTCCTCGGACAACTTGATTGAACAAATTGGCCAAGTGACTATCCATAGCATGAAGACCCAAATTGAAGAGTTGAACCCTTCGTTATCCATTGCTTTGATACTGTTCATTAACCAAACAACCTCTCGGATATATCGATAGGAGAATATGTGACAAGGAAGGAGAAAACCATTTTTTTCCAGTTATACATATAGCCTATAGGACAAAAATTGCAAATTATAAATGTACATACCCAAAACCACTGAGCGGAGGGCAAACCGTTGGGAAACAATGCTTAAGTCTGAAAACCTCCCACCCATATGTAACCAATGGACCTCAACAGAAGGCCATCAACTGTAAACAGGAAACGCATTTTGACCCCGTAAAAAATGGATGGCCCTGCCCATAAAAGCCATTTTTATCTGAGTCCCGTTTCTGAGATAGGTCAGGCGAATTCAAATTTCTGGTAACAGTAGTTTGTATTTCATGCTAACAGGGCGGCAGTGGTTATCCAAGCTAGCTACTGTTGAATTCTTGTGACTACCTACCATCAGTTACCGTATAAATTTATACTCAGGCATTGGGGTGCCTACTACATCCTATTGTAATCACATCTACTAGTGCACAGGAATAAATAAACGTTAACTTCACAACAACGTCCATCCAAACTTTTGGTCTATTGGCCCAAACAAAGAAAAGGGAAATCTATGCATCTTCCCCACAAGCAACGTCACGCTGCCTTGTCACTAGCAATTGATAAAGGTGTCGAAATTTCAGCCGAATCTGTTCAATTTAACTTCTTCTAGAGTAGGCACAAATTTGCCAATTATTATAACCATCTTTAACAGGAATGTGAACATTATTCAGTGTAAAAACTTATAATTTTATCTTAATTAACCTAAATCTGTCTTGAGGGGCCTTTAATTCTGTGTCTAAAGATTCCTATTATGGAATTTCTCATCGTAGTAAAATTTCTAGTTGGGAATAGAGCCAAGTTCGGCACCTAGTCGTTACTAAATTCGGCCTACTGGTTTGCCGTTTAATCAATGTGAAAATCACATGGCCTGGATCTACATTTTAGTTCAGATCTGACATGCACAGTAAAAGCCCTAATGTATGATCATTTTCTCTACTCTGAACAATAATGAAGCTGAACGAAATCAATATAAACGGCATTGGCGATATTGAGATCTTGGCATAGAATATGTATCCGTATATTATCAGCAACATACCTTCTGAGCAGATTCTGAAGCAGAGAGAAATTCTTCGTTGATGGCAAGAGCCCGCTTTTCAATTGTGGATCTGAGATTCCTTCTAGCTTGCTGATTATTGTTAGTGTAGAACGACGAGAGTGTGTTGAGAGATGCAAGAAGATCCGGTGAATCCGTGCGAGCTTCTAGTACTTTCTTTAGCTTGCGAGACAAACCTGGTGCCAGAGCCACCGCCATGACTCTAACTCCAGACCTCCTGTCTTGCCTTCTTTCTTTCTGAATTCTTTCAGCAACTGCCGTGGCGTGGAAAATCCTCTGAATTTATTACATCCATGTTTTTATTAATTAAAGTGGGGTGGAATTGGTTTTTTCTTTTGAATATGTGTTTATTAATTAAATTAATGTTTTGGGTAGTTGGAGTTAAAAAATAATAAATAATAATAAAATTGTGGTTTTAGGGAGTTTTAGATAGATAGATGATGTTATTAATACACATTTAGATGTTAAATTATTGGTTTAATTTCTTAATTTTTTTTAAAAAATATATATATATATATATATATAGAGTTACATTAATTTATTTTATATGGTTACATTTTTACTTTAATTTTTTTAGTTTAGATTTATCTTAATTTTAAATTTCTACAAAGTTTATGTAGCAATCATTAAATCTGCGTGAAGTGAAAACTTATTTTATATATATATATATATATAATAAATCAGTCTATATTCATCTTAATTTTGAATTTTCATCTTAATTAATATCTACTTAGAGGGATCAAATTTGTGTGAGGTGCAACCCAATCATAAATTGAAAAGATATTTGATTCCTTTGGGCACCCAAGAAGCTTAATTTTGAATCTAGTTGTTAGTAAATTAATATTCTTAACTTTCACCACTCGGTGTGTAAGTAAAGCCCCAAGGGTTAGCTCAATTGGTTGAGTCCCCGCTTGGAAGTACTCCCAAATTGAGAGGTCACAGGATCAAATCTCCTAGACGCCCGCGGGGTTAGGCCAAAAAAAAAATTAATATTTTTAACTAATTAGTTAGGACAAAGATAATTCAAAAGATAAAACGTGAGATTTATATATGATTAATACGAGAAATAATAAACATATAATGGTAAAAATATAAATTTGAGTAATTAAAATTTAAAAATTAAATTAAATTAAAGATGTCGCAAAAAAAAAATTATATAAAATATTATTATGGACTATTTAATGTATTATGGACTATTTAATGTCCATAGGGGTCCGTGTAATTGGTCATTGCTATGTTAAAAGTAATGTAAACCAGGAGTTTTAATGTTCAAATCCTCAATGGATCAAACAAACAAACAAAAAAATATGGACTATTCAATGCCTTGTTTATTGTAGTGCTTGTAAATGGGTGTAAACATTTAAATATTGGTGACACAAAAATATGGACTATTCAATGCCTTGTTTATTGTAGTGCTTGTAAATGGGTGTAAACATTTAAATATTGGTGCAAATGAACGTGTTTATTGTAGTGCTTGTAAATGGGTGTAAACATTTAAATATTGGTGCAAATGAACGTCGATAGGAGTGGGGAATATAGAAGTAAGTAAAAACAACATTTAACTAAAATGCCATTAGATAAATTTAATTTGCATTTCCAATTGCAACACCTAAGATAGGAGTGGGGAATATAGAAGTAAGTAAAAACAACATTTAACTAAAATGCCATTAGATAAATTTAATTTGCATTTCAAATTGCAACACCTAAAAAATGTTGACGAGTTGTTTAAAACTCATATCTATCTCTTTTCATATTCTACAGATGCTTGAAATCCATGATTGTGGTACAAACGTCAAATATCTTTACGAAAGAATGCCCATGACTTCATGTAAGCACTAGAGCCACTCCATTCCTTAGACTTGGATCAAACAATCTTCATCCACCAAAACTCAAATAAGTTTCAAATATGCAAAGTATGGCGTCCTCTTGCCTCAAAAAGACCTAAACACTATGTATAGATGAAATATTATTAGATATGAACACTTTCAACACGACATTCGGTAAAGTTCAAAGCTTCGCATATAAGAAATCCAGGGATCTAACCGATAAGTAGTTCTTGTATAGGGAATGGTTTCACATTAAAATAGTCCATATCATCTTCTTTTCGTGGAAATCTTCCATGAAAAGGGTCTGCCCTAAAAAATATCCTCTGCAACATAAGCAAAGCGATGTCTTCTGAGGATGTTGAAGCCATTGAAAAAATGTGATCTCATCAATAGCAAACCTCAAGAATAAAACCAAACCATAAAATACCCAACTTAAAGTTTAACATTATATGTGATCAGGAGCTCAAATTTTAGCTCAAAAATAAAAGTTCTTCGAATGACATGAAACCTGAACGACCGTGTAGTGCTCATCGTCCTTATTCTGGCGCACTTCATTTCGCGTGAAATGGACTCCATATGCTCTCGGAAACGCGATCTATTCGCTTTGCTAAACAAGAAAATTTTGTGCAAGGATGACAGGGATGTTGACTAGGCATCTGTACAGTCTAGTCAGCAAAAAGGCATATTCTAAGGAATATTCTCAAAATATTCCCACAGGTGGACCATTTAGTGGATGATAAGTGGTAGCATCTTATTTGTTGTTGGCGTTGAGTTGGACCAATAAGGTCGTGACACATGGCAAGCCCGGAGGCCGCCACATGCCCTAATAATCGTTGGTCAAAATTTAAGGGCGGAGGCACCGGGGTTTGACCCCGCAACCTCCCACAAGCAAACACCACATCTTACCACTATGCTTGCATGTTGGTTCTAACTTATAAGGGTTGCCGCTTATATTTGAAGTTTACCATATGGTATGGTAGGGAAAATGGGGTTTAGCCCCAAATCATATGTCCAAAGCCCATAACCACCGGTGGGGCTAAAACACTAATGCAGAGTTAACACATTAAACTGTGTTTAAGTAACCTTAACCTCGATTTAATGCTCCTAAAATTGGATTACCACTAAGCGCATTTTAAAGCGCTAAACACACTTAATTAGTGTAATACGCTTAATTAAAGTTAAACCAGGTTAACTTGGTTGTCCACCAATTACGGCGGAACTCCCAGTTTAACTCCAACTAAGTGCAGTTTGCCAGATTTTGTTAGAAAATTATATATTACTGAGCAATGCAACACATAAAATATGCAGAAAACACAAACACACAAAACACATCAAACCATAGAGACACAGATATACGTGGTTCACCCAGTTTGGGCTACGTCCACCCTGCACAGCCAGTGCTTCCTTTCTATTGTCCAGCAAAATGAAGAGACACAACCTACAGCAGATCCGTTGTAATATCCTCTGTTCTCTCTCACAGTCTCCCTATCTGTTTCTCGCTCTGAGAATACACATACAATACACAGTCGCAATACAATGCCCTCATACAAGTGAGGGGTTGCCTTCTAGGGCAAAAAACCCTAAACTAAACATAACTTCTACCGTCAGATCATCTTCCTAATGAACGGCCCAGATTGACTATAAATTACTATGTTTTTACAAGGCAAATTTACATTTGTTTTTAGCTTCGGGGACAGCACCCCCGAAACCCCCCGTTGGGGGGGGCTCCATAAAGTCGCAGCCGCCCCCCCTGGACCCCCAGGCAACGTTTAATTATGGGCGGCGTTGCCGCCCCATTAAGGTACAGGGGTCCAACGTTGTGATACAAAATAAACAAGATAATCAGGCTCCACACCCAACAGATTTGGTGGAGTTTCTCTAGGTGAAACTAGAAGAAGACATAACTAAGGCAGTTTTCGACCAATTTAGGTGTAGAAAGAGGCTAGATAACCATTCTTAGCCATTCTGGACTCAGTGGTGCAAGTTTCAGAAGTAATGGAGCACTTGTAGATGGGATTTTTACACCTTGAAGTTTAAGGATGCCTAGGGCCACCAGAGGGTTAGGCCATATTTGCTTCTCCTGGAGACCAATTAAAGAGCACGAAGAGGCTAGATAGCCATTCTTGGGAATTTTGGACTCAATGGTGCAGATTTCAGAAGCAATGGAGCACTTCTAGATGGGATTTTTCTAGTCTGAAGTTTAAGGATGCCTAGGGCCACCAGAGGGTTAGGCCATATCTACTTCACCTGAAGACCAACTGAAGCACGAGAAGATGCTAGATAGCCATTCTTGGCCATTCTGGACTCAATGGTGTAGGTTTCAGAATAAATGGAGCACTTCTAGATGGGATTTTTCCAGCTTGAAGTTTAAGGATGCCTAGGGCCAGTAGAGGGTTAGGCCATATTTACTTCACCTGGAGACCAATTGAAGAGCAAGAAGAGTCTAGATAGCCAATTTTGGCCATTCTTAGTTCATTGGAACTGGTTTCAAAACCATTTGAGCACTTCTGGATGGGTTTATAGCAAAGTGAATCCTATGAGTGCTATGGACAACCAGCATGTTGAACCAGTTCTTAGAGGATTTTGAGATGGAGATGACCTTGCAGGGATATTCTAGCTTCCATATGTTTGCAGCAGCAGCCTTTGTAGTAGTTTTGTAGCTATTTCTCATCTTTTCTCTTTATGTCTTTTAGAGAAAAAGATTGTTTATGTACTTGCAGCGTTTTGCATGTTGATGCTCTTTCAAATTGGAATATGGGATCTTGATGCAAGATGCCCATATGTTGTTAATAGTTGTGTGCTTGACTGTAGGTCAGCAAGTGCAAGGTAAAAGAAACTTTGTAGGAGTTGTTTCTTTGTAGGAGAAACTTACCATTTCAGTTCAGTACTTTGATGTACTCTTCATGTTGAATATTTAAGCATAATGAGAATGAATCATGCCTTCAGAGTTGTTTCAAGAAGATGTAGCCTGGGAGGGGTGAACTCCTTTAACAATGGATTGTGTATTGTTGTCTGATGCATCTTTCCATTCAATGGTTGTTGATTTCATGTTTTAAAATTTGTTCATGGAATTATCGTAAGAAAAACACTTAAAAGAAACTCTTGGAATAACCTATTGTTCAGTTCAAATCTTATGCACATAAGGAGCAAGCATGTTTATATTCTGAAGGGGAAATTAGTAGAGCAATTACTAATACTCCTCCATTAAGATCAATTGGTATAAGATCTATAAGTTTATTGTTAGCTTGTGTTGCTTTGTGCAAATATGGTTTGACTATTTGCAAGGCGAAATGCTTGCAAGGTTGAAACTGCGGACGAGGAGAAGGAAAACTTGTTGGTGTAGATTCCCAAGTTGGAACAAGGAGAAGGAGGCTAGAGTTGCCACAATATCCACCTCAAGTTTCACCTTCAAATATTCCTGAGGCTTCAGTGAGCATGTCTCTAGGAGGAGAGTCTATAAGACTGGCAAAAGATGAAAGCTTCATAAAGGCTTTCTGGGACATGTCGGGGATGATGAATGTCCTCTATGAAGAGAGGAATTCACAACTGCAAGGTGAAGGCTCTAGACCTCCAAGAAGGAGATTTCATCACCAGGAGAAGACCGTCATAGCAGTAGTGCTAAAGACATGTATAACTTTCAAGAGGCTTATGCAAACCATGGTGATTTTGATTATTTGTTGGAGCAAATTCCTTGTACTTTTTGTGAATATTTTGACCATTGTGTGGCTATGTGTGAGCAACGCATGGTAATGGTTAAGAGGATGGACCAAATTTTGGGCATCAAGAATATTGACTCCCTTTCACAAGAGAGAACTTCTATGTCTGTGAACAAGAAGAAGTTTTTATGTGTTCATTGCCAAGTGCATGGATATGATATTGAACATTGTTGGAAGCTACATCCGGAACTTCGTTCGAGGAAAGGTAAAAGGGTTATGTCACATGATTCAAGGGAGACAAAAGGTAGAAAAAAGGGTTATTTCACATGATTCAAGGGAGACAAAAGGTAGCAAAAAGGGTTTTTCAAAATCCTAAGCGACCTCCTCAGGACAAGATGGTGCAAAAAGAGAACCCACAAGCCTAGGAGAGGCAAGATTGGGTAGACTTCTTGTAGAGTTGTTTGGAAAGTTTTGTAATTATTTGTTGTCATTACCTTTCGAAGGTATTTTTGTAAAGTGAACATTATTGTCACTATGTTTAGCAAGTAGATGTTTTTTTCTTTGATGTTATTTTTTTGGCTTGATAGTTCACATGTTTATGGACTTTGTGAATGTACAAATTGTTGTTCAGAAATTGTCTACTAGTTGTCTCATATTCACTGATACAAGTATTCGTGTTGAAACTTGTGTGAATGAATCCTATTGTTAAGATTGTTTAAAGATAACTATGTTTTGTAGTCAAAGCCAAACATTATGAAAAAATTTGTAGAAAATTACTTATATGTACAAGCTCTGTTTGCTAAAGCAAGTTGATTTGTTTCTGATCTCTGGGATGGGGTCAAGTTTGTCTTCAAGAGAGAAGCTTCAAGATGAAGTGTTTTTTTGGAGCCGTGTAAAGATGAGTTTTAAGAGAATATTTAGATTCCACTCGTCAGTGTTTGTTCTACAACAACAATCAGAATTATCACTTAATTCTTAACAGGACAATAGGTCTTTATGAGGAAGATAAGTGAAGTGCCTTGATTAGGGCTTGAAGGGCACCAAATGAAATTTTTACATTGCAATTGAGTTTTGGGATATTTATGAGTTTTGACTTCTTCAATTTGATATTTGAAAGTGTTCTTTTGGAGACCAAAATATTTAAGTGGGGAGGTATGATCAAGAGCTCAAATTTTAGCTCAAAAATAAAATTTCTCATAATGACATGAAACCTGAACTACTGCGTAGTGCTCGTCGTCCTGATTCCGACGCACTTCGTTTCGCGAAATGGACTCTGTATGCTCCCGGAAACGCGATCTGTTCGCTTTTATAAACAAGCAAGTTTTGTGCAGGGATGACAAGGATGTTGACTAGGCATCCGTACAGTCCAGTTAGAAAAAGGCATATTCCCACAAGTGGACCATTCAGCGAATAACAAGTGGCAGCATCTTATTTTTTGTTGGCGTTGAGTTGGACCAATGAGGTCACGACACGTGGCAAGCCCGGAGCTCGCCACATGCCCTAATAACCGTTGGTCAAAATTTTAGGGCAGAGGCACCAAGGTTCGACCCCGCGACCTCCCACAAGAAAATGCCACGTCATACCACCCTGCCCGCATGTTGGTTCTTAACTTATAAGGGTTGCCGCTTATATTTCAACTTTACCATATGGTATGGCGGGGGAAATTGGGGGCCAGCCCCGAATCATATGTCCAAATCCCATAACCACCGGCGGGGCTAAAACAGTAATGCAGAGTTAACACATTAAACTGTGTTTAATTAACCTTAACCTCCATTTAATGCGCCTAAAACTGGATTACCACTAAGCATAGTTTAAAGCGCTAACAGTGCTTAATTAGTGTAATGCGCTTAATTAAAGTTAAACCAGATTAACTTGCAGTCTACCAAATATGGCAGAACTACCAGTTTAACTCTAGCTAAGTGCAGTTTGCAAGATGTGGTGGAGTTTTTCTAGGTGAAACTGGCAGAACTCATAACTAAGGCAATTTTCGATCAATTTAGATGCAGAAAGAGGCTAGATATCCATTATTGGCCATTCTGGACTCAGTGGTGTATGTTTCAAAAGCAATAGAGCACTTCTAGATGGGAATTTTCCACCTTGAAGTTTAAGGATGCCCATGGCCACCATAGGGTTAGGCCATATTTGCTTCACCTGGAGACCAATTAAAGAGCAAGAAGAGACTAGATAGCCATTCTTGGGCATTTTGGACTCAATGGTACAGGTTTCAGAAGTAGTGGAGCACTTTTAGATGGGATTTTTCTAGCTTGAAGTTTAAGGATGCCTAGGGCCACCGGAGGGTTAGGCCATATCTACATCACCTGGAGGCCAATTGAAGCACAAGAAGAGGATAAATAGCCATTCTTGGCCATTCTGGACTCAATGGTGTAGGTTTCAGAAGCAATGGAACACTTATAGATGGGATTTTTCCAGCTTGAATTTTAAGGATGCCTAGGGCCACCAGAGGGTTAGGCCATATCTGCTTCACCTAGAGACCAATTAGAGAGCAATAAGAGGCTAGATAACCATTATTGTCCATTCTATGTTCATTGGAACAGGTTTCAGAACCATTTGAGCTCTTCTGGATGGTTTTCTAGCCTATGGGTGCTATGGACAACCAACATGTTGAACCAATTCTTAGAGTATTTTGAGATGGAGATGATCTTGCAGGGATCTTCATGTCTCCATATGTTTGCAGCAACAGCCTTTGTAGTAGTGATGTAGCTAGTTCTCATCTTTTCTCTTTATGCGTTTTAGAGAAAAATATTGTTTATGTACTTGAAGTGTTTTAGTACATGTTGATGCTCTTTCAAATTGGAATAATGGATCTTGATGCAAGATGCCCATGTGTTGCTGATAGTTTCATGCTTGATTGTAGGTCAGCAAGTGCAAGGTAAAAGAAACTTTGTAAAAGTTGTTTCTTTGTAGGAGAAACTTACCATTTCAGTTCAACACTTTGATGTAATCTTAATGTTGAAACTTTGAGCATGATGAGAATGAATCATGCCTTCATAGCTGATTCAAGGAGATGTACCCCAGGATGGGTGAACACCTTCAATAATGGATTGTGTATTGTTGTTTGATGCATCTTTCCATTCAGTGGTTGATGATTTCATGTTTTAAAATTTGTTCATGGAATTACCGTTATACAGACACTTAAATTGTTTTTTTTGGAATAACATGTTGTTCAGTTCAAATCTTATGCACATAAGAAGCAAGCATGTTTATATTCTAAAGGGGAACTTAGCAGTGCATTTACTAATACTTCTCCATTCAATTAATATGCATCTTAATGTGAGACAAAGGACTCAAAAACTTCCCAAAAAGTGCTTGCACATTGGCGTGTCCATATTTTCAGATAGCATACCATGCCATGTCAATCTGAAGCAAAAGAGAAGAAACCAAGTGTTTTGGACAATCCATGGAATTGTATGGAAATACAAGGTGAAAAGGAATGCCAAAACTGTTTCAAAAGTTCTCTATGGAAGGTTTTCATGCAGAAGCTGAAGAAACAACCTGGAAATCATTAATATTATCAATAAAATTAAAATTTCAAGTCTATAGAAAAAAACAAATGTTCCCCCCTTTATATTTTCTCAAATGCCCAATTAATTTGGTACATTTTTTGAAGATTAATGAAATGTTCAAAGCCACTGATGATGAAAAACACTACCTTTGACCATTTTTTAAGTGCCCATCCATGTTTCTAAAGATTAATGAGATTTTGTAGGCCACACATGATGAAAGACATGTTTTTCAAAATTTCTCAATGCCCAAATAACATTTTTTCCTTTCTTTGAATATTAATGGAACTTTAAAGCCCACATTTAGTGAAAAACATTCCATGAGAGATTTCCTTAGGAGCACAGACCAAAAATGACATCATTTTGAATATACTGTTTGGATTATTTTTAAGAAAACACTTATACATTATATTATATTTTATATGCCCTTTAAAATACGAGTTTTTGAAAGAATATAGAAACATCGATTGTTAGATGTCAAAATATGTTAAACATTCATACAATAATGGTATTAACATCCTTGAAGCAACAAGCTATAAGAAACTATGATCTTAAATATGTTTCAACTTTCCACTTCATTGAAACGAACAATGATTGTCAGGATTAGGCATATCCCACCTTTAAAATGGCATTTGTTGGCTTTTCAAACCAACCAAGCTATTTTGCTTGGTGCTTTGGGTTTTTCCACCCTTGAAGAAAAAAACACACACAAAAAAAACACATATATATGACTCCTAATACAAAAATATGCTTAGAAGAGTCACCAATACAAAAATATGCTTGGAAGAGTCAAAATTAATGACGGAGAAACTATGAAAGAAATGATCAACTTCAAGGTGAGACTAGCTCAACCTAAGAGTGCCTGCTCATAGGCCACTTCACATGCACGACCCAGATCTTGCAATATATGGGGAAATTCAATGATCCAACTTTCCACAGGTAGCACACTTTTTGCGGCTCCTTTCTTTGCTCAGGTATGGTGGCCCTCAGCTCTATGCAACTCCACATTCCTTTATGCTCGGTGTTAGGAGGAGGGCCAAATTGCATAATGTTACACAACATTTTGTCACTGTCCCTACAATCCCCATCCCACACATTGGAGGATAATTTCTGTGACTAATAAGAAGTTTCATGCCTTGCAAAGACCATCATTGTATCCATTGCCATGAGGACAACATTCCTTCTGTTGACAATTTCCTAAGCAGACCATCAAAAACACATTTTTTGCCTTGGCGCTAGTAGACTGTTATGCCCTCGCGCCGATGAGGAAGATTAACACTGGGCCCCACGCCCATTGGCACTCTGTCCCAGTGAGCTACCCGTGCCAACCTATTTATGGAATGTTTTTTAAATATAGAGGTGAAGTTTCTATCCTAACAACTTCGTGGGCGAGTCTTCTGGAGTGGTTCGACTGAATAACCACAACCCCCCTCCTTTGGCCTCTTGTTTCCACATTTTTGGGAAACCTCCCAAGGGATAAGGCCTCCCTTCCACCATTGTAGGGATGCCAACCTCATCCTCTCCCTCTATAAATAAAGCCATCTTCCATTGATGAGCTAGCTGAACATATTATAGCTGAAAGGCTGAAGAGAATTCCTGAACTTTTTGCTAGAAAGATAGAACGGAAAGAGACCTTTGTCGAGAGAGTTTAGGTTTGTGTCCTCACCTCGTCTAAATTCCCCAACGATCCTTCAAGACGTGCTTCGACTAAACCCGGCTGAAGGAGGCTACGACGTCAAGGCTCCAGTTATAACTCTTTCTTCTATTTATATATATACATGACTATTGTCTGGTTCCCATCTTGCGTTAATGTGTTTTATTTGACGCAATATGCTTAACCTTCCTTGACTAGTTAATTGATTATGAATGAAATCATTATGTTGTATGTTGCTCTTGTTTTCTTTTCTGCGTGCAGGTATCCGAGCACTGTTGCAGAAGGATTGTGACCCGTCGAGACAGAGATCAAGAGGCCACCACCATCACAGCGACGACAACGTTGGAATCCAGGTAGGTCGATCTACCATGTCCTTTTCATTCATTAATTAGGAACCTACACTTTAGCTTGTCCCTTTGTTACTAGACCAACTCTAGGGCTAGAGGGATCGTCTCTGTCAGCAAAGAGGATTTAACTTCCCAACGGATTGGCGACTCCGCTAGGGAGTTTCCTTTGAGTTGGTCACTCTTTGAGGTCTTAGTCATTTGACGAGTTTAGTTGAACGACCTTTTCGATGTTTTTTCCTATGCTTTTCATCAATTACGATCTTTTAGTTTTTGCTTGAAATGGTGAGTCTGGTCTTGGCTAGGAGAAATTATTTGTTCTTCTTTTTTAGGCATTTGCGCTTTTATTTTTCTGACAGTCGCACCGATTGGCGCTAGTTGTCAGTTAGCAAGCCGCGCCAATGGGCCATTGGTGCTAGTTTTCAGTTAGTAAGTCACGCCAGTTGGTGCTAGTTTCACCCACCAAATTCGTGCCAATTTTAGTGTGTGTGAAAAATTAAGATTTTTCCCTAAGTCCTTCACCAGTGTGTCTTTCCCTTCTGGTCCTTTTCTTTGTATGATTTACATGTTCTCCCCTTCACTCAAGTGGATTTGATTAGATTGTTGGTTTTGTTTTTTGGTTGTTTTTCCTGTTTGGACGTGCATCCTTACATCCTAGTTTTTTCTAGGACTATACATCAATTGCCTGGTTGCATGCTTCGCGAGACATCGTCGTGCTGATTGAGTCGGTATCCTTGCTTGGTGAGCCATATCTAGTTGATTGCCTTTTGATTTTTGGTTGATTGAATGTTCAAGTTTCAAGTGTCTGTCTGAGTTCATTTGGTCTGCTTGTTCACTTGTGAGCATAGATTACATTGCTCGTTGTTTAGCTGAAAAGTCTCTTGTCTATTATTGCTTCATGTAAAGGGGAATGAATGCCTTGTTTTGAACCCCCACTTTGGAAGTTCTCTTTTGCTTGAACTCATATGTCTTGTAGCCTTTTAAGGAATTTCGTTACAAAGTGTTTAAAACAACGATTTCATTCTTAGTGTTTGTTTGCATTCATCCTCCCATTAAGGAAATTTGCGTTAATTTAGTTTTCATATCAGAGTTTGCTTTCATTAAAATGCATTAGATCACATTGCATTGAAAAGTCTTTTTTGAGATCCATCATTGAACTTAGGTTACATTGTTTAATGATTGAAAGCTAAAAATCGCATTGAGCGCATTCTCTTTCATTAAAAGCATGCATTAAGTAGATTCTCATTTCATTGAAAAATGCATTGAGTGCATTCTTATTCTTTTAAAAGAAAAGGAAATTGTGCATAGATTACAATTGCATAGTTTTCAAAAAGAGGATTTTGCATAGATTACATTGCACAATTTGCATCGTTGAATGTTTTCGATTACTTTTGAATAGTGAAAGTCATCTAGTTTGGAAACTTTTCATTTGCAGTATTTTGCATCATTGTTTGAAACTCTTCCCTTAACTATATAACATTCATCGAATGGAAAGATTTCTTTTCTCATATAGCTGCATATAGGAGATTGTCAGATGACATTCGATAGGGCCTTGAAACTGAGACATTAATTCAAGATCAACTGTAAATTTATTCAATTAACCTAAGGAAGCATTGGAACCTAATGCAAACATTTTTAGAGGTCTAGGCTAGTGATGTGTTTCGACATCGTTAAACCTAGTAGCTGTCGTTCGCCACCTGGATTTAGACAACACTAGTATAGATTTGTGCTCCCCATACCATCACGTATATAAAGGGAGACCCTCATAGGTTGCAATCCTTTATCTATAGGAAGCTGATTCTGCCGCCCTGTAACCGTGATACACCGAACACAACATTCGAGGAGACTACCTGCACGCACGTTAAGTCCTTGATCATTTCTCTTTCATTTGATCACCAAGGTGTATATGGAAGTTCACGGAAACTTGGTACACCCTCTTGCTTAGATTATCTGAGTAGTCATTTTGGTCTTTTCGTGACTCTCTAAAAAGTGAAAATATCATCGAGCGCTTGTCTTTCACGCTCGTTTCAACCTGAAAGTGATAGAGTCTTCTTTTGCTCGTCTCTCTACTCTTAAAATATGAAACGATGAATTTTTGTTTCAATGTCTTAAAATATTAACTGCCCACGATCTATTCCTGGTTAAAGTTACCTTCCTTATTGTTTTTTTTTTACGGTTGTTTCCAAATGGAAACTTTTCTGGAGTTTACCAACCAAGGAATCCCCTCCGAAGGGAATCCTGGTCCTTTTCTTCTCTTGGGAATGTTGGTGCTCCTTATATGGAAACATTGTCCTTTCTTGGGTTAATTGTTGGGTTGCCTGTTTGGTTATTCTCGACCTCTGTGGTCTTCAGTATTCCTCCCTCTGTACAACCATCTCCTCCACCTGAACAACATCATGCTGATTCTAAGGTGGGCCTCTCCCCTTCTTCGCCTATTTCTTCATCCTCCTCTTCTACTTCGCCTAGTGAAAGTCAAGATTCTAGTAACCAGGTGGCTAAGAAGAAGAAGAAGAAGACGAAAAGGAAGAAGTCAAATAAGAGAGAGGCTAACTCTGCGGCTATTGTGCCTCAGACACCTTCGCCTGATAAACCATCCAATATTCCTCGGAAATTCAAATTCCCTTGGATGTTGTGCAAAGGTGACCACCTTCTTCAAGACTTCCCTGGCATTCCCAAGGTACTTGAAGCATGGTTCGATGATCGTCTGTCGTTTCCTTTGGCTTCTGGAAGTCATATTGGTGGCACATCTTCGACTAGCCATGGTAAGACTCATAAGAAACAGGGTAAGATTACCAATCCCTGTAAGTTGTGTGAAGGGCATCATCCTATTCACCTTTGTTCGTACATGGATGAAGCCACGAGAGTGTTGGACAACCATATTGTTTCTGCACTCTGGCTTCTGGTTAGTTACCGAAAACTTTCTTCGAGTCCTCTGCTAGCTGATTCAACGATCGGTCAAGAGCCATCCTTGGTCGATCTTGCTCCCTCGAAAATTCAAATACAAGATTGTTCCCAACCAACCATTGGTCGTGGAATCGGTTGATCTGACCTCGCCTATGGTTCATCAGGTCTTTTCTGTCGAGAGTGGATCTCATGCCGCTCACGTTCTTCTTGTTTCTTCAGATTCCTCGGACTTGGAAAAAGATTCTCCCATCCCTGTAGTTCAAGAAGCTACTCCTCTTGCTCCCATGATGAAAGTCCAGGAGGATGCTCCTCTTGCTCTGGTAACACCAGGGGATGACCATCTCAATTCAATGGTACCCCCTCCAAGTAGTTTGGTCGCTTCCTTCGATTGGAGTCGATTTTCGGGATACCGCCTTCCTTCTTATGTGCCTTTTGAGATCACGGTACATACCTTTGATGTGGCCATACCTAGCACGATTATAGATGAAGGTGTGTCTGCTAGTATTTTGTCTTCAACTACCTGGAAAGATTTTGGTTCTCCACCACTTGTGCTTGTTACATAGAATCTGTTGACATTTAATAGAGGAACCAGTCAACTATTAGGGGTCCTTCCGGAGTGGCCTATCACTTTGGGAGGGAAAACCGTCTATATAGATGTAATGGTGGTTCAAGGTCCTCAGATTTTAATTTACTCTTGGGGCGCGACTATGCTTATGCCATGGGTGCACTTGTCTCTTCCCTCTTTCGTATGATCAACTTTCCACTCAAAGGTCGGATCGTGACCAATGATCAACTTTCATTCTTTGGTACTGATGTGGTAGCTGGACTGCCATCGTCTCTTCCATATCTTTATCCACCAGTTGTATCCTCTTGACTGCAGGTTAATTATGTGGCCACGTGTTTGTTGCCTTCGTCTAGTGATAGTGCCGTTGGGTACCATCTACTGGGGGCATTCGATCGCGATTTCCAAGACGTTGTTCTCCCATCATATGCGAACCTCTTGGAAGCCATGACTTCTTATTCAACATGATGAAAGGTATCGGAGTATGGTTCATTTTATTGTCAAGCTCCTTAAAAAATGGAACAAGGTCGTCGAAGCATGGTTCATTTTCTTGTGTCAAGCTCCTTAAAAAATGAAACAAGGTCATTAGAGCAGAGTTCCTTCTCTTGTGCCAAGCTCATTTAAAAAATGAAACAAGGTGTTATGAGGATAGTTCGTCTTCTATGTCAACCTCGTTAAAAAATGAATTAGATCTCACGAGGATAGTTGTTTCACTGTGTCAACCTCGTTAAAAAATGAAACAGGTTCCCTTTTCCATTCAAGTCTTTGATTAGATCTCGTAAAATCCAAGTCGAGTCTTTCACCTGATCTCGTAATTGAACCTTCACTCCATCCGCTTTTCATTCATTGCAGCTGGACTGAAGCTTGGGGGGCATGTACCTCGAATTGAGTCACCATGCTGGGGGCATGCAAACTTATTTCAAGAATAGTTTGTTTCCGTTTCAAGCTTGTGTAAAAATGAAACCAACTTCAAGCAAAGTTTCCCATGTTTTCGAGCTTGCGTAAAAATGAAACCATCCTCATTTTACCCCTCGTGATTGCCATTTTATCAGCCTGTTTTTACAGATGAGCCTTGGTTTTCTCATTCCGTCATCAGCATCCGCTTGGCTGATCATACGCCTTCACTTGATTGTTTTACCCATTCCTGAGGAACCGTTGTAATGAGTGGTCTTGTTAGCCAACCTCTTGACCTTTACTTGTTCTAAGCAGTTCCACCATCACCATAACTAGTTGCTACCCTTAATACCACTCGTTCCTTCAGGTGGAGTCATCTTTCAGCTCTTTTCTGACTCTCTAAAACTAAAAATATTGTTGAGACTCTTGTCATTTTGAACTCGTTAAATGGCTGCGAAACGATATCTACCTGGTCCGGTATACATTTACCCCTTTTTCAAGTTGGGATAGATTATTTACAAAAAAGGAATACCTTAGCCTATCGTGACTAAGAGGTTCTCCCATATTTTGTTTTCTACCTTTTTGGGTATGAGGGACTATTTACGAAAAGGGACCTGCTGGAGTTTCCTTTTTCGCTCCTTTTCAAACTCTCTAAACATGAAAATATGCCGATTTCTTCCTTTGTCAGACTCGTTAAAACTAAATGACATCAGAAATCATCACCATGACGTACCCTAGTTCCTCCTTCCTAGGGCACGTAAAATGTACTAGGATGGATTTGTCCGAAGGGCAAACTTACATGACAAGCATATGCTATCCCCTTCAAGCTTGCTTTCCAAAAATAATTAGGGTACTTGCCAGAAATGGTGGGGGAAAATGGAACCAGTTTTAGTTGTGTTGGCAATATGTTGCTCTTGAACATGACACTCATTTGCATTAGTGTCGAGTTGGAGACATCTCATTTCGTCATTTTTTGCCTCCATGGGTTTTGGTAATATTTTTTGACCTCTCATCTACTCTTTGCCATGTCATCATGACCTCAGATCCCTTGATGTCAAATACTGCCAAATCCAGAGTCGTGTCGCTGATATGTTCAAGAGAAGTTTGCCTCTGCAATTTCAACCTCCCTTTTATTCTCTATTGGTCATGATTCATTATCATCATGCTCCTCTGTCTCGTGTCGATGATGTGGGAAACATTATAGCCCTCCTTCGACCTGGTCACTTCCTGTCGACTTCAACTCATTATCCAGGAAGCTAATCTAGAGACTCCCTTCTGGTACCTTGGAGCCTGCATGCCTCAATGGAAAGTTCTTCACATTCGACCTTAGGTCCACATCATTGGCCTTCAATCGAGTGATTATACGGGTGTTCGATGCTATATCACTATTCACATTCCGTGTATTGTACCTATTGTACCTTGAGAGCCATTGTCATTATTGGTGGTTTCTCTTGTGCATGTTAACAACTTTCATCATTGGTTGTTAATTAGGTGATTTTCTTGCATGTTCGACTTCAACTCACATATTCGCATGCTTGAAATTGTACTTGTTCGAGTTGGGATGGAGCGCAAGACCCTGGGTTTTTTTTATAAGATCGAGGCTGTGGGATATTTTGGTTTATCGTGACTCATTTCATGACTCTTTTGATTGGGTGGTTGCGACCATACTTGAGTCTATTTGTTGATCCTCACTGCTGGATGGCTATGTCCATACCACAGATCTCAGTTTATATATGTACTCTATTATGGATGGCTGCGCCCATGCCGCATGTTCATGTATCAGAGATATCAGTTGTATTTGTACTTGCAGGTCTTCTGACAATGGTGTTTGGTTCGAACGCATTCTCATAAAGCATTTCACCCCTCCCTCTCCCTCGGACCTCAGGGGCATCTGTTACACAACATTTTGTCACTGTCCCTGCAATACCCATCTCGCACATTGGAGGATCATTTCTGTGACTAATAAGAAGTGTCATGCCTTGCAAATACCATCATTTCATCCCTTTCCATGAGGACAACATTCCCTATGTTGACAATTTTCTAAGCAGACCATCAGAAACACATGTTTTTGCCTTGGCGATAGTAGACAGTTATGCCCTCGCGTCGATGAGGAAGATTAACACTGGGCCCCGTGCGTATTGGCGCTTTGTCCCAGTGAGCTACCCGTGCCAACCTGTTTATGAAATGTTTTTTAAATATAGAGGTGAATTTTCTATCCTAACAACTTCGTGGGCGAGTCATCTGGAGTGGTTCAACTGAATAACCAGGGCCCCCCTCCTTTGGCCTCTTGTTTCCACCTTTTGGGGAAACCTCCAAAGGGATAAGGCATCCCTTCCACCATTGTAGGGATCCCAACCTGCTCCTCTCCCTCTATAAATAAAGCCATATTCCATTGATGATCTAGCTGAACATATTATAGCTAAAAGGTTGAAGAGAATTCCTGAACTTTTCGCTAGAAAGATAGAACAGAAAGAGACCTTTGTCGGGAGAGCTTAGGCTTGTGTCCTCACCTCATCCGAATTCCCTGACAATCCTTTGAGACACGCTTCGACATCAAGGCTCCAGTTGTAACTCTTTCTTCTATTTATATATATACATAACTATTGTCTGGTTCCCATCTTGCGTTAATGTGTTTTATTTGATGCAATATGCTTAACCTTCCTTGACTGGTTAGTTGATTATGAATGAAATCATTGTCTTTTATACTGCTTTTGTTTGTTGATCTTCATGCAGGTATTCGAGCACTGTTGCAGAAGGATTGTGACCCGTCGAGACAGAGATCGAGAGGCCACCAACATCACAGCGACGACAACGTTGGACTCCATGTAGGTTGATCTACCCTGTCCTTTTCATTCATTAATTAGGAACCTACACTTTAGCTTGTCCCTTTGTTGCTATACCCACTCTAGGGCTAGAGGGATCGTCTCTGTCCGCAGAGAGGATTTACCTTCCCAACACATAATCACACTCAGGTCTAGAATTTCAAATCCCCTCTACCTGTTAGATGAAAAATTGATAATGTTTTTGCATTTTCATGCCCTTCATTTTACGTTCTATACACATTTGTGAGTGTCAACCTCCCATTATCTCTTTCAACTAATATTTCATCTCAACTATTATTAATCTCCCTCCAAGAAAGCCTTGTTTTTTCTTAAGGTAGCATATGTGTTTTGAGATAACATACAACCATACTTTTAAAGATTTTATAAGGTTTTTTAGCTTTTGGGGTTAATAGTTTTGATTATGTACTTAAATTTTAACATGTGAAAGACACTAAAGAAGGCCACATACTTAGGATGATGAGGATCCTCAACCACCATTGGATGAGATGGAGTTATGCATCCCTTTAGCCATATTAGAGGTGGAAAACATGCCTTAAGAGGATAATACTAAACAAAAGTAACCAGTTGTCAAATAACCATTGCCCATCACAAATGAACACTATTATCATTCATGCCTTAGCATTCCAACATTAATCACACCAACTCATACACTCATTAAATTAGCTTAACTTACTTAAGTGTTGTAACTTTATACCTAGGTATTAATATAACAAATTAAATAATTCTTCCCAAGATAAAGTGGAATGTATGTATATTTCACAATAAGGTAAAATAATTTATATGAATTCAAAAGCTACTAACAAATTGAGTGAGGGTGAAAAATTTTCCACGTAGCTATAGGTTTAGTTGCATTGGTCCTTTCTACAATTAACCACCCCTTATCTAGACCCTGATACCACAAGGGCAAATTTGTACAACAGTCCCATATAATAATGAGCAAAAAAAAACCTCTCAAAGAATAACTTCATAGGATAAACTCCTCATTGACTTTAGGAACCATACAAAGTGATAGAAACCCCTTTTTTGAGCTTTACATGACACAAGAGTGAGCCTTCTTCACTATTACACTATGGCTCAATAAATTCCTCATTATAATTCCTTCCCATGTGGGTCACTTACTCCAATGCTTATAATGAGTTCCCTGCATGATTTCATTGTACAACCTTAAGTTTCAAATTGGTGTTACACAAGCATTGGCTCAAAACAAGAGTGGCTCTCCTCTCTCTTTTCTTTGCATGCAAGTTCAACTCCATTTCCATGATCTAGGTGGATATTAGTGGCCACTCGCCTATTCCACTTTGGGCCCCACCATTGTCTCTTCAGTTTTTCAGTTTCAGCACAACTTACTATTTTTAGCATTTTTTTCGGGTCTTGAACTTCCGGAGCCATTTTGAGGCCCTAAGCGAATTTTTTTGGGAAAACCGAGAGCAACTTGGGTCTATGGACCGACGTTGCTCACTCAAAATTTGTAGTCCTCGGATAGATATTTCTAACGAGGTATGGTTCGCGTCAAACGAAGATTGTATGCCAAATTTACGTCCCTGGAAAGTTGAAACACCAATTTACCCAAACAAGGCCCATAGTTTTGGCGCTTCATCTCCTAGGGTTAGGGTTTTGGATGTTCAGGGTTTTCCATTGTTTATAAATAATAAACATGCCCTCGATCCTCATTGTAACTCAATTCAAAAGCCTGTAGCTGCCACATCTCTTCTCAGATATAATCTACCAGTGCCCTAGTTAGTTTATTTCCATTATGTCTGTAAGCAAATTTAAGTTCTTTGATATTAATGAAATGAAGTGTTATTTCTGCTGCATCTTTGTATTTATGGTTATATGTGTATTCTGTTGCGTTCCCGCATAAATCCAGACCAGTGGTATTAGAGCGGTCTGCTTTTTCTCGATCCTTCTTTGCATGTCCCCAACGAGGTCGGGGTATAAGGATTTAGGGCTCGATCTGGTGGAACCTTTGCAAGATCAGCCTCACAAACCTTGACGGGCAGCCATGGGGGAAGAAAAGAAAGATGAGGGAGCAGGATATCCTATCAAAATATTGCTCGACGAGGCCCTCGAAAAACAAAGGAACGCGATGATGGATAACTTTGCCCAGATCCTTCAACGACTGCCCACTGACTGCGCATCTGCATCCAACAACCACTCTGGAGGCACGACTCCCTTTAAGGTACAAGTAAACTTTGGCATTCCCATATTTGAGGGTCAAATAGACGAAGATGTAATAGATAGATGGTTGAATCTATTAGAAGGATATTTCTCGGTTCATGACTTTTCCGATCGGGAGAAGATTATTTTTGCAGTCCTCAAAGCTACCCCCCATGTCAAGGAATGGTGGGAAACCTACAGTGAGAAAAAGGACGAGACAAAACCCTCTCTGTTCTCAGCCGTACCCACTTGGAATTCTTTCCGAGATGCCATCAAGGAACAATAATATCCCGTGGGGAGCTATGAGGACAAGTACATACAATGGACCATGCTGCGGCAACAAAGGGATCAAGATGTGCATGAGCTGACGAATCTGTTCCATACCCTACGCACAAAGTTGGGTATCAAAGATTCAGAGAAACATTTGGTGCTAAAGTATCAAAGTTGTCTGCACAGATACATTTAGGAGGAAATGGAGTTCCTTGAAATTTCCTCGCTTGGTACGACATACCAGTATGCTGCCAAGATTGAGCAAAAATTCAAACAAAAGAAGCGATACTTTGGATCTGCGAATCAAAAGCAAGGGAAAGGTGCCCCCAAACTGCAGAGCAAAGGACAAAGCCAAGGCATGGTGGCCCAATACAAATTGCCAAAGCCACAAGCAAAGAACAGCACTGTGAAGCCAAAGAAGGACATGGGAAAGTGGTGTGAGTTCCATAACAGCTCCACTCACAACACAAGTGAGTGTTGGGCCAAGCAGTCGCTGGTGGTCGAGATGAGGGCTTTTGAATCAGATGCACGCTCTGACTCTGAATCAGAGCCAGACAAGGGGAATGAAAAAGGGAAGCAGATTATTGATGCGGAGCCCAACGCCACTGTTTCCACTGAAAAGATCTAGAAGGAGGAACCAGAAGATCCAGAGGAGGAAAAGCGTCTGTTCCACTCCCAGATGTGGGTAAGGGGTTCCCCGCTACAGTTCATTATCGACAATGGGAGCCAAAAGAACCTCATTTCAGCATATATCGTAAAGCAGTTGGGCTTGCTGACCACAACGCACCCATAACCATACACCATCGTGTGGCTTCACCAAGGGCGAGATCTTTGCGTCAACCAGCAGTGCCACCTTCCCTATAGCATCAAGCCCTTCATGGATGAAGTATTGTGTGAAATTGCTCCTATTGACGTTTCTGATGTATTATTAGGCCACCCATACTTGTGGAAGAAACATGTTGTGTATGAGTCCCGACCTCGTGCTGTTATTGTTACTTTGGGAAATAAGTTGTACAGGATACCAGAGGTGCCACCACCTCCCACTATCTCTCTGGTTACTGCAAAAAAATGCAGTAAGCTCATTTCCCAAACCAGGAAATTTGTTTTCCTGATGATCCGCCCCCAGGGCAAGAAGAATATTGTGGCCACGACCTCCAAACATGGCTCCTCTGCACGACAACAACAAATGGACAAGGCTGTGGAGGAGTACGGGGACATCTTCACCTCAACCACAGGGGTGCCTCTGCACTGTCAGGTCAAGCACCCCATTGACCTGACCCCAGGTGCGTCGCTACCCAATGGACCGATCTATAGGCGTTATGTTCTAGAGAATGATGAAATCAAGAGGCAGATTCAAGAGATGCTGCAGAAAGGTCACATCTGTCCAAGTTCATCGCCCTGTAGGAGCCTGATCGTGTTAGTATAGAAGAAGGATGGGACTTAGAGACTCCGTATTGACTATCAGGAGTTGAAAAAGATCATTGTCGAGAATAGGTACACGATCCCATGGATTGATGACCTTCTGGACCAACTCAAAGGGGAAAAATATTTCAACAAGATCGACTTGAAGTCTAGGAATCACCAGGTACCGATCGAACCCTCGGATGTGTGGAAGACTGCCTTCAAAGCCAAGGAGGGCCTTTTCGAATGGATCATCATGCCTTTCAGGTTGACGAATGCTCCCGCAACATTCATGGGGATGATGGATGACATCTTGCATCCATTCACCAACTCATTTGTAGTGGTGTACTTGGATGATATCCTGATCTTCAGCCAGACTTGGGAAGAGCACCTCCACCACATCCGAGAAGTCCTCCAAACACTACGGCAACACAAGTTGTGTGCCAATTTTGAAAAGTGCACTTTTGGTATGACACGGGTTCAATATATGGGATACATTATTGATGAAAGGGGGGTGCATGTGGATCCAGCCAAGATCCAAGTCATTCGGGATTGGCCAGCCCCAACCACTCTAACAGAGATTCGCAGCTTTATGGGTCTTGCTAATTTGTACCGTAGGTTCGTGTTGGGATTTTCTCATATCACTTGGCCCCTGAGTCAAGTCACCGAGGGAGGAGAGAAAAAAAATTTATTTTGGTCGGAATCTCAATAAAAGGCATTCATAGAATTGAAACATCGCCTCTGTTCTGCCCCAGTGGTCACATTACCAGACTTGCAACAACCATTTGAGATCGAGACAGATGCCTCTGACTATGCTATTGGGGCAATTCTTACTCAACAGGGGCATCGAGTGGCATATCACAGTGAGACATTGTCCGACACAATTCGCAAGTATCCCACTTACGACAAAGAAATGTATTCCATTGTTCAGGCTTGTCGACAATGGAAGCATTACATTTTGGGGAAGAAGACAATCATCCACATAGACCACCGACCCCTACAGTTCATACAGACACAAGGGAAGTTGCAGAATGATCGCCATCAGAAGTGGTCCACATATCTGCAACAATTTCATTTGAACATTAAGTACAAGAAGGGTAGCACTAATAATGTTGCAGACTGCCTCAACCAACCACCGATCGTGGCCATAACCACTGTTCTCAACTCTTGTGGGCACAAGACTTGTAATTGGCCGCTTCTCTACAAGAGCGATCCAGAATTCAGCCACACATACAAGGCACTCTTGGGGGGTACTCAAGTTCCAAATTTTAACCTCCAAGATGCACTGTTATGTCACCTGGGACACCTTTGTTTTCCTTCAAGCGAGCGTGCCAAGATGATATGGGAAGCGCACTACAGTCAAGTCGCTAGCCATTTTTGGGTTGAGAAAATAGTGGCAGTACTGTAGAAGTATTTCTATTGGCCGAACCTTTGACAAGATGTCGAGAAGTACATCAGTTCCTGCACTGCTTGCATCATTTCCAAACCGCCCATCAAGAAGAAAGGCCTCTATACTCCGCTACCTACCCCTAGTCAACCTTGGGAATCCATCTCCATGGATTACATGTCAGGCCTTCCTTCTACTAAGCATGGAAACGACTGTGTTTTCGTGGTCATCGACAGATTCTCGAAGATGGCCATTATGGCGGCCTGCAAGAAGAATATCACAGCTGAAGCCACTGCTAAACTCTTCTTTGAACAAGTGTGGGCGCACTTTGGGATACCATATTCTATCATATTAGATCGCGATAGAAAGTTCCTCAGCACATTTTGGTCCAGCCTCTGGTCAATGTTGGACACCAAGATCACCAAGTCCACTGCTTTCCATCCCCAAACTGATGGTTAGACAGAGGTCGTCAACAAGATGATTGTACACATTTTGCGCATGTACAACTCAAATCATCCACACACATGGGATGAGAGCCTCCCCTATGTACAACACAGTTATAACCAGGCTCTCCACATCTCAACTGGCCACATCCCCTTTCAAGTGGGCTTGGGATTCTAGCCACTATGTCCCATTGAAGTAGCCATGCCATTTGAGGCTACTCAGTACGATTCGGCTCATGTCCAGTTTGAAGTTGACAAGGAAAACAAATTTATCGAGCGCATTCAACACATCTACCAATAGGTTCATGACATATTGGACAGAGCCAATGCTAAGTAAAAGCAACGATATGATCAACATCGGGTGCCACACAACTTCCAGGTGGGCGACAAAGTGTGGCTACATTTATAGAATGAGCGCCTCACTGGACCCCACCGCAAGCTTCGCCTGCTCTGATATGGGCCATACACCATCACCAAGGATATAGGAAATAATGCCTTTGAGCTCAGTATTCCACCATTCCTTGGTCTGCACCCTGTATTCAATGTAGACCGCCTTCATCCCTACTTCCCACCTCTACTGGACACCTCCGACATTGCAGAAGAACTCACACCAAAAGAGTTAAACCTAGACTACATGGAACAAGCCACCACAGATTGTATCATGGAAATGAAAATCAAGAACACTCACCAACAGAAGATCCAACTATATCGGGTTGTCAAAACAGGCCAACTCCTGCACCAAGGCAAGTGGTTCACGAGGGACCAAGTTCAGTAGAAGTTTCCTCATCTCATGGAGGAACTCAACGCAATGGGGACCAATTCTTCCTAAAGGGGGAGGAATGATCCAGGTGGATATTGGTGGCCACTCTCCTATTCCACTTGGGGCCCTACCATTTTCTCTTTCATTTTTTCAGTTTCAGCACAACTTACTATTTTTAGCAGTTTTTCGGGTCCTGAACTTCCGGAGCTGTTTTGAGGCCCTAAACGACTTTTTTTGGGAAAAACGAGAGCAACATGGGCCCATGGATCAATGTTCTCACTCAAAATTTGTATTCCTCGGATAGATATTTCTAACGAGGTATGGTTTGCGTCAAACAGAGATCGTATGCCAAAGTTATGTCCCTGGGAAGTTGAAACACCAATTTACCCAAACGGGGCCCATATTTTGGCGCTTCATCTCCTAGGGTTAGGGTTTTGGATGTTTAGGGTTTTCCATTGTTTCTAAATAATAAAGAGGCCCTCAAGCCTCATTTTAACTCAGTTCAGAAGCCTGTAGCTGCCACATCTCTTCTCATAGATAAGCTACTAGTGCCTTAGCTAGTTTATTTCCATTATGTCTGTAAGCAAATTTCAGTTCTTTGATATTAATGAAATGAAGTGTTATTTATGCTGCATCTTTGTATTTACGGTTATATGTGTATTCTGGTGCGTTCTTGCATAAATACGGATCATTCCAACTCTTGTGCTTTCACAAAAATCATGATTTCCCTTTTTTTCATGCATGTTTGGGTCATTCGCAATTTTCAATGGATATATTTACCCATTCCATGCATTTTTTAATGAGAGGACTCTCTCAACTACCATTCAAGGTTATATAACTAATGGGAATAAATACTTCAAGCAATTAGTTTTCAAATTTAATGATGTGGGTAAGAGAGAAAAAAACTAATCAAATATTTTAAATATCATGACCCAAGTAGTTACCAAGTAAACCCCAAAGACCCTCATTATTCCACCTCATAATATCATGATCCTTATACTTCTTCCTCCCTAATATATTTATTTAGTGCTTTCACTCATTAAATTAAATAAGTATATAATGACTTATTCAATTCAATTTAACATAATGATAAAAATTCATGCCAAATTAAAACAACACTTACTGTAATTATTTACAAATAATGACAGAATTAAAATCAAACATCATAATACTTAAAATTAACTAATTATTTGAAGAAGAAAAAAATTGAACAAAATTTATCATCATGATAGATCTTCATTATGAGATAATGGATATGCCCATGTTTATTAACAGTGAAGTAACCACAGTCATAAGTATGTCAATCTATACGATGGAAAACAATTTAGTGTTGAAGTACTCGAGTATCTCAGTCGGTAATGAAATTGAGAAAACTAATTGTCTTAAAGACTTCTCTTCATGACTATATTACAATTGGATTACAGTAATTTTTGTGAACACTTTCGATCAATTATATATTTTTATTCCATAATCGGATGAGGGAGTCCACGCGAACAAGTCAGTTGCAGAAATTGTCTTTTGCAAATCGTTCCAAAAAGACAACCATAAATTATAATCATGAATATGATCGTATTTACTTCAATTCATATCAAATTCGATATGATTGGCTTTAGTGGGGAATATTTAAAATATTTTTTAAGATAAGATCAGTTGAAGCATAGACGTGAACGGGTAGCGGGAATTTCCCCCCTGCTTCTTGTGAGAAATTTCGCTATAAAATGAGGTGTCTGCCTTATCGATTATCAATACCAAAGTCTGTAAACATTTGTAGGCAAAATATGGCGGGGACTATCGAGAAAATCAACTCGATTCTCCTTGCGACGATGTTAGTGATCTTCACTACAACGACGATGATCATGAGTTTTCCTTGTGTTTGTAGAGGACTACTGACAATAAGCAGGTGGTGCGCTTTGCGCTAGAGGGTTGTGCTACAACAAATGGGGATGGTGTGGCAACATCTCAGATCATTTTGGGTAGGATTTTCAAAGCCACTACGGAGGAGGAGGTTCAACTCTTACACCAACAACCTTCGCCCCCAGCGGATAGGTAGTTGCATCCATCATGACCGAAGATATTTTCAATGACAAGAGATACAAAGACAATGGATTATAGTCGCTATTATTGCTTACTATGAATTATGACCCCTGTTATGAAACCAACTCACAAAATAGAAGAAAAGAGAGATCAACGACTTAGAAATAAGCCTCTTCGAGGGGAAAACCTCCCTTACATTACATAAATGAACAATTCTTGGATGATACAAATGACAAAACCTCCTTCCTATATATAGGAGTCCAAAGGGTCATAATATAATCCTAGTGGAAATAACAATAATAATGTAAGGGCACAAAAATAACAATAGCAGGATTCTACGGGGCACAATAATAACAAAATGGGGACTACATGGGCACAACGATAAAAATAAGGGGGTTACACTAACAATAACAATAAGGGTATACACTAGTATTATAGGGACCTAGCAACAACTAATTGAAATTAATAAACGTCAAATTTACGGTTTTAATTTTTTTTTACACATCACTTTCAACGTTTTCAAATGTAAAGGCACTGAAAATTAAATACCTGTGCTTGGAGCATTAACATCTTCTTAAAGGGCCACAAGGCTTTCCACCATCGACATCATTAGACTTCCCATGGAATTTCTTCTTCAACGAAGACATTGGAGGCCTACCGCTGGATGGAGGCAAAGATGCCAACAAAATTGAAGGTATTTTATCAGTAGAAAGAATGCTCCTGTCACCAATAATGGATAACAGGAAAGAATTGGTATTAGACAGAGGAGGGGAAGAACTTAGAGAATCTTTTATGTGACCATAAAAATCGGTTGTTGCAGCATGGTTGGTTAAAGACATAGAAAAATCAGTGATATGCTTAGATCTTGTGCTTATGATGATCCAAACTTATGCAGGAACGCAATGAAATGCAAAAATAAAAATAAACGCAAAAATGCATCAAGAATAACGCTTCATTTCATTAATATCAAATATTGAAAAATGCTTACATAAATAATGGAAAATAAACTAGCTCGGGTGATGGTAGCTTATCTTTGAGCAGAGATGTGGTGATTACTTGCCTCTCAACTGTGTTAAAATGAGGTTCAAGGGCCTTTTATTATTGAAAAACATGGGAAAACCCTAAACAACCAAAACCCTAACCCTAGGAGATGGAACATGAAGAGTTTGTGGTCCCAGTTGGAGTTAGTTGGGCAACCAACTTCCCGGGGTCGTAACTTGGTCAATTATCTCTATTTGGTGCGTATGATATATCCTCGGAAATATCCCTCCGAGTAATACAAATTTCACTATAGGCCCTAACATGTGGTTATGGGCCTGCTACGGACCTCAAAAAATGTCGTTTAGGGGGTCAAAACTTCTCCGGAAGTTTAGGACCCGAAAAACTGCTAAAAATAGTAAATGCTGCTATAAATAAGGAAATTGATGAAATCGGCTGGAGGTCTAGGTGGAATAGGTGGGTGGAAACCAATATCCACCTGGATCATTCCCCCTCCCTTAGGAATAAATGGTCCCCATTGTGTGCAGAGCCTCCATGAGGTGAGAAAATTTATGTTGAATTTGGTCCCTGGTGAACCACTTGCCATGGTGAAGGAGTTGGCATGCTTTGGCAACTCAATATAGTTGGATCCTTTGTTGGTGGGTGTTCTCGATCTATGTGTCCATGATCCAATCAATTGTGGCTTGTTCCAGGTAGACTGGGTTTAACTCTGTTGGTGTGAGTTGTTTTGCAATGTCGAATGTGTCCAACAATGGTGGAAAGTAGGGTCGAAGGCGGTCCACATTGAACATTAGGTGCAGACCAAGGAATGGTGGAATACTGAGCTCGAAGGCATTGTCCCCTACCTCCTTGGTGATGGTGTATGGTCCATATCGGATCGGGCAAACCTTGCGGTGGGTCCCAACGAGGCGCTCCTTCTACAAATGTAGCCAAACTTTGTCGCCCACCTCGAACTTGTGTGGCACTCGATGTTGATCATGTCACTACTTGTAATTAGCATTGAATCTTTCTAATATGCCATGGATTGTTGGCAGATGAGTTGAATGTGCTCAATGAAGTTGTTCGCCTTGTCGACTTCGGACTCGACATGAGCAAAAATATGCTTGAGTAGATGCAAATGGTATGGCCATATCATTGGGACATAGTGGATGGAATCCCAAGCCCACCTAAAAGGGGTTGTGTCCAATTGAGTTATGGAGAGCTTGATTATAATTGTGCTAGACACATGGTATGCTTTCATCCCATGCGCATGGATGCTTCGAGTTTTACATGCGCATAATGTGTATGATTATCCTGTTGACGACCTGTATTTGGCCATTAGTTTGGGGGTGGAAAGTTGTGGACTTAGTGAGCTTGGTGTCCAGCATAGAATAGAGACTTGACCAAAATGTACTAAGGAACTTGCTATCCCGATCTGAGATAATGGACTATGGGATCCCTAAGTGTACCCACACTCATTCAAAGAAGAGTTTAGCAGTGGATTCTGTTGTGATATTATTATTGCAGGTTGCCATAATGGCCATTTTAGAGAATCTATCGACGACCAAAAAACACAGTCATTTCCATGCTTGGTAGAAGGAAGGCCCGACATGTAATCCATGGAGATGGATTCCCAAGGTCGACTAGGGGTAGGCAGCGAAGTATATAGGCCTTGCTTCTTGATGGTCGATTTGGAAATAGTGCAAGTAGTGCAGGATCTAATGCACTTCCCAACATCATGTCGAAGGTTCGGCCAACAAAAATACTTCTACAGTATTATGATTTTTTTCTTGACCTCGAAATGTCTAGCGATGCGACTGTAGTGCACTTCCCAAATCATCTTGGCATGATCGCTTGAAGGAACAAAGAGGTTTCCCAGGTGGCATAACAGTGCATCTTAGAGGTGAACTTTTGGAACTTGCTTACCCTTTAGGAGCGTCTAGTATATGTTGCCAAATTCTGGATCACTTTTGTAGAGATGTAGCTAACCCAAAGTCTCATGCCCATAAGAGTCGAGCACAATGGTTAACACCACGATTAGTGGCCGGTTGAGGCAATCTGCAATGTTATTGGTCCTGCCCTTCTTGTACTTGATGTTCAAATGGAACTGTTGCGGGCATGTGGACAATTTCTGATGGCGATCATTTAGCAACTTCCCTTGTGTCTGTATGAACTGTAGGGGTCAGTGATCTGTGTGGATGATATTTTCCTTCCCCAAAATGTAATGCTTCCAATATCAGCAGACCTGCGCAATGGAATACATTTATTTGTCATAGCTAGGACACTTTTGAATTGTGTTTGAAGGTGTCTCACTGTGATATGACATTGGATGCCCCTACTGAGTAAGTACTTCCCCAGTAGCATAATCAGAGGCATCTGTCTCGATCTCAAATGGTTGCTACAATTTTGGTAATGTGAGCACTGGTGCAGAGAAGAGGTGATGCTTCAACTTTGCAAACACTTTCTGTTGAGATTCAAACTAAAAGAATTTTGATTTTGCTCCTCCCTTGGTGACTTGAATCAAATTCCAAGTGATACGAGAGAACCCCAACACGAATCTACGGTAGAAATGGGCAAGACCCAGAAAGATGAGGAGCTCTGTTAGAGTGGTTATATTTTGTCAATCCCGAATGACCTGGCTCTTGGCTGGGTCCACATGCACCCCCTACTCATTAATAATTTATCCCATATTGAACCTAGGTCATGCAAAAAGTGAATTTATCCAAATTGGCACACAAATTGTGTTGTCGTAGTGTTTGGAGGACCTGCCGAATGTGGTGGAGGTTCTCTTCCCAACTCTGGCTGAAGATCATGATGCTTTCCAAATACACCACCATGAATGAGTTGGTGATTAGTCGCAAGGTGTTTCCCATCAGTCTCATGAAGGTTGCGGGAGCATTCTTTAACCCAAAAGGCATGACCAACCATTCAGAGAGGTCCTCCTTGGCTTTGAAGTCAATATTCCACACATCGGAAGGTTATATTGGTACCTTGGGATACCTGGACTTCAAGTTGATCTTGCTGAAATATTTGGCCCCCTTGAGTTGGTCCAGAAGGTCATCAATCTGTGAGATAAGATACTTGTTTTGGACAATGATCTTGTTTAGCGATCAATAGTCAATACAGAGTATCCAAGTCCCATTCTTCTTCTGCACCAACACAAACGGGCTCCCACAGGGTGATGAACTCGGTCAGATGTGACCTTTCTGTAGCAACTCTTAAATCTACCTCTTGATTTCATCGTTCTCCATAACAGAGCGCTAATAGATCGGTCCATTGGGTAGTGGTGCACCTAGGGTAAGATTGATGCAGTGCTTGACCTGAAAATGCAAAGGTACGCCTGCATGTGAGGTGAATACGTCCCATTAATCCTCCACTACCTTGTCCATATGTTGTTTCCATGTAGAGGAGCCATGCCTGGAGGTCGTGGCTACAATCTTCTTCTTGCCCTGAGGGCAGATCATCAGGAAAAAAAATTTCCCGGTTTTCGCAGTGATCAAAGAGATCATAGTAGGGGGTGCTACCTCAGGTATCCTGTAAAAATCATTGCCCAAAGTAACAATAACAACGCGAGGCCTAGACTCATATGCAACATGTCGCTTCCACAAGTATGGTTGGCCTAATAATAAATAACAAACATTAAGAGGAATAATATTACATAATACCTCATTCGTGCAGGGATTGATGTTGTAGGGAAGGTGACACTGTTGGCTGACGTGGAGATCCCGTCATTGGTGAACCCACCCGATGATTTACGGTTGTGGGTGTTGTTAGCCATCTATAATTTCTGTTATAGCTAATGATGGTTAGAATCAGTTTGCAGCCTTCAAGAAACAATTTCAAGCTAATATGTTAGTTCTTGAAGCATGGTTGTTCTCTCTGTCCAAAGAAACCCGACTTCATTGATGTTTTCACTTCAAAATCCTCAAAGAAGCTTACTGATTCAAAAAGACTGTTTCAACCCTCCATGTCCATCATTTCTCCTTTTTTCCCTCATTTCCCCCTCATTTACCCTTCGTTCCCCATCAAGACCCCTTAATACCTTATAAATAATCTTTTTCCGGTCTTGAACCTCTTCTTCCCCCTTATCGAAACCCTTCTTCAGGCTCAAAAAACCTTCATTTTGGCCTTAAAACACTCTTTTAACACAACAGGCCTTAAGCACATTCCGCGTAGGCCCTTAGCCCCTTTTTCCGCCATATGACCCAGCCATCATGACTGAGCGCTAAGCCCATCGCTCATCTACACTTCGCACTTCCCCATGTCCAAGTTCTCACCTCCCAGAATTATTTTATGCTGATGGCCGATTCCCCGAGCAAATATCCACCGTTGATCCTATTTAAGATCTAATGGCTCTCGCTCCATCGGCACATCACAATCGCCTCCCCCCATCGACCATCGCATTTCGCAACTTCCCATTTCCTCGTTCCCAAACCCTTTTTGCTGCCAATAGGCATCCTCCTCGATACAATCCTCACCGTCCGATTAACCCAGATCTATGACGCAGGTTCACTGCAGGGGCACCGGACCAAAGTGGCCCGTATTCCCCAGTCCTCTTGCACCCTCGATCTCCACCGTCGATCTTGTTGGGGTTCCCATGTTTTGGCCAGATTGGCAAGACCAAAAGATGAGGCAACATCAAACCACTTTCAGACCTCAGGATCTAGCCCTCCTGGGTCCAGAGATGGATCTCTCTATATGAGCAAAGGATTTATGTCTTTGAAGCTCAACGCTTAAGATGTTAGGCTAGTTATAGGCACATGGTTTTTTTGTTTGATTGTTTGTTTGGTTGTTGGTTATCAGGAAGGAAGGGTTCAATGTAAGACAAGGATGAGCAAAGAGGGATAAGGAAGAGGTGAAGTGTTCCAGGAAATATTCAAAACCATTGGGCAATGGAGTCAAGAAAGGATTTGCTTGCTAATCAATAGGCAGGCTTTCAATTGGGCTAGTCATCTAAAACAAAGGATCTTAAAGATTATTGTGTGATATGGAATGATAGGAGAGGAGGAGAAAACACAGGTTCAGAGCACAAAGTTAAAGACCAGCTGGTCACACAAGGATCCTAGTGGACGGGGCTAACTCTAATCCCCAGTGTTCCCAAATCTTCCAACTAAATCCTTAACAAGAAACATCTAAGAACTGAATTCATTTAATTCATACATCAGAGAGCAGGAAATAACATCCACTACACTGGTTAAACCAACTGAAATCAATTCTTAGATAACACATTCAGAAGAAAAACATTAATGGCAAGGAGAGCATAAACATAGGGTACCTAACAAGGGTAAATCCTATGCCAATATTCTGATGCAAGCCAGTAGAAACGAAATGAAATGAATTAAAACACAGAGATAGGAAAACATCACCGCTGCTTCAGATCAGGATCCAAAGAAATGTGCTTGTCATATTAAATAGCAATACCAGTCAAGTACAACATTGCTAATAGCTGAATACTCAGTCTGAGAACATCTCCTTCAATCTATCTTACAACTTTACATAGAGACTGTGTCTCAAAAAAAACTACTTGCAATCTTCTGATAACTGATCAACAACCTTTTACAATGAGTTCCTTGTGAATTTATAACTCCAGTGGAGCAAAGAAGGTAGGTGAAAAACTAAATGCAACATTAACAACTCAGAAGAGGAAGAAGGCCGAAGCCCATTCAGTATAAATTCTGTGCATTGATTTGCAGCGCTCTTGGGTGAAAGAATGGTCTTCGTCAGATTTCCATTTACTCTAGGTATGGTTCTGATGTACTCTGTTGCAACGTTCTGTAGTACTTCTGGTGAACTGAACAAAAGGTAAATAAATGACTGGAAAGTCCGCCATACTTGTGAAACAAATGCTTTGATAGTATCGGGGTTGTTTTCAGGGTAGAAAATCTCTCCTGAACATGGCATAGATTGAACACTGCATGGGCGCTTTGTCCTTCCGTGGGAAAACATTATGCTGATGTGAAAACCCCAATGATGTGGTTTTTTGTGCTATGGACCTTTTGTGCAATCCACGGGGTCTTTGATTTTGGTACCCTGCCTTCCAAAATCCTTGAGGAAGCTCAATAAGTATTCTATTTCTTACCTCGAGCTCTCTGCTGCTCCCGTACGGTCTCTGTCTGTGCAATTCGAGCTTTAATGGCGCCAGATAGGGTTTGCAGAGTTTAAACTCTGTCCTTTGATGAAATCTATGATGCAGACACCTTTCCGGACAATTTTCTGTGAAATCAGGCTCTAAATTCAGCTCCTCCTGTGCACTGCGCCTTAATAATAGCGCGTATGGACCATGGTGGTTTTTACCACCTAATAATCTGAAAAACATGAAAACAGTTACTAAAAACATGTATGGAGGTGGCGGTATGGATGAAAGTGACAATGGCAGCGTGGCGCGGACGATGATGATGACTGCGAGGGCAACAATGGAGGAAAACATGACACAGTGGAGAATGCATGAGAAAACGTCGAGGCGGACGTTTTAACGTAAAAATAATGAAATTTGACCTTGGGACGAACATATATATATAACGGGGATGGGCAAATGTATGGTGGAGACACATGGAAAATGACGTGGCGGGATCGGGCGATGGCGGAATGGTCAACGACGGGAAAACAAATCTGGACCGTCAGATCTCAAAGGAGATTGACGGTTGAAAATGTAGCGGAGGGTGATGAACGATGGGCCAGGGGTACAGCGGCCATGGATTATCGTGTGCGCAGCTTCGTGGAGCGATGATCGTTGGATGAGGCACCCCAGATCAGACGACCGGTATGCATATCGCTTCGTATCCTATGCCGAATGTTAACGCGCGATGGGCAAGTGATTTTGAAACAGTGCCATTGCCACGCGTCGCATGTTGAGTGGAATCGCTGGGCAATGGGAAAATACCGCCCGACCCCCATTAGCAGTGCGATGAAAACCGAGCTGTTTCTGAATAGTGCGCGGTGGGGACCACTGGGACGGATGCATTCTGGACAGTCGATCTGGCGAGTAAATGAACGGCGAAGGCGTGATCGGGTCGATGGACAGGGTGAACAATGGACGCTGTGGGAGCCGCGATTGTCGTCCGATCTATACAGATCGACGGTTGAAATTGCGCCCAATATCCATCTGCGGTAAACACCTTTCGGGCTGGCGCTTGGTTTTAGCGCTCTGATCACGTGGAGGAAAAGGTGCAGGGGCTAGGCCCGTCACAAAAGTAGAAAGTGGGTTTTTTGGCTCGTTTTAATGAAAATCACAGCCAAATATGGATAACAATAGAGGGAAGAAGGGGTGCTTGGCCAAGCCAAGGGTGAATGTGGGATGTAAAGGGTGAATGAAAATCACAGCCAAATGAAGAAGAGGTGAAAGGGACATTATGCAGGGATATAAGGGTTAGTGTAGGCCTTTTGGAGCAGAGTTATGTAATCAATGAGACCATATAAAGGGAGTCAGCAGAGGGAGAAATATCAAAGAAAAAGGCACATGAGACTTCAAGGATGATGTGTCTTTAGGGGAGATGCATTCCTTGAAGGCTCAAAAACAATTTAGCCCCTACTTTGCTTTGTCAAAAATTTATAGGGGGCTAACAGATCTTATCCCGATCCGACGACCAGCATTTTTCCCCATTTCCCATTCACTGCGGAGGCACCCGGCCCTGAGATCCCATCGTACCCCCCAGTCCTGTAGAAATTATATGCACTAAGCATGCATATGTCCTAGATCCACCTGATCTCACATTATTTAACGTTATGCAAGATACTGTATCTATTCCACTTGTTAATCTTTTGCAGAAAATTAATTGCACACACATGTAAAGCATAAATAAAAAGAATCGCACACAACACAATTGTTTTTAACTAGGAAAGCCTAAAGCTGAAAACCCCAACTATATATTATGTATCATGGAATCATATGAAAATCCTCATACAAAGCTTATCAAGCTCTCAGTACAGTAAAATCGTCATACACTAATCAGGAACAATCTTGCAAATCCATGCACCGATCTTTGCCCTCCTGCTAGCCTGCCTCCACTGCGCAATCTCTGCTGAAGAATAGCTCTGAATGAATTCGAATTACCCTTGCCTTGACTGCCAATCCTCATTGGCAAATCCAATGTGTGTGTGATGCAATCAATGCGTTAATATAGTCACAACAGATAGTCCATATTTCCCTTTCACCTATCTCTCCACTGGGTTTCCACTGAAACTGCCATGCACTGTAGTTAATTGCTGTGTTTTTCAGTTGATTAATGAGTTATTATTTGTGAATTAATTAACTAATTAGTTCACTCCACTCTCACTAGTGTATTAATTAGTTAGACTAGATACAACTAGCTCAACTGAGTCTAACTGAGTTAAACTGAATACAACTCCATAACTACTTCTTCCAACTGTGTCATAACTTTGCCACTTGAGTTATAACTGAGTCCTCCATGCATTAGATCCAGTAAACCCTTGGGAATTGCGTAATTCCCTCAATCCACTGATGTGCCACATCTTTGCACTGAAACAAAGTGCTCCAAGAGAATAAGTTGATGTTTAGTCTCTGATTATTATTAAGAGCTAATAATAATCGACATGCATATATTTTTAGATCAACGATCTATAAATAGACTTCGTCCAATATTCTAAAAACAAAATTTCATCTATTTTTCAAACTTGATCAACCATCCACAAATAGCATCCTGCAACTTCTGAAATATGATCACCATGTCTAAAAATAGACATAGTCTAAAAATAGACTTGTGCCAAAAATATCATGCAGGCCCTCTTAGTGAAGGCGACTCTTTTCACTAAGCTCATCGTCTTGTTGAATCTCGACACTCCCTCTCAATAAGATAGGGATTATCTTTTACCCCGATCCTGCCTTTATGGTATTCGAATTTTCTCCTGGTGAGCACCTTCGTCATAATATCTGCATCTTGATACTTCGTAGGAATGTACTAAAGAAACATGATCTTCCACTGCACACAATCTCTGATATGATGATACCGAATATCAATATGTTTAGATCTATCATGAAACACTGGATTAACCGAGAGTTTAATGCAACTATGATTATCACAATGTATCATTGTGGGATTTAAATGTGAACCGAACAAACCAACCAGAATCTTCCTCATCCAGATAGCCTCACATGTAGCATGACTTGCTGCCATGTATTATGCTTCTGTTGAACTGAGTGCCATGTATATTTGTTTCTTGCTGTACCAAGAAACTGCCGTAGATCCGATACTAAAAATCCCTCCTGATGTGCTCTTTCTGTCTGTTGGGCTTCCTGCCCAATCTGCATCCATGAAGTCATGCAAATTCACCTCATTCGTTTGTCTGTAGCATAAACCATACTCAGATGTGCCCCTAAGATATCTCAAAACATGCTTTCCTGCCTTCAAAAAGAGCTTGGTAGGCTTAACCATCGCTTGTGAAAGCTGGTTCACCGCATAGCATATGTCCAGTCTTGTATTGACTAAATACATGAGCGAACCCACCAACTGTCGATAAATAGTGGCATCCACTACCTTTCCCGATGTAGCATCCTCTTTCTTCCAATTTATTGGAAGAGGAGTGTCGATAGGCTTGCAGCCTTGCATGTGAAACTTCTCCAGTATCTCTCAGGCATACTTGCCTTGAGACACAAATATTTCACCTTCTTGTTGCCATATTTCCAATCCGAGGAAATAATGAAGGAGGCCCAAATCCTTCATCTCAAACTAGTTTGCAAGATCTGCCATGCATGAGTGTATCAACTGCTCATCACATGTTAGTATTAAATCATCAACATAAAGTACAATGATTAAAAGCTTACCCTCCACCACAATCTGGTACAGGTTTGCATCCGCCTCACTCTTGGTGAAGCCAAGTCCAGTGAAATAGCTGTCGATCCGAGTGTACCAAGCACGGGGTGCTTGTTTCAGCCCATATAACGCTCTTTTGAGCCTGCACACATGTGACTCATTGCTGAAGATCTCAAACCCTTCAGGCTGCTCAATGTACACCTCTTCCTCAATGATCCCATTAAGGAACGCAGTCTTCACATCCATCTGATGAATGTGCCAACCCATTTGCGTTGAGAGAGCAAGGATGGTCCGTATGGAAGAATACTGTGCGACAGGTGCAAAGGTTTTTCATAGTCAATCCCCTCGATCTATGAGAAGCCCTGGGAAAAAAATCTTTCCTTATACTTCTCAACACTCCCATCAGCATCTTGCTTTACCTTGTAGATCCATCTTGATCCTACAACTGATTTTCCCATCGGCCTTAGAACAATCTCCCAAGCACTGTTTCTGACAATGGAGTCATACTCCTCCACCATGGCATCTACCCATGTGGGCTCCTGCACTGCTTCTTCGAAAGAAGATGGCTCTGTCACGATACACTTGCTCATAAGAGCCATGTATCCAGTATATCGGTTAGGTGACTGTCTCTGTCTGCGCTGTGATGTAGGGACTCCTACATTTTGTGCTGCATCAAACTTCAGTCTCTCAACTTCTGTGGTACACTTTCTGCCTTGTCTAATGTTTGGTTCTGCATGAGTGGACTCCTCCACTCCATGAATCTCCTCCTGTGGCTAATTCACATCCAGAGGCTCATCTTTGGGAATAAGAAGTTCCTTCTTCGCATGCAAGTGTAGCTCCCTCTCAAGCGACAACTTCATGGCCTTCACCGCATTGAATTTTATATCCTGTCGCACAACAGTCATCCGACTGTCTGGAAAATACACACGATAGTTATGGGGTGTTTCTGTGTACCCCACAAATATCCCAACTTCTGCAGTCGGCTCCAGCTTCTTCCTGGCGTCCTTTTTCACATGAATGTAAATAGGTGAGCCAAAAATCTTCAAATGAGAAATATCAGGCTTACCAGTAAAAGCTTCTTCAGGTGTACTCATGCCAAGTACTCTATGAGGACAACGGTTTTGCACATAAACTGCAGTGTTGCATGCTTCTGCCCACAAGTGCATCGGTAGGCCCTTGTCATGCAGCATCGCCCGTGCAGCACCCATGATCGTTCTGTTATTTCTCAACGCGACCCCATTCTGCTATGGGTTATGAGGCGCTATGAGTTCTCTTCAAATTCCTTCTTTGCTACAAAAGTCTTTGAATTCGCCCTAGATGTATTCACCACCATTATCGCTCCGTAGAGCTTTCACTTGCTTCGCCGACTCCTTCTCCACCAATGTCTTGAACTCATATAACTTTGAGAATGTTTCAATCTTCTTTTGCATGAAGAAGATCTAGCATCTACGAGAATAGTCATCAAAAAATATAACATAATACCTATGTTTTGCTGTTGAAGCAACCGAAAAAGGTCCACACACGTCTGTGTGAATTCTCTCCAGGATCACCGAAGCATGGTTCTCCTTCTCATGAAAGGTGGTCTTCACAAAATTACCCATAGTACATCCCTTGCGCTGATCTGACTGTGCAAGAGTACCCTTGGGAAGGTCCAGTAGAAATTTGCTGCAAAATCTTCAAAGCGCCATGGTGAAGATGGCCCAATCTCCTGTGCCATAATTTTCCCTCATCCCGGCTCACCACTTCTTCTGCTTTGCCCACCATTGCAGCGTATCCATCTACCTCTAGCTTGTAGAGATTCTTAATTTGAACCCCTATCTTCTTCGTTTGACCCGTTGTTTTATGTCGAAGGAAGGCTTTTCCCTCACTGAAAACAACATCATAACCCTTGTCTTCCAGCATTGCAACTGACACCAAGTTCTTCTTCAGACCTGGAACATGCATAACATTCTTCAACAGAAACGGATTACCAGACTCCCTCTCAAAGGTAATGGTCCCAATGCCATTTGCACTGTACCGACCATCGTCGCCCATCTCTATATGCATCTGGAGGTCCTTCTCCTCCAGGTCACTAAATAACTCTTTGTCTCCCTTCATATGGAAAGACGCACCACTATCAAGATACCAAACTGATCCCATACATCTTGAAACCAAGCATGCGATCAAGGAGAAATCAAGTTCAAATTGCGAGGCTAAGGCCTCTCCAGGTGCAGATGCAACAACCTTCTTCTTCTGTGGACAATTAGTGGCGAAATGTCCATGTTCGTGACAATGAAAACAGTTCACTTTGGACAAATTTTGCTTCTTGCCATTAACATCGGATTTTGAAGGATGTTTCTTCCCCTTCCCTTTCCTTGCTTTGGCAGCAAAAGCGCAATTATATTCATCTTCATTCTTCGATGAAGATCCATCCCTGGTACCCCACCTTATCTCCTCCTACACAAGATCCGACCAAAGTCGCTCCCATCCTGGCAGTTTATCCTGTCCATTGATAGAGTCTTCGTAGCTATGCCAACTCTTCGGAAGCCTAAGGAGATCCAAGCTCACCTAGTATTCTTCATCAACAATAACCCCCACACTTCCCAGTTCATCCTTGCAGTGGACAAACTTCGTGAGGTATTTTGGAATACTGTCACCTTTCTCTATTTTTATTTTTCTGAGCTTGTCTTTAAGCGCCAACTTCCTCTGGTCACCTTTGCTTTGGAAAAAGTCTGTCAAAGCCTTCCACATTAAGAATGGAGTGGATTTCCCGTGAAGGTTAGACACAATATGGTCCTTTACACCTTCCAATAGAATTCTCCTCGCCTTTGCTGTCTTCTTTTGCCATGCATCAAGCAACGCAGCATCGCTAGATCCCGACTTAGGAACATCGTTATTGATGAACTCCTTCAGTCCATTATCCTCCAGCACTGCCTCCATCCCGTCCTTCCAGACTATGTAATTTGAGATCCCATCAAGGGCATACTCTAGTCTCAACCCGTTGAAAGACATTTCAATGTATGCTGGACTTCTGCACCAAGAATCTTCTGTAGCAAATTCGAATTTTCCACCAGCACAAACTCACTTTACAATTGCAATATTCAATCAACAAAGCTCTGATACCATGTAGAAATTATATGCACTAAGCATGCATATGTCCTAGATCCACCTGATCTCACACTATTTAACTTTATGCAAGATACTAAATCTATTCCACTTGTTAATCTTTTGTGGAAAATTAATTGCACACACATGTAAAGCATAAATAAAAATAATCGCACATAACACAATTGTTTTTAACCGGGAAAGCCTGAAGCTGAAAACCCCAACTATATATTATGTATCATGGAATCATATGACAATCCTCATACAAATATTATCAAGTTCTCAGCACAGTACAATCGTCATACACTAATCAGGAACAATCTTGCAAATCCATGCATCGATCTTTACCCTCCTGCTAGCATGCCTTCACAGTTAGGTCCCTATATCACTAGTATAGTCCCTTATTATTGTTAGTGTAAACCCCTTATTGTTATTATTGTACCCTTGTAACCCCCATTTTGTTATTATTGTGCCTTTAAATTATTATTGTTAGGTCGGCTAGGATTACATTGTGGCCCACTAGGATTACATTATGGCCCCATGGACTCCTATATATAGAAAGGAGGTTTTGTAAATTGTATCATTCAAGAATTGTTCATTTATGTAATGTATTGGAGGTTTCCCCCTTGAAGTGGCTTATTTATAAGGCGTTGATATCTCTTTTCCTCTATTTTTGGAGCTGGTTACACAACATTTGGTATCAGAGCTTTGGATTCTAGGGTTTCGCTGCTCCAAACAGGTCATCGTGGCATTTTCGCTATAATTTTTTTCTACGAAGTTTCAGAAATTGAAATTTTTAGGGTGTGAAGCTGAAATCCTAAGGAATATTGTCTAAAAAATTCAGAGCTTGGTTCGCAATATTTTCGGAGATATGATCTGTGGAAGTTAGGTCTTTTTTCAGGCTCCTAAACAGGTCATCATGGCATTTGCGCTATGAATTTTTTTCTACTGAGGTTCAGAATCTGAAATCCTAAGGAAACTCGTCAAAAAATTTCAGATCTTGGTTCACAATATTTTTGGAGATATGATCTGTGGAAGGTAGTGCTTTTTCAGGCTCCCGAATTTCATCTCAAAAAGGTGATCGTGGGAAAATTTCAATAACTCTCTCTCTGAGCATCGGATTAGAGTTCCGTAAAAAGTGGTCACAAGTACATGGAATTCAGTTTATTGGCTATCAATTTCAAAGGCGAAGGACGAAACAGTGACACGTGCAAGTCGTACAAGTTCGCTATACTGAACCAGTCCATAATTAGGTCATTGTGGGAGATTGGACATAACTTTGTCTCGGAGAATCCAAATCAAGTCAGACTCGTGGCATTCAAAAGAGAATTCAGAGGGCTACTTCAGTGCTGAATTTTAAATATTTAAGAGTCACAATCATAGAGATAATACAATTTGAATATCGAGCTCCTCAAAAGCAAGTAAAGGGTGTGTTTTTTTTTTTTTAAATTTAATTTAATTTAATTTAATTTAATTTAATTTTTTTCCCGAATTGCATAAGTCTTGTTTGAAGAATCAAGTTGAATTGATTGCAAGGGCATATTGTAGAATATATATCAGTATTGGATTTAAAAATGGCCCCTAAAAAGAATTCAACACCCATTAAGCCTTTGGAAAGCTCTACTATGACTCATGAAGACGAAGAATGGCAAGATGACATATCAAAATTACAAGAGCAAGTGCAACAAATTTCTCTCTCGTAAAGAGCAACAAAAAATGACATGGAAGTTTTGAAGAAAGGCGTGTAATCTAAGATATATGGCATTGAATCTAAGATTGATGGCATGGAGGCTGGCATGGAAGCTAAGATCGATGAGAAAATAGAAAACATGAAGAATGTTCTAAAAGCAGACATGGAAGGTTTGACAAATTTGATACAAGAAAGGTTTCCTAATGGTGAAAAGATAGTAGAAGAACCTCATGATGAGAACAAAATAAATGTTAATCGTGATTCAGAAACTCTAATGTTGGCGGGAAGAACAACCATATTCCAAAGATGGATATGAGGAATTTTGATGGAAAGGATCATGTAACATGGATACTACAGATGGAGCAATATTTTGATATCCATAATGTGAGAAACACACAAAAGGTACACATTGAAACTTTACATTTATAACAAAATACATTTGTATGGTATCGATGGCTTTGCTCCCATAAAAAAATTGTCACTTGGTCAATTTTTATGGAGGAAATGATAGCACATTATGAGGATACAAAGAGAAACACCTTCTTTAGCCAATTGATAAATCTCAAACAAAAAGGGTTTAGTGGGGCAACACATCGAGGACTTCCAAAAATTGAATATAAGGGTAACTCGATATTCCGAGGAACACAGGATTGATCTCTTCACAGCACTCTAAAGGATAACATCCAACATGAAGTCATGTTTTGGACTCCGATTCATTGGAGAAGGCATTCAAAGTTGGTACAGTGTTTCGAATGTAAAATTATGGCGACAAGGAAGCCTACAAATCACTTCTATAAAGATGGAAGTGTTGCTACTCCTAGATTTCCACAACCTACAAGGTTGACACCACAAAAATTGAAAGAAAAAAGAGAAAAAGGGCTTTGCTACAGTTGTGATAGCAAATACACTAAAGGTCATAAGTGTGCTAAGAAGAAATTATTTTACATAGATTGTGAAGAGGAAGAAGAAAATGAACAAGAAGAGGACATACACCAGGAACCAGCCCCAGAAGAGGAAGAAATGAATCCGACCATATCGTGTAATGCACTGGCAAGAATTACCACTCCTCAAACTCTCAAGATAAAAGGAAAAATCAAGAAGAAATAGGTAATAGTGTTGATTGATTCAGGTAGCACCCATAATTTTATTCATTGTAAGATAGCCAAGGAATTGAATTGTTTCCTATACCCAACACCAGAATGTCAAATGATGGTTGCAAATGGAGGAACTATAAATTTCTCTGGAAAATGCCATAACATCAAGCTAACCATGGGGGAATATGTATTGAATAGTCTAATGCTTTCCATTCCTATGGAAGGTGCTAATGTTGTACTAGGAGTACAATGGTTGTAGTCTTTGGGGACGGTAGCTTTTAATTTTCAAGAAAATTTCTTGATTTTTTTTTTTTTTTCCGTGCTGGTATGAAGTTGAATTACGAGGTATTGCTAGGAAGCTGTGATGATAATGTTTAATGTCATGACAAATCTTCTAAAGAAAGAACAACGAGGCGTAATTGCACAATTATGCCTACTAGAAGTTCCAACATCAAAATCATCTATTCTCGGCAGACTCAACAAGTCTTGGACAATCATTCCAAGGAAATTGAACCCCAAAGGACCCCACTCATTCGTGATCATGATCATGCTATTCATTTGATCTCCAGGAAGTGTTCCTCCAAACATCAGGCCTTATAGATATCCTTACTTCCAAAAGAGCGAAATTGAACGTATGATTGAAGAAATGTTAGAGGCGGGTATAATTCAACCTAGTCAAAGTTCTTTCTCTGCTCCTGTAGTATTGGTACACAAGAAGATGGATCATGGCGACTGGGAACTGATTAGGAGCTCAATAAGCTCACCATTAAAGATAAATTTCCACCGTGATTGATGAATTACATGGAAAAATTTATTTTACCAAGTTGGATCTTCGTTCAGGATATCATAAAATTAGAATGAAGACTAAAGATATTCCAAAAACAATATTTCGAACTCATGAGGGTCATTATGAATTTTTGGTCATGCCTTTTGGACTTACCAATGCACCTTCTACATTTCAAGGGTTGATGAATTCCATTTTCAAACCCTTCCTTATAAAATTTGTGCTGGTAATTTTTGATGATATACTAATCTATAGCAAGTCTTGGAAAGATCATGTTGAACATGTTGACAGGGTGCTCAAACTATTGTAGGAGAAACAATTATATGCAAAAATATCCAAATGTTTCTTTTGAGTACAAGAGGTGGAATATCTGGGTCATATTGTATCTCACGAGGGTGTTAAAGTAGACCCTAACAAAATTAAAGCCATTAAGGAATGGAAAGTCCTCACAACCATAAAGCAGTTGCGAGGATTTCTCGGGTTAACAGGGTATTATCGCAAGTTTGTTAAGAATTATGGGAGAATAGCAGCACCTCTAACAACATTATTGAAGAAAGATGCATTTTCATGGACTCTTGAAGCAACTATGGCTTTTGAAGATCTTAAAGAGGCAATGTGCCTAGCGCCTGTCTTAGCTACGCTAGACTTCACAAATTTTTTTATTGTGGAATGTGATGCCTCAGGAAATGGAATTGGTGCTGTTTTAATGCAGGAGGGAAGACCCATTGCTTTTGAAAGTCGTCCAATCAAAAAAAAGTATTTACAGAAACCTATTTATGAGAATGAAATGTTAGCAATACTGCATGCACTAAAGAAATGGTGAACTTACCTAATGGGAAGACACTTCAAGGTAAAAACTGATCATGATAGTCTTAAACACTTTTTGGAACAAAGACTATCTTCAGAAGAGCATAAAAAATGGGTCACAAAGATGTTGGGTTATGACTTTGAAATAATCTACAAAAAAGGGAAGCTTAATGTTGTTGCAGATGCACTCTCAAGAAAGAATGAAGAGGTGGAAGCATTGCTTTGTGCTATTTCTATTATCCAACCAGATTGGATAACCGAAGAAAGAGATGAATGGAAGAAGGAAAAAGATGTATGGACACTCATTCAAAAGTTGCAGCAAGATCCTAGTACATCTGATACATTTAGTTGGAAAAATGATTCCTTATGGTACAAAGATCGCTTATCTCTTTGTAAGAATTCCCAACTAAAACAAAAGATTCTTCTGGAATTGCACACTTCTCCTTTAGGAGGACACTCAGGATTTTTAAAAACTTACCACAGGGTGAAGAATGAATTTTTTTGGGATGGCCTTAAATCTGATATTCGAAAGTTTGTGGCGGAATGTTTGGTTTGCCAGCAGAATAAAGTGGAAACAATTAAGACCCCAGGACTTCTACAACCTTTATCCATTCCAAGTCAACGTTGGGAGGAGATTTCAATGAATTTTATCACAGGTTTACCTAAGTCCGAAGGAAAGAGTGTCATCATGGTGGTAGTTGATAGACTTACCAAGTATGCACACTTTTGTGCATTATCTCATCCATTTAAAGCAAGTACAATTGCTAATACATTTATGGACAGAATTCAAAAGCTACATGGAAGCCCAAGGGTTATTGTGAGCGACAAAGATCCCATTTTTACTGGAAATTTTTGGACGGAGTTATTTTCTTGTTTGGGTACTCAATTAGCTCATAGCTCATCTTATCATCCTCAATCCGATGGTCAAACCGAGATAGTAAATAAATGTTTGGAAGGATATCTTCGTTGTTTTGTATCTGATAAACAAACACAATGGGTCAAGTGGTTACCTCTCGCTGAATGGTGGTATAACACTTACTTCCATACTGCAGCAAAAATGACCCCATTTATGGCACTTTATGGATATCATCCACCATCCATCACATCATCTTTAAGGGAAAATTCGAAGGTTCAAGCAGTGGAAGATCACATCGAGCATCAGCAAGAAGTTCTCCAACTCTTAAAGGATAACCCGAATTTGGCACAAAATCGAATGAAACAACAGGCAGATCAACATCGCAGCGAGAGAAGTTTTGATGTAGGAGATTGGGTATTTTTACGGCTGCAACCATACAAAAAAATGTCCCTCAAGCAAGCTAAGAAGGATAATAAATTATCACCAAAGTACTATGGTCCTTACAAGGTGTTGCAAAAGATTGGTACTATGGCATACAAATTCGAGCTTCCTACTTCTTCGCGAGTACATCCAGTTTTCCATGTTTCATGCTTAAAGAAGGTTATAGGTGAAAATCTTCCAGTTCAAACAATATTGCCAGAACTTGATGAGGAAGGAAAAATCATATTGGAACCCGAAGCGGTCATGGAAACAAGAACTTGAAAGCTACGAAATCGATCAATTTCAGAGTATCTCATCAAGTGGAAGAACTTACCCACTGAAGATTCTACATGGGAGGATGAGAATTTTATACAGAAGCACCCAGAGCTACTCAAGCGTTGAGGATAACACTTTTTTGAAGGAGAGGGGAATTTTAGGTCCCTATATTACTAGTATAGTCCCTTATTGTTGTTAGTGTAACCCCCTTATTGTTATTATTGTACCCCTGTAACCCCCATATTGTTATTATTGTGCCCTTAAATTATTATTGTTAGGTCGGCTAGGATTACATTGTGGCCCACTAGGATTACATTATGGACCCATGGACTCCTATATATAGAAAGGAGGTTTTGTAAATTGTATCATCCAAGAATTGTTCATTTATGTAATGTATTGGAGGTTGCCCCCTCGAAGTGGCTTATTTCTAAGGCGTTGATATCTCTTTTCTTCTATTTTTGGAGCTGGTTACACAACATCCACTGCGCAATCTCTGCTAAAGAATATCTCTGAATGAATTCGAATTACCCTTGCCTTGACTGCGCAATTCTCATTGGCAACTCCAATGTGTGTGTGATGAAATCAATGCATCACTATAGTCACAATAGATAGTCCATCTTGCCCTTTCACCTATCTCTCCACTAGGTCTCCACTGAAACTGCCATGCACTATAGTTAACTGCTGCATTGTTCAGTTGATTAATGAATTATTATTTGTGAATTAATTAACTAATTAATTCACTCCACTCTCACTAGTGTATCAATCAGTTAGACTAGATACAACTAGCTCAACTAAGTCTAATTGAGTTAAACTTAATACAACTCCATAACTACTTCTTCTAACTGTGTCATAACTCTGCCACTTGAGTTCTAACTGAGTCCTCCATGCATTAGCTCCAGTAAACCCTTGGGAATTGCATAATTCCCTCAGTCCACTCATGTGCCACATCTGTCCACTGAAACAAAGTGCTCCAAGAGAATAAGTTGCTGTTTAGTGTCTGATTATTATTAAGAGCTAATAATAATCGACATGCATATATTTTTAGATCAACAATCTATAAATAGACTTCGCCCAATATTCTAAAAATATAGTTTCATCTATTTTTCCAACTTGATCAACCATCCACAAATAGCATCCTGCAACTTCTGAAATATGATCACCATGTCAAAAAATAGACATAGTCTAAAAATAGACTTGCGCCAAAAATAGCCTGCGGGCCTACTTAGTGAAGGCGACTCTTTTCACTAAGCTCATCATCTTGTTGAATCTCAACAAGTCCCCCTGCAGTTAATCTCCACCGTTGATCTATTCAGATCTAATGACCAATGTTTCACCCAGCCGATCAACCTTTTCACAACACGAAAAAAGAGCCGACGTCATGGCCCATGGCCCACTGCTCATTTGTTTGATCAACTTTCCCATCGCACGCCCTCCCTACCGTTGATCTAGCCCCCCTCCTCCAGATCCAACGATTGATGCATTTTCGCATTCATTCCCCCCCCCCTCCCTCAACGTGCAAGTCCAGCACAAAATGGGTGGTTTCGTGAAGCCATGTGTCAAACATTGACGCATATAATGTCCGTTTCACTTTTTACCACTTACCGCCTTCACCTCACGCGAAAACTGCTGCCGGTTTTCCAATACTGCTTTTCCATTCTTTGCGCAAAAACCAATTTCAAACCCTGTTTCTTTGCCATTTCTACCATAAAACCCTCCATCACTGCATTCATCCCTTCTGCATTGCTCCTCCACCTTACCTAGCCTCTCTGAAGCAGTTTTACCCCGTATAACACAGGTTTTTATAATATTTTAATGTTTTGTTGCAGGTTTCATGGCGGTTAAACATTAAAACCATCCCACAGTCAAGGAATAGTGACAGAGGCCGAGGGTGACAATCCTCAAAGGCCTGAAAGCGTAGAAAAGGGATAAAAAGGGAAAATCTCCTAGTTTATGGCCAATGTATCATGACCATTGACTGATCAAAGAAACCCTCCAAACGCGCCAAAGACCTGTATATAAGGAAGCGCGGTGAAGATCATAAGTTCAGAGATTAGAGAAATTGAAGAATAAAGGTGAGGTCAAAAGCATGAAGATTAAAGGACTTAAACCATGCAGATTAAGGTTAAAGACGCAGTTTGAAGACTAAAGGATTATAAAGGCCTAAAGCAGAATTAGGCCAAAAGTACTGTTTAAAATGATAAAGTTAAAGGAAAAATTAGGCTAAGACAACCTCAAATACATCAAAAGGGAAGCAATTATTCACTTAATAAATCAACTGCCACTTGTGGCCTACTTTTTCTTGCAAAGGGAAAATTAAGCAGTTATTACACAAAAGAATATATTTTAAACTGTCAGGACAGTTATTGTAAAGATAAGATAAAGCCTTAAAGTCAATCTTTTCCACCTATCTTTATCTTAGAAATTAAGACAAGGTTATTTAACAGAGAAGTAGCTGGGTATATTCTTACCTTATGCCCTGCGTGGTTTTCAAGGCTAGGAATGCAGTTAATCTATTATTAATAACATTTTGAACCCTAGAAGAGTTTCACCTCCTCATTTGCAGCATAAATACTGCATTGGAACTCATTGTAAACATTGGATTTTGATGACTGATGCTAGAATAATATATAGTCCTTTGAATCTCTTGAAGAGAAATTGATGTCTTGGAACTCATGCATGATCTGATTTGCTTGTTTATGGAGAAGGATTTTTTGCAGGATCCATAGGCTTGGTTGATGGTGAAGTTTTATTTTGTTTATGTTTTATAGCTTTCCATTATGTTTTCCATCTTGCTATGTTGTAGTAGGACAAAGAATTTAGATTAAGAAATGTTTTCTAATGGCACCTTAAATCTGTTTGTCCTTCACTGCCTTAATTTTTTCTTCTGCTCAGATACATTAGAGAAATCATTTATTTCTCTCTAACAAGTTCTTAGCTCGTCCATTTCTTGAATAAATTAGATCAGTTAGCATCAATTATGATTTATGGTTAGCCCTGCATATTGTTGCCACTAAAATATTCCGTTCTTGGAATCATCTCTTTAAAGCAACTTTGTCTAGGTTTGTCAAAGAAGTCTGTTTAAAATTGTGCTCTTTGCCTTTACTTAGCTAAATTTGTTTTAAGGAAACCTTATAGCTGTAAATTTGGATGTTAGAGTTTTATCTCCTTCTATGGTTATAGTTGTGTATCTTAAATGTTTTTCTACTCTAGATGATAAAAGCTCTAAAAGTTGGATAAGTTTCTTACCTTTCTAAGCTTTTATCTGAATTTTTATCTTGGTTAATTATATGTTTTCAGTATGAAATCAAATGGATTAGGTTCTGCTTATGCCTTTTATTCTCTTGCTGTTCTTATCAATTTTCTAACTCCCTCGTTTTACAATTATATAAAGGATTCGGTTTCAGCCCTTTATTACTTTGTTTTTCTCAATCTTTATGTCCATTTCATGAATCCTTCATAACCTTAAAATATCCACCAACCAAGTAAAATTTCCCTACAAATTCTCTTAAACACCATTGACGAACTTATCTGGACCTTGTTAGAATCCATTGCCCAATGACTTAAACAATCTTCCATGTTTCCTATCTAAAATATATCAAAGTATCATACTTAACCAAAAAACAATCAAAATACCTTGCACTTAACATCTAGCCTAAAATCAACCCTAATCAGTAAACAAGACATATCTTTGCACACATTGAGAGATCCCTCTCCAAATCCAGGAAGGCTAGGTCCTTGGATTCCAAAGCTTGGTTTGATGTTACCCTTGTCAATTTGTATCTCAATCAATCTAGCAAGTTACGGGGAGCTAACATAATGGCGATCATGGTGGGACTGAGTTCATACTAGCCTAAAAAAATCTTATAGACTCATAAACATCCCTAGTTTGACTTAAAAACCAACCCATAGCCAGAGTAGAAACTAATTAATTCATCATCCTAGCAAGATAATGACTTAGTTAGGGGATACTCATTAACCTTAAGGCTGCATAAAGAAACTGAAAACCCAAAAGTACTCCCTAGATTGATTTTTTATCAAGAATTTGGTGGTGGACCATTGTATACATATCTTCAAAATTTCAAAAAAATCCACCTGGCGACTCCACTATCCTCCAGTAGGCCTTCCTCATCCCACTAGTCCCATAGGTTGTTCTAGGGTTGTGTCAAATTAGTCCATATTTTTTTTTAGGGCCTAGTTATACCTTGTGTGAATAAAGAGATCTGACTTCACGAAGGATCTATACCAGATCACACCCGGACCCAGATCCTCCTACCGTAGTTGATAGCCTAAAAAAGATTTTGTGGCAAAATCATAAAGCTGGAAACTCACCCATTGTTAGGACCATCCTTAGAGCAAGTTCTGCACTGGAACACCTTACAGTTTCACAAGATCCTCATTTTGATTTGCACCATACCAAGAACGTATTCAGGACCAAGTCACAAAGTAGGGTTGACCAAGCTGACTTTGAGCCCATAGATTTGCAGCAAAGCTCCAGTAGAGAAGCTTCTCCTTCTACTCCACCTAATTTTCAACTTCTACATCACTTTAGCCCTTTTCATCTCAAATCTACTCAGAATCAGTCTTCCGGTCCAAGTACCTCAGCTACACCCATCCATACCACCAGTGTGCAAACCACCTCACTCCATCCTCCTCCACCTCTCACAATTCCTCCCCTTGTACATCAGCCTTTTTTTCCTTTCCCTCCCATCATGGCAGCCTGGTATGCTCCACTGGCTCTACAACAACCACTACTACCTTTTCCAAATGACTATCAGTCCAAAATCCCTCACTTCTTAGGGACTGAATCCATCACTGCTAAAAAACATGTAGATAGAATTAATGATGATTTTGACTATATCGAGATAGAAAAAGAAACCATAAAAATGAGGATTTTTGCTCAGAGCCTAGGGGGAGAACCCAAGAAATGGTTTAAATATATACCTCCCAACAACATTCATGATCTCCCTACTCTATACCAAACCTTTGTGAACAAATGGGAAATCAAGAAGAACCCCCTCCAAATTCTGTCCGAGTATAACAACCTTAAGAGTAATCCGAGAGAAAGTGTTCATGACTACTCCACTAGGTTTAACAGTGCTTACAATGCTCTCCCACCTCACATAAAACCTCCCTAAGGCTTGGGCTTAGTAAAATATCCCGAAGGCTTTGATGCTGATATGGCCTATCAACTAAGGGAGAGAGATTACCTAACTCTAGAAGACATGCAAAAGGGGGCTGTAAGTGTAGAGGCCAATTTGATGGAGGAAAGGGCTAGGGTGAGATCATAAAAAAGGGTGACTTATAGAGATGACACAACACCTGCACCCTCCTCTTCCGACACCAAACTTGACTCCATAGTTAGGACAATGGAGAGGATGATGGAAAAATTTAGTTTGAATGAGAGAAAACCTCCTAGGGAAAATCAACCCAATCTTCAAAACAGGAATAGAAATAAAAATTTTAGAAGAGACCCTCCTCCAGTTAGACAAAGAGAGAGTGACCAACAAATCAGACCCCCTTTCCAAGACAACTATGTAGATGAAGAAGAAAGAGAGCTTGAGAAGTTGGAAGAAGACCATGTAAATGTCATAGGTTCGGATGATGAGGATAACACATTCCTTACTGAAGAAGAACAAAGGATGTTTTCCTCAAAACCACATGAGAAATCATATGAAGATTCCGAAGACTATAGATTAGGATTTGAGAATGCCATAATGGAAGTCCATAGGCAGTATAACGTTAGGAGCAAAAAGAGTCAAGATGTTCCCAAAAAAAATCAGCCAAACGTTGCTGTTAGAAATAGCTCTGAAACTATTCCTAAAAAAACAACAGAAAGCACAAATACTATGGCTAAGAAGACTGAACTAAACAAGCAAAAGACTAGCCAACCTAGTAATGATTCAAGCTTCCCTAGTACTTCAAATAGTGGCCCTGAAAAAACCTTACTGTCCAAACCATCAAATCAGAATCAACAAATTAAAAATGTAGAAAAGTTCATGGCTGATAAAACTGATGTAAATGCAATAAAGACACTTGCACCTTTCAGTTTTGAGGGGGAGATTTCCAAAATCAAGATCACTATACCCCTCACTGAATTGGTAACCCAAGAGGTATATAGATCCCAGATTTTCAAGGTGTTAAACATAGGCAAGGATACTGATACCTTAAACTTAACTGATGATAAACCATAACTGTTGTTTGGTCCTGAAGTAGAGGGAAGATATCAAGAAGGAGTAGTCCCTCCTTTCTATGTAAGTCTGAACATACATGACAAAATTCTACATAATGCTATGCTAGACTCTGGTGCAATCTCATGCCAAAGGTTGTGATGGAGAGATTGGGCCTAGAAATCACAAAGCCCTACAAAGACTTTCATTCTTTTGATTCCAGTAGGGTTAAGTGTCTGGGCCTAATCAAGGATCTGTGTGTCAATGTAAAAAAAATCCTCGCTAAGAGTCTAGTCATGGATATAGTTGTGCCTGACATCCCCCTAAAGTATGGCATGATTTTATCTAGATCATGGGGGGCCAAACTCCAGGGCAGCCTTCAAATGGACATGACCTATGCCACCATCCCAGTCTTCAATCAAACAAGAAGATTGTATCGGGAATCCCACATGAAATACATGGTGAGTAACATAGATAGGCCAAATAACACACCAGTTTATTCCATTCACTCAAACCTCGACTCCTTCATCCTGTACAATTAAAATGACATAAGTGAACAAGTGAATGACAATGAGAGAGAACTAAGTCCCCCAGAACAATCAAACCAGCTCTCTAATCAAGAAAATGACTCCCAAAACTCTAGCAGCGCCTAAGTACAAAACATTGACAAAACTAAAATTGACACCCTTTGGCATATGAGCTTTGATGGTTCTTATGGTAAGGCCGGATCAGGGGCTGGTGTTTGGTTCCACAGCACAAATAAAGACCATTCCTATAGACTATATTTCCAATGCACCAACAACGTTGTAGAATATGAGGCTCTCCTTATTGGTTTACACCTACTCAAAGACCTCAAAGCTAAGAAAATCTTGGTTCAAGGAGATTCAGAACTGATCATAAATCAAATTAAGGGAGAATATTCAGCCAAGAACCCTAGGTTAAGGGAATATAGAAATGCTGCCCTAGACCTTCTCAAAACCTTTGAGAAATATGAGCTCACTTTCATCCCTAGGGCTCAAAACTGCCCTGCCAATGAGCTTGCCTTTGCTACCAGCAATTTCTCTTTACCTTATGAAAATGATCAATGCCTCATCAAAATAAAGAACAGGCATATTGTACCGGACAACTTGAACCATTGGAAAGTGTTTGAAAATTATGACCAAATAGATGATTTTCTGCAATCCAGAAATGACTTTGCAAGCACAAAACAGAGTTTGAGATTTGAAAGAAATAAATCTGCTGAAAAAGAAACTCCCAAAACAGAGCTACCCTTTGATGATGATATAAACCACCTTCAAAACCCTTGTGTTGCAAAAGTATTTGATAAATCAGATCAAAGAGAAATTGAAATTTTGCAGTACAAAGATGACACCTTGCCAAGAGGCCTTACACCACTAGAAAAGTTGTTTGATTTTAATGATGTAGCTTAAAAACCCAAGATGGAATCCACTGAAACAAATATAGAAGAGTGTAACATTGGAGGGATGAAAGAGCCCAAAATAATCAAGCTGTCCAAAACCCTCCCATCTCACACAAAACAGAAATACATTGAGCTTTTTAGAGAATTTAAAGATGTGTTTGCTTGGGGGTATGAACACTTTAAATCCTATGACAACAAAATCATCCAACATAAAATTCCTCTCAAATAAAATCAGAAACCATTTAAACAAAATTTGAGAAGAATAAACCCCCTCTTGTTACCCTCAGTTGAGAAAGAAATAAAAAATATGTACGATGCTGGGATCATAGTCCCCGTCCGATACTCAAAATGGGTGTCCAACCTTGTGTCAGTTAGGAAGAAGACCGAGGAAATTAGGCTTTGCATTGACTTCAGAAATTTGAACGAAGCCTCCTTGAAAGACAATTACCCCTTGCCTAAAATGGATCACATACTCCAAAAAGTAGTTGGTTCACAAAGAATCTCATTACTAGATGGCTTCTCAGGTTATAACCAAGTTCTAGTCTTTCCAAGTGACCAACTTAAAACTTCTTTCACTACACCTTGGGGTACGTTCATGTATGTTAAAATTCCATTCAGTTTAATGAATGTAGGGGCTACTTTCCAAAGGGAAGTGGACATAGCTTTTTCATAAGACATAGGTTACTTCATAGTCATATACCTTGATGACATCACTGTCTACTCTAAGACTGATGAGGAGCACTTAGTCTACTTGAGAAAAGTTTTTGAGAAATGTAGGAAATATGACTTCTCTTTGAATCCCAAAAAGACACTCTTTGGTCTCCAAGAAGGAATACTTCTTGGCCACATAATTTCTGAAGAGGGAATCAAAGTAGACCCTAAAAGGATTGATGGCATACTGAAAATCAGCCATCCTAGAAACCTCAAAGAATTACAATATTTCATTGGGAAGATAATTTTTTTAAGGAGGTTCATCCCCAACCTTGGTGAGCTATTGAGAAATATCACAAACATGCTAAAGAAAGAGATAGGTGTTAAATGGACAATACAAGCTAAACAATCATTTGAACTAGTGAAACAAGCTCTTACTCAAACACCGGTTCTTATAAGTCCTGATTTCACCAAAGATTTCTACATCTTTTCTTTTGCATCTAAACACACAATAGCTGCAGTATTACTACATAAGAACATCATGGGGAAAGAACAACCAATATACTTTTTTAGTAAGGCCTTAAGAGATGCTCCACTTAAATATAATATCATGGAGAAACAAGCCTTAGCCTTGGTAAAAGCATTGAAAGACTTTAGAGTCTACATTTTACATTCTCACATCATTGCTTTTGTCCCACATACTGTTGTCAAGGACATTCTAAGTCAAGACCCTAATGGTAAAAGGGGAAAATGAATTGCTATTATTCTAGAATATGACTTAGAAATCAGGCCAACCAAACTAATCAAAGGGCATGGATTAACAAAACTCATGGCTGAGTCAAACTTCCAAGCTTTAGATATGAATATGGTTGATTTTTTGGAAGAAACATAAGAATTCACAACTCCATTTATTGAGGAAACTTTTGTGAATTCACCTTGGTATGCTAATATCATATACGTGCTGCTCTATCTAAATACCCCTCCTTCTTTGTCTAAAACTAAAGCTAGATTCTTGAAACAAAAGGCTTTAAATTATTGCATATTAGATGGGGTTTTGTATTGGAAGAATGCTGTTGGAATATTGCTTAAATGTTTGCTTGAGATTGATGCATGAAAAATCATGCATGACCTGTATGAGGGAGAATGTGGAGGACATCTTTACTGGAAGACTACAGCAAATAAAATCCTCATATTTGGTTACTGTTGGCCCACCCTTTTCCCAGATACTCAGAAGCTTGTCATATCCTGCCATAAGTGTCAAATTTTTGATGGCAAGAGAAAACTCCTACCTTTACCCTTACATCCCATCAGTGTTGAGGCTCCCTTTCAACAATGGGGCTTGGACTTCATTGGGGAAATTCACCCATATTCTTAAGCCCAAAATAAGTGGATCCTCACTGCCACTAATTATTTTACCAAGTGGATAAAAGCCATACCTTCTAGGAATGCTACCGACTCTATCATTATCAAGTTCCTTGAAACCAACATACTATCCAGATTTGGTTGTCCTAGAAAAATTATCACAGATAATGCTGCTGCTTTCAAGTCTAAAAAAATGGTTGAATTCTACTATAAATATCATATCACATTGGGTCATTCTACTGCCTAATATCCCCAAGGGAATGGATTATCTGAATCCTCCAACAAAAGCCTTGTCAATATTATCAAAAAACTATTGGAGCAGAATTAGAAATCATGGCATAGTAAGCTTATTCATGCTTTATGGGCTGATATATTAACTACCAAGAAATCTATAAATATGTCTCCCTATCAGCTGGTTTATGGCAAGGATGCAGTTTTCCCAACATCATTAGGAGTTCCAGTCATGAAACTCCTTCAAGAAGTGCAAACTGAAGAGAATGAAATGCAGAGAAGAATCAACTAGACTATTCATTTACAACAATCCAGAGAGGAAGTTTATAAAAGAACACAAACATTCCAAGAAGGCATTAAGAAATTATTTAATAGAAGGACTAAAGCAAATGATTTCCAAATAGGAAATATAGTTCTAAAGTGGGATTCTAGAAGGGAAGAAAAAGGAAAACATGGCAAATTTGAGAATTTGTGGAAAGGGCCCTACATCATTCATTCTATTAGGGGTCACAACGCATTCTTTCTGCAAGAGCTGAATGGAGAAGATCTATTTGGAGGTCCTGTCAATGGCAGGATGCTCAAGCACTATTTCTGCAAAGAATCTTAGTTTCAAAACTTGTTTTCATTGTATATAACATTTCTTTTTAAATTTGAAAAAGAAAAACACAAAAACAATAGAAAAGGAAAAAGAGGGAAATTAAAAGAAAAGGTACAACCCCATACCCAAAAAATAGAAGTTCTGAATGTGTGCAAGTCTAAATGCCACTACTGATTTAAAGGGATAGTTTGTTCAGTTATCTAGCCTAATCATGGTTGAACATGCTTTAAATTTATGTTGATAAGTTAGTAGAAACTTTGATTGATAAAACATTATTTCAGACTTAACTTATTCAAAGAAAGATAGATTAGGAGATTGAAAAGATACTGGTTCCACATGCTTAAAACAAAACCAAAGAGATAGATAAAGATTCCTCACAAAAGAAAAATCATGGCCTTATCTTTTTGATTTAATTTTTATGCAAAATAATGTTTGTGTGCAAGCTCAAATGCCACTACTTGTAATTATTCAAACATACAACCTAAACATGATTGAGTAAATTTGAATTTCATGCTGATAGGTTAGTGAAGAGGATTTTCCAAACTGTATAATCTTGGCTTATCAGTAGAATAGATTAGGATAGAAGGGAATGATTCAAACAAACTCAAAATCTGAACCAAGAAAAGGAAAAATATATCTCTAAACAGATCAAAACCAGAGCTGGAAAAAGAATAGAAGGATCTTTATAATTTCCAGATCTTAAGCCTTCACAATTTTGTTTTATTTTTGTAGAAATTATATACACTACGCATGCATATGTCCAAGATTATTCTGATCACACACTATTTTAACTTTATGCACAATATAGAATCTATTCCACCATTGATCATCACATGCGGAAATTAAATCAATTGCAATGCACACATGAAACCATAAAAATTCACACACAGTAACACATTGTTTTAATGGGAAATCCTGAAGCTAAAAAACCCAACTATTTGTATATAATATATGTCATATATATCATGTAACAATCCTCATACAAAGCTTATCACAATCTCTCAGTACAATCCAATCGCTATACACTAATCGGGCCCTGATCTTGCAAATCCATGCACCGATCTTTGCCAGTCTTTAGCCTACCTCTACTGTGCAATCCTTGCTGAAGAATGGCTCTGGATGAACTCGAATTGCTCCAACCTAGCTCACGAAATCCTTAAAGGCATCTCCACTAAATTTGTGGTGCAAACAATGCAACACTATAGTCACAACTGATAGTCACACTTACTCTTTCACCTATCTCTCCACTAGTCTCCACTGAACTGTCCATGCACTGTAGTTAACTGATGTATTCTTTAGTTGATTAATGAGTTAATATTTAATGAATTAATTATTAATCAATTCAAACCACTCTCACTAGTGTATCAATCAGTTAGACTAGATACAACTAGCTCAACTGAGTCTAACTGAGTTGAACTAAATACAACTCTACCAACTACTTCTACAACTCCACCAAACTCTATCACATGAGTTCTAACTGAAGTCCTCCATGCATTAGCTCCAGTAAACCCTCAGGAATAACGTAATTCCTTCTATTAGCTGCTGTGCCACATCTGTTCACTTAACTGAAGTGCTCCAAGAGAATAAGATAATGTTTAGAATCCAAATATTATTAAGAGCTAATAATATTCGACATATCTATTTTTAGACTGGCAATCTAAAAATAGATTCCGCCCAATATGTCTAAAAATAAAAATCCATCTATTTTTCCAACTTGACCAACCATCCACAAATAGCATCCTGCAACTCATAGAATATGATCAACATGTCTAAAAATAGACATAGTCTAAAAATAGACTTTGCGCGAAAAATCACCTGTGTGGGCCCCACCTAGTTTAGGTGATCATTTTCCAACTAGGATCAGGAATGATGTTTAAGGATGCCTCCTTCACTGTTTCTTGTTGCAATCTTCAACACTCCCTCTCAACAAGAAAGGACTGTCTTTGCATGCGACATGCAACTCCATGCATTCGCCTTGCAACCTGCAACCTTTGCAAGCGCCATGCAACTCCATGCATCTGCTCTGCAACTCTTCCGAAACTGAATAGGCTCCAAACAACTGAATCAATATGATGCATCAAAGTCTTCAACTTCTGCTTAGCTACTGCACATGTCTTCAGGAACCACTATGCTGTTGAACTCTGCACCCGTGCACTCTGCACTTGCTGTCAACTCTGAACCGCGCTCTAGTATCTGACACTGTCACTTTGATCTGCCTGCATCAATCCAAATGATCATGGTACTACTGCTCTATGGGCTCCTCGTAGCCAATTTCAATTCATGAGATCCACACCATCTCAATGAATCCTACCCAAAAATCTATTCTTGGGATTACTCATGCATGTTGCCCCACCTCTCAGCTGGTGGTATAGCTTCATGCACTCCCTCTACCCATATGGCACGAAATTTCTCTGCGTGAGTGGTTGCTCCCACTCCATGATCCTCATCTTGTGGCTGCTCCACATCCTAAGGTTCACTCTTACCTGCATGCAAATCCTTCTCCCTCTCAAGCTTCAATTGCATGTCTTTCTTGCACTTCCCAACAATAGGAAGCTCCGTAGAAATCCCATCTACTTCAAGTCTATAGAAATTCTTGGCTCGAATCCCAACCTTCTTGACTTGTCCTGTTTCTTTGTACCGAAGGAAAAAATTTCCTTCACTAAAGACAACATCATACCCTTTATCCTCTAACATTGCGACTGAGATTAAATTCTTCTTTAAATCTAGAACATGCACTACATCTTGTAAAAGAATGCGTTTACCTGAATCCCTCTGAAAGGTAATGGTACCAATGTCGGTTGCATTGTATCGTCCATTGTCGCCCAACTAAACATGCAACTGGACATCTTTCTCCACCAAGACACTGAAAAGATTCACATCTCCCGTCATGTGAAAGGAAGCACCACTATCAAAGTACCACCCCGATCCCAATGCACTAGACACCATGCATGCGATCAATGAGAAGTCCAGCTCAAATTGCGAGGAAAGAGCCTCACCAGTTGTAGCTCTAGCAACCTACTTGTTCTTCTTCTTCTGTGGACAATGTGTGGCGAAATGCCCATGTTCGTGATAGTGAAAACACTTTACTTTGGACATGTGACGCTCTTTGCCATCCGCGCCGGATTGAGAAGGATTTTTATTCCCCTTCCCTTTCCTTGCTTTGGCAGCCAAAGCGAAATCCTCTTCATCATCATTCTTTGATGAAGAGCCATCCCTGGTACTCCGCCTTATCTCCTCTTGCACAAGATCCAACCAAATTCGCTCCCTTCCTGGCAGTTTATCTCGACCATTGACAGAGTCCTCGTAACTATGCCAACTCTTCGGAAGCCCAAGGAGAGCCAAGCTCACCAAGTCTTCTTCATACACACTAACTCCTACACTCCCAAGCTCATCCCTGCAGTGGAAAAACTTTTTCAAGTATATCGGAATAGTGTCATTCTTCTCCATTTTTATTTTTCTGAGCATGTCTTTAAGCGCCAACTTCCTCTGGCCACTTATGCTTTGGAACAATTATGTCAAATCCTTCCACATCAAGAATGAAGTGGATTTACCGTGAAGGCTGGGCACAATGTGATCCTTCACACCTTCCAATAGAATCCTTCGACACCTTGCTACCTTCTTTTACCATGCGTCAAGTGTGGCTGCATCGCTAGAACCCGGTTTAGGAATATCAGCATCTATGAACTCCTTCAACCCATTATCCTCTAGCACTGCCTCCATCCTGTCCTTCCATGAAATATAATTCGAGTTTCTTTTAAGGGCATACTCTAATTGCAATCCGTTGAAAGACATTTCAATGAATCCTCAACTTTGACACCAAGAAAACACTGCAACAAATTTGAATTCCACCAGCACAAAACTCAACTGTTTCAATAATTGCAATCTGCTCCAATTATCAATGCTCCGATACCATGTAGAAATTATATACACTACGCATGCATATGTCCAAGATTCTCCTGATCACACACTATTTTAACTTCATGCACAATACAGAATCTATTCCACCATTGATCATCACATGCGGAAATCAAATCAATTGCAATGCACACATGAAACCATAAAAATTCACACACATTAACACAGTGTTTTAACGGGAAAGCCTAAAGCTAAAAACCCCAACTATCTGTATATAATGTATGTCATAGAGATCATGTAACAATCCTCATACAAAGCTTATCACAAGCTCTCAGTACAATCCAATCGCTACACACTAATCAGGCCCTGATCTTGCAAATCCATGCACCGATCTTTGCCAGCCTTTAGCCTACCTCTACTACGCAATCCTTGTTGAAGAATGGCTCTGGATGAACTCGAATTGCTCCAGACTTGCTCACATAATCCTTAAAGGCATCTCCACTAAATTTATGGTGCAAACAATGCAACACTATAGTCGCAATTGATAGTCACACTTGCTCTTTCACCTACCTCTCCACTAGTCTCCATTGAACTGTCCATGCACTGTAGTTAACTGATGTATTCTTCAGTTGATTAATGAGTTATTATTTAGTGAATTAATTATTAATTAATTCACACCACTCTCACTAGTGTATCAATCTATTAGACTAGATACAACTAGCTCAACTGTGTCTAACTGAGTTAAACTGAACACAACTCCACCAACTACTTCTACAACTCCACCAAACTCTGTCACATGAGTTCTAACTGAAGTCCTCCATGCATTAGCTCCAGTAAACCCTCAGGAATAGCGTAATTCCTTCTGTCAGCTGTTGTGCCACATCTGTGCACTTAACTGAAGTGCTCCAAGAGAATAAGATAATGTTTATAGTCCAAATATTATTAAGAGCTAATAATATTCGACATATCTATTTTTAGACTGGCAATCTAAAAATAGATTCCGCTCAATATGTCTAAAAATATAAGTCCATCTATTTTTCCAACTTGACCAACCATCCACAAATAGCATCCTGCAACTCATAGAATATGATCGACATGTCTAAAAATAGACATAGTCTAAAAATAGACTTTGCGCCAAAAATCACCTGTGTGGGCCCCACCTAGTTTAGGTGATCATTTTCCAACTAGGATCAGGAATGATGTTTCAGGATGCCTCCTTCACTGTTTCTTGTTGCAATCTTCAACGATTTTTTTGCAAATAAAGTCTATGTGTAGCTTGTACATAAAGCCATAGACACCATAGCAAATCAGCTTGCTTAATCCTGATTTAGCTATGTTTTAAATTTCTGTTTTAAAATATAGAGAATGCAGATCTTTCAAACAGCTTAATCTTGACAGATAATAGTATAGGTAGAAATAAAAGATTTCAACTGTTTAATCTGGACTCTCAGAAGAAATAAGGATAGATTTAGATTAGTTTTTCTTGTTTTGAAAAGAATAAAATGTTGATGTTTCAAAGGGTTTGCAAGTCCAAGTGCACTCAAGAAATGAAAAAATGCTAGGACAAGTAGGATTGGGTAGGTAGTGATGCTGCTTTGAAGAATTTCATATGCTGCAGATTGCTGAAATATTATCAAGTCTAAGAGAAGAGATCAGCCCAAGAAAGAAAAGGATTGTTGCCCAATGGATAAGGCACTGGTCTGCTGAAAGCCAGATATTGATAAACTGAGGTTCTGGACACCTAAAGAGCAAGCTGTCCTCCCCAAGTGGAGCCACTGTTAGCCATCTATAATTTCTGTTATACCTAATGATGGCTAGAATCAGTTTACAGCCTTCAAGAAACAATTTCAAGCTAATATGTTAGTTCTTGAAGCCTGGTTGTTCTCTTTGTCCAAAGAAACCCGACTTCACTGATGTTTTCACTTCAAAATCCTCAAAGAAGCTTGCTGATTCAAAAAGACTGTTTCAACCCTCCATGTCCATCATTTCTCCATTTTTCCCTCATTTTCCCCTCATTTACCCTTTGTTCCCCATCAAGACCCTTTAAGACCTTATAAATCATCTTTTTCTGGTCTTGAACCTCTTTTTCCCCTTTATCGAAACCCTTCTTCAAGCTAAAAAAACCTTCATTTTGGCCTTAAAACACTCTTTTAACACAACAGGCCTTAAGCACCTTCCGTGTAGGCCCTTAGCCCCTTTTTCTGCCATATGACCCGGCCACCATGACCGAGCGCTAAGCCCATCGCTCATCGGCACTTCGCACTTCGCCACGTCCAAGTTCTCACCTCCATGAATTCTTTTCCGCCGATGGCCAATCCCCCAAGCAAATATCCACCATTGATCCTGTTTAAGATATAACGACTCTCGCTCCATCGGCACATCGCAATCGCTTCCCCCCATCGGCCATCACATTTCACAACTTCCCATTTCCTCGTTCCCAAACCCTTTTCACTGCCGATATGCATCCTCCCTGATACAATCCTCACCATCCGATTAACCCATATCTATGGTGCAGGTTCACTGCGGGGGCACCCGACCAAAGTGACCCGTACTCCCCAGTCCCCCCCGCACCCTCGATCTCCACCGTCGATCTTCTCCCGATCCAACGACCAACATTTTTCCCCGTTTCCCATTCACTACGGAGGCACCCGACCCCGAGATCCCTCTGTACCCCCCAGTCCCCCCGTAGTTAATCTCCACCGTTGATCTATTCGGATCTAATGACCACCATTTCACCCGCCAATCAACCTTTTCACAACACGAAAAAAAAGCCGACGTCATGGCCCATGGCCCACTGCTCATCTACTCGATCACCTTTCCCATCGCACACCCTCCCTACCGTTGATCCAGCCCCCCTCCTCTAGATCCAATGGTTGACGCATTTTCACGTTCATTTTTCCCCCCTCCCTCAACGTGCAAGTCCAGTGCGAAATGGGTGGTTTCATGAAGCCACGTGTCGACCATTGATGCTTATCATGTCCGTTTCACTTTTTACCGCTTACCGCCCTCACCTCACGTGAAAACCGCTGCCGGTCTTCATATACTGCTTTTCCATTCTTCGCGCCAAAACCATTTTGAAACCCTGTTTCTTCGCCATTTCCTTCATAAAACCCTCCATCACTGCATTCATCCCTTCTGCGTTGCTCCTCCGCCCTTACCTAGCTTCTTTGAAGCAGTTTTACCCCGTATAACACAGGTTTTTATAATATTTTAATGTTTTGTTGCAGGTTTCATGGCGGTTAAACATTAAAAACATCCCATAGTAAAGGAATAGTGACAGAGGCTGAGGGTGACAATCCTCAAAGGCCGGAAAGCACAGAAAAGGGATAAAATGGGTAAATCTCCTAGTTTATGGCCAATGTATCATGATCATTGACTGATCAACGAAACCCTCCAAATGCGCCAAAGACCTGTATACAAGGAAGCACAGTGAATATCAGAAGTTCAGAGATTAAAGAAATTGAAGAATAAAGGTTAAGTCAAAATCATGAAGATTAAAGGACTTAAATCACGCAGATTAAGGTTAAAGAGACAGTTTGAAGACTAAAGGATTATAAAGGCCTAAAGTAGAATTAGGTCAAAATTACCATTTAAAATGATAAAGTTAAGGAAATATTAGGCTAAGACAACCTCGAATACATCAAAAGGGAAGCAGTTGTTCACTTAATAAATCAACTTCCACCCGTGGCCTACTTTTTCTTGCAAAGGGAAAATTAAGCAGTTATTACAAAAAAGAATATATTTTAAATTGTCAAGACAATTATTGTAAAGATAAGATAAAGCCTGAAAGTTAATCTTTTCCACCTATCTTTATCTCAAAAATTAAGACAAGGTTATTTAATAGAGAAGTAGCTGCATATATTCTTACCTTATGCCCTGCATGGTTTTCAAGGCTAGGAATGAATTTACTCTGTAATTAATAACATTTTGAACCCTAGAAGAGTTTCACCTCCTCATTTGCAGCAAAAATACTGCATTGGAACTCATTGTAAACGTTGGATTTTGATGACTGATGCTGGAATAATACATAGTCCTTTGAAGCTCTTGAAGAGAAATTGATGTCTTGGAACTCATGCATGATCTGATTTGCTTGTTGATGGAGAAGGATCGTTTGCAGGATCCATAGGCTTGGTTGATGGTGAAGTTTTCTTTTGTTTATGTTTTCTAGTTTTCCATTATGTTTTCCATCTTGCTATGTTGTAGTAGGACAAAGAATTTAGATTAAGAAATGTTTTCTAATGGCACATTAAATATGTTTGTCCTTCAATGCCTTAATGTTTTCTTCTGCTTAGAGACATTAGATAAATAATTTATTGCTCTCTAACAAGTTCTTAGCTTGTCCATTTCTTGAATAAATTAGATCAGTTAACATCAATTATGATTTATGGTTAGCCCTGCATATTGTTGCCACTGAAATATTCCGTTTTTGGAATCGTCTCTTTAAAGCAGCTTTGTCTAGCTTTGTCAAAGAAGTCTATTTAAAATCATGTTCTTTGCCTTTACTTAGCTAAATTTGTTTTAAGGAAACCTTATAGCTGTAACTTTGGATGTTAGAGTTTTCTCTCCTTTTATGGTTATAGTTACTTGTGTATCTTAAATGTTTTTCTGCTCTAGATGATAAAAGCTCTGAAAGTTGGATAAGTTTCTTACCTTTCTAAGTTTTTATCTGAATGTTTGTCTTGGTTAATTATCTGTTTTCAGTCTGAAATCAAATGGATTAGGTTCTTCTTATGCCTTTGATTCTCTTGTTGTTCTTATCAATTTTCTAACTCGCTCAGTTTACAAGTATATAAAGGATTCGGTTTCAGCCCTTTATTAGTTTGTTGTTCTCAATCTTTATGTCCATTTCATAAATCCTTCATAACCTTAAAAGATCCACCAACCAAGTAAACTTGCCCTGAAAATTCTCTTAAACACCATTGAAGAACTTATCTGGACCTTGCTAGACTCCATTGCCCAATGAATTAACAATCTTCCATGTTTCCTATCTAAAATCTATCAAAGTATCATACCCAACCAAAAAACAATCAAAATACCTTGCACTTAACATCTAGCCTAAAATCAACCCCAATCAGTAAACAAGACATATCTTTGCATACATTGAGAGATCCCTCTCCGAATTCAGGAAGTCTAGGTCCTTGGATTCCAAAGCTTGGTTTGATGTTACCCTTGTCAATTTGTATCTCAATCAATCTAGCAAATTACAGGGGGCTAATAGGTGTGCTATGGTTTCCAAGCCCAACCGCTTCACAACCTCTGCTTAAATGAGGTTCTTTTGGCCCTCGTTGTTAGGTCCCTATACTACTAATGTAGCCCCTTATTGTTAATGTTAGTGTATCCCCCTTATTTTTATTTTTCTGCCCATGTAGTCCCCATATTGTTACTATTGTGCCCCATAGAAGCCCACTATTGTTATTATTGTGCCCTTACATTATTATTGTTATGTGGGCTCTGATTATATTGGGACCCCTTAGAATCCCATATATAGGAAGTAGGTTTTATCATTTGTATCATCCAAAATTTGTTCATTTATGTAATGTAAAGGAGTTTTCCCCCTCAAAGATTCTTATTTCAAAGTCGTTGATCTATATTTTCTTCTATTTTGTGAGTTGGTTGCATAACATTTGGTAGAGCTTTGGATTCTAGGGTTTCGCTGCTGCAAACAGGCCATCTTGGCATTTTCATTATAACATTATTTCTACAAAGGTTCAGAAAATGAAATTTTTATCATGAGAAGCCAAAATCTCGAGGAACTTTGTGTAAAAATTTCAGATCTTGGTTCACTATAGTTTCAGAGATATGATCTAAGGAAGTTAGGGTTTTGCAGGCTTTAGAATTTCATCTCAAACATGTGACCGAGGGAAAATTGTCCTAAGTTTCGTTTCAGATGTCATATTTGAGTTCTGTAAAACATGGTCGAAAGTGCAAATAATTTAATGTCTTTTGTATCAATTTTAGGGCTGAAGGTAAAGATATTGGCACGTGGCATGTCGTACAAGTTCTCTCTACTGAAATAGTTAATAATTAGGACATTGTGGGAGATTGGGCATAAATTTATCTTGAAGAATCCAAATTAGGTCTGACCTATAACAGTGGAAATAAGACTCAGAGGGATAACATAGGACCGAATTTTAGATATTGGAGATCCAAAATTTCAGAGTTACAGCTGTTTCAATATCAAGCTCCTAAAAGCAAGAAAAATGTGTGTATTTTTTTAAAACAAATTGCATAACTTTTGTTTGAAAAATCAGTTTGAAGTGATTCCATGGGAATAATTAAGCATAGATATTTGTATTTGTTTTTAAAATTCCTCCAAAAAATAAGTGTACACCCATTAAGCCCTAAGAAAAATCTACTATTGCGCATGCACAGGAAGAATTGCAGCATGATATATCAAAATTACGGGACCAATTGCAACAAATTTCGATCTCACGAAGAGCAACCAAAGATGACATAGATGGTTTAAAAGTAGACATGGAAGCTAATATAAATGGTTTGAAGGATGAAATGAAAGCTAATATGGATGGTATAGAAGAAAAAGGAAAGGAAACATGGAAAATTTGAAGAATGGTTTAAAAGCAGATTTGGCAAAGTTGCTACAAGAAATGCTTCCTAATGGAAAAAAGGTATTAGATTAAATTCATGATGATAACAAAAAAAATGCTAATCATGATTCCATAGCCTCTAGCATTAGATTAAAGACCCACCATATTCCAAAGATCGATATGAGGAAGTTTTATGGCAATGATCCGATAACATGGATACTACAAATGGAGCAATACTTTGATCTCCATAATGTGCAACACACACAAAAGGTACGCATTGTAACTTTATATTTAGAATAAAATCAGTTTGTATGGTATCGATGGCTTTTTTCTCGCAAACCACTTGTCACTTGGTCAATTTTTTCGGAGAAAATAATAGCACATTATGAGGATACAAATAGAAACACCTTCTTTAGCCAATTGATAAATCTCAAACAAAAGGGTTCAATGATGGAGCACATTGAGGACTTCCAAAAATTGAATATAAGGGTAAATTGCATATAAAGGAAGATAGGATTGATGTCTTCATAGGGACTTTAAAGGATAACATCCAACACGAGGTTCGCCTTTGGGAAGCTGATACCTTGTCGAAGGCATTCAGGTTAGAAAGAAAAAGTGAAAGGAAAATTATGGCGACAAGGAAGCCTACCACTTACAACTATAAATATGGAAGTGTTGTTGTTCATATCCTTTCACAACCTACAAGGTTGACAAAAAAACAATTGGAAGAAAAAAGAGAAAAAGGGCTTTGTTACAGTTGTGATAGCAAATACACTAAAGGTCATAAGTGTGTTGAGAAGAAATTAGTTTACATATATTGTGAAGAGGAGGAAGAAAAGGAACAAGAAACTTCAAAAGAAGGGGATATACACCAGGAATTGACCTTAGAGAAAGAAGAAATGAATTCAACCATATCTTGTAATGCATTGGCGGGAATTACCACTCCTCAAATTCTCAATATAGAAGGACATATCCAGATGAAAAAGGTAATATTTTTGATTGATTGATGTAGTACCTATAATTTTATTCATTGTAAGATAGCCAAGGAATTGAATTGCTTCTTATATCTAGCATTAGAGTGTCAAGTGATGGTTGCAAATGGAGGAACTATAAATTGCTCTAGAAAGTGCCATAATATCAATATAACCATGGGGGAATATGTATTGAATAGCCCAATGCTTTCCATTCCAATGGATGGTGCTGATGTTGTACTAGGAGTTCAATGGTTACAAAATTTGGGTACGATAGCTTTTAATTTTCAAGAACTTTTCTTGAAATTTTTTTGGGAAGGAAAGGAAGTTGAATTAAGGGGTATCGCAAGGAAACCGTGAAATATAATGAGCTCTAATGGAATGAAAAAGCTTCTAAAGAAAGAACAGTGATGCGTAATTGAAAAATTATGGTCACTAGAGTTTCAAACATCGAAATCATCTTTAAGAATAAATGATAAGGTTCAAGCAGTAGAATATCACATCGAGCATCGGCAACAAGTTCTCAAAATTTAAAATGAGAACCTAAATTTGGCACATAATCGAAGGAAACAACATGCAGATCAACATCGCAGCGAAAGAAGTTTTGATGTAGACGACTAGGTATATTTACGGCTACAACCATACAAACAAATGTCCCTCAAGCAAGCTAAGAAGGATAATAAATTATCGCCAACTTATTATGGTCCTTACAAGGTGTTTCAAAAGATTGATAATATGGATACAAATCGGAGCTTCCTGCATCTTCCCGAGTGCACCCAGTTTTCCATGTTTCATGCTTAAAGAATTTAATAGGTGACAAAATCCCAGTTCAAACAATATTTCCAGAACTTGACGAGGAAGGAAAAATCATATTGGAACGTGAAGAAATCATGGAAACAAGAACTCGACAGCTATGAAATCGATCGATTTCAGAGTATCTCATCAAGTGGAAGAACTTACTCGATTAATATTCCACATGGGAGGATGATAATTTTATACAGAAGCATCTGTAACTACTCAAGCGTTGAGGATGACACTTTTTTGAAGGAGAGGGGCATGTTAGGTCCCTATAATACTAGTGTATCCCCTTATTGTTATTTTAGTGTAACCCCCTTATTGTTATTATTGTGCCCATGTAGTCCCCATATTGTTACTATTGTGCCCCATAGAAGCCCACTATGGTTATTGTTGTGCCCTTACATTATTATTGTTATGTACACTCTGATTATATTGGGACCCCTTAGACTCCTATATATATAAAGTAGGTTTTGTCATTTGTATCTTCCAAGAATTGTTCATTTATGTAATGTAAAGGAGGTTGCCCCCTTGAAGAGGCTAATTTCTAAGTCGTTGATCTATCTTTTCTTCTATTTTGTGAGTTGGTTGCATAAATTTTTTCTTCTATTTTTGTGAGTTGTGAGCTTACTGCTTTGTTTTGTAGTGATCAAAGAGATGGTGGTAGGTGGTGCTACCTCCAGTATCCTGTACAACTTATTTCCCAAAGTAACAATAATAACGCGAGGCCTATACTCATACACAGCATTTCGTTTCCACAAGTATGATTGGCATAATAATACATCACAAACATCAAGAGGAGAAATATCACATAGTACCTCATAGGGTCGTAACTTGATGATATTATATATGTTTGGCGCGTATGATATGTCATCATAAATATATCTTCGAGTACTACAAGTTTCACTATAAGTCCCTACCAATGGCAACGGGCTTGCTGCAGACCTTAAAATAATTCTATTTAGGGGGTCAAAATTGCTCCGGAAGTTTAGGACCTGAAAAACTGCTAAAAATAGTAAATGCTGCTATAAATAAGGAAACTGATGAAACCAACTGGAGGTTTAGGTGGAATATGTGGGTGGCCACCAATATCTACTTGGATCATGTGAATCCTTTGAAAGTAAGCTCTTGTATGGGTTTTAACTTGGTTGTCCCTGCTGTTAGCACCTAATTTGAACCTTAGGCTAAAAGAAGGCAAATCAGGGTAAGCTCAAACCACGCTCAGCCTTGTAGCTAGCCCTACAAGGTCAGGAGAGGGCTCTCTCCGTGAAAAATATTCAATGAAGTATAAGAGTAAACTAATTTTAGGCTAGGTATAATAATTGGAAATGTTTTTATAAATTATCAGGGTTGTATGGAATAGACGGGGCAGTCTGAAACTGGGGAATTAAATTAGAGATACAAGGTATTTCATGGGGCAAGGTAGGCAAGGATTTTAACAATTCAATTTAAATAATGATGGAATTTTTAAGACTGGTGAGGAGTTGAAAAGGGCATAGGAGATGGATCCTTTTCAAATAGAAGAAAACATAAAGTATTGAATGATTTCCCAAGGCAGAGCATTATACAATGGATTATACCTATCTATCTTGAAAGCATTCAACCATAAATGTGAATGAATGAATGGCAAACATAAAAATTAACAGATGAACACAAAAGAAAGAAAAATGCTAAAATCCATACCACAGGGATCCCACAAATCAGAGCAGCATTTCTTTATTAATTCCCTGCCAAACTGTTACAAATGGAGCACAAAGCGTCCTAAAATGATTTCCAACTTATTCCACACCTTATTCCCCCTTACAAATGACTTAGAAATTACAATAAATAGACAGAAATTGAGGGAAGTAGATCCACATAAAAAGGGAGCTGTTTCACTGAAATCCGAACATAGGAAGAAAACCAACAATCTGCCCCTGAAAAGAAGGAGAAACAATACATTTTGACCATATGGAGAATTTGCAGTTACACTGAATGAATGAAAAATAGGAAATCCGAAGAACAGATCCCTTTTTCATTGCTGCTATAGATGTCTCTGGTTCATAATTAGTTCTCGGCCTTGACTGTTTCTTTCCTTTGGTTTGAGAATTCCTTTATGCCGAGAAATGCCTTTGAAACTAATAAAAATCAAATTTTCCATTTAAATGAAGAAAGGTCCCCCTTTTTGGGTAAAAAGAACAAAGGAAAGGATGGTGGGCCCGCGTTGCTATCGCAAATCGCAATCGTAAGAGGGGAGGGGATGTATCATATAATGGAGCGATTGAAAACTTGCGATGCGATAGTGTATAGGGAAATTGCAATCGCAATCGAGACGAAAAGGGGCAGCGGGTTTAAACTTATGGGAATCGCCGATTGCGATGGGCAAAAACTTGGGATAGAGGAAAATTTTAAATGAAATGAAAAAAATGAGTTAACACAGGGAAAAGCCCTTTTCTTTTGAAAAGGGTGGAAGAATTTAGGTGGGACCCAGCCAATCATAATCGAAAAGGTAAAAGGGAGCAGGTTTAACACATAGCGAAGGAAATGCGATTGCGATGGAGTGATCGGGAATGAGAGTGAACATTTCACAATGGAGTGATGCGATGGAGGGGAAGTTTTTATAAAACAAATGAAAATGATTTTTCTGCTTTACAAAGGAAAAACCCTTTTTTCATTTGAAAAATGCAGAAGGGATTAAGGTGGGACCCAGCCAATTGCAATCACAAATCGGCGGAGGAGTGGAGTAGGGGCAAGTGCTGAAAATATTTGTGATGTGATTGGGTATAGACCAAAGATATGGATCAGAAGAAACTCTTTTAAAACAAACAAAAAATGAAATTTCCGCTTTACACAGAGAAACACCGTTTTCTTTCGAAAAAGCGGAAGGCTTTATGGTGGGACCCAACCAATCGCAATCGGGAATCGGAGGGTGAGCGGAGTGGAGGTTAAGTGCTAGAAATAAAATATGTGATGCGATCGGGTGATCGGAACAAGGGAATGCGATAAGCTATTGGATCGGAGGAGGGGACTTGCGATGGATCGCATCGGGGATTTGTAATCAGGGAAGGGTCAATCGGGAGTATGGGATTGAATGTTGTGATCGGATCGAGGAAAGGGTTGCGATTGAAAATCTTTAAGATTATATTATAAAGTTTAAGGGACCAAATAAGAAAAAGGAGGGTAAGGTTAGGCTTTGGGGACTTTTATTCACTTAGGCATATTTTTCAATCGAGGAGTCAGTTTTGAGAGTATAATATACTATTGGAAAGCTCTTTCCGGGCTCTTTCCAATGAACACACTTAGAACATGATTTTAGACTAAAAATGTTGTGGAAAAAACCTCTGAAAGGCAGGGTGGTGGCTTTGTGGAGATAGCAGCTTCTGAAGTGCAGCTAATTGCATATGAAGACATAAAATTACATAAAAGATGATAATAAAAGAAAAGTACCATGAGAAAAATTCTTTGATTCTTCCGGATACTGTGCTTTTTGAGTTTATTTGTCCTCCTCATGACCTTGCTGATATTTATTGACACTTGACTCTTTAAATTTGACCATGATGAGACCTTAGAACCCAATGAGACCAATCATATGACCTAATAATATGGATTGGGAGTGAAAGTGAATCATGACTAAAGACCATAGAGAGGAGAATCAACAAGTTTCACATGAGGGGAAACTGATGAAAGACCACTACCATCAATGAATCCATGCCCTAATGGAATGATGAAAATTTATGGTATGGGACTCCTAATATGCAAATGAAAAAGAGTAAGTTTGATAACTGATGGCAGTATGACAAGACTGACACTAACATTGGCTCCAATGGGGATGGTAGCTCCTTGGAGGTGCCAAGAACACCGTAGACCAAGTAGCCTTATCCATTGGGAAAATATGGTCAAAATACTGAAAACTGACACAATGCTGACTGAATCTGACTCAAAATGTGACTGAAAACTTAAATAAAACCACCAAACCTTACACATATCATTCAAGTTTTATAGCCTTCACCTTGGGCCCCAAAATCCAATGATTGTGTACTTGAAATCTGACAAAAAATAACATGGTATATACAATTATTTTGACATAGTTTGGGTCCATTATCTTCAATAGTGGTAGTGCTTCAGCAACCTACCATTTACTGGTCCTCCAGGGCAATGTTGGCCATCCATCTCTGAGAGCAAGAAAGCATTCTGTCCCCTGTATGCTGAAATATTGTATGGTCCTTTCCACAGGTTGTCAAACTTACCATGCTTCCCTTTGTCCTCATTTCTTGCATCCCATCTCAACACCACATCGTCCAACTGAAATTTTTCTGCTTTGGTCTTTCAGTCATAGATTTTCTTTATCTTCTCCTGCAACTGAATAGCGTTCTGTGACACTTCCTCCCTTGTTTGCTGAAGAGATTGATCCTTCGCTGATTGTCATCTTCTTCACTGCCAGCCTCTTGCAATAGTCTCATGACTGGAACTGTAAACAATGTAGGAAAAACATCATCAGTAACATAAACCAATTCAAACGGTGACTTACCTATGGATTTCTTGCTGCTGACTCTATCTGCCCATAACGCATTGATGAGATTTCGATGCCAATTCCTCTTATTTGCTTCCAGCATTTTCTAGATTATGTTTATCAGAGACTTATTTGATGATTTTTCTAGGCCGTTGCCTTGTGGGTAGTACGCTGTTGAATGGCCCAACACAATATTGTATTTTTCACAGAACTCCACCATCTTCTTAGATTTGAATGCCGCTGCGTTATTTGTTATGATTTTGTGAGGATAACCAAAACGAGACAAGATATTTGATTCTAAGAATTGAATGATTACTGCATCAGTTGCCTGCCTTGCCGGAATGGCCTCGATCCATTTGGTGAAGTAATCTGTACCTGTCAAGATCCATTGATGTTGTGCTGATGATGCGAGATGGATTTCCCCTATGAAATCAAGTCCCCACTGTTGAAAGGGAGCATTTACTGAAACTGGTTTCAAAGGGAGAGGAAGCAGTTTCCTTTTTCTTTGGAAAACTTGACACTCATGGCAACTCATCACTATTTTGTACAAATCTAAAAATAGAGTGGGCCAATAGTATCCTTCTCTCAACACTTTTTTAGCTGCTGTTTTCCAAAACAAATGGCCACCACAATCAACTTTGTGAAAGTCATGCATGACCTGCTGAGCCTCATCTTCAACCAAACAATTAAGAAGAATACCTCCTAGATCTTTCCAATAAAGAGCACTGTTTAAAATACAAAATTTAGTAGACTTAAGTTTCAACGATCTACCTTTTCTTCTAAACATCCTGGGAGGTGGTGAAAGGTGCTGAAGAACATAGACTATGTCTGAATACCATGGGGATTGTAGAAAAATGTCTGAAATCAGAACAAGAAAGCCTTCTTCCTCATCTTCTAACATTACTGTTATGAGATTTCTATCCAGGGCATGCAGGTTTGATTGGGCCATCAGCTTTGCCAAGCCTTGTCCTTTGATCAACTTTGTGGGTTTAATCTCCAAATCATATTCCAACATAGCTGCTATCCACTTACCTCTTCTTCCCTCTGGATCGGTTTACATCAAGACATCTTTTACTGCTGCATTAGGAACATATGCTATAGTATGTGAATGCAGAATGTATACTCTAAAATCCTTCAATGCCTTTATAAGGGCCAATGCTTTTTTCTCAATGGTATTATACCACAAGGCAACATCTCGAATAGTCCTACTGAAAAAGGCAATTGGATTTTCAATCTGATCTCTCTTTTGCATCAAAACCGCAGCCATAGTATGCTCAGATGCAAATGAAAATATAATGAAATCTTGAGTGTAATCAGGACTAATCAAGACTGGGGCATTGGATAGAGCAAAATTTACCAGATTAAATGACTTGATAGCCTCCTCACTCCATTTGACATCGCTATCCTTCTTCAACATGTTAGTCATTTCCCTTAAATGTTCAGCCAAATTGGGTATAAATCTGCGCAAGAAGTTCATCTTACCATTAAATGCCTGAATCTCCTTTTTGTTACGTGGAAGGTCTATGTGCTGGATTGCCTCCACTCTTGAAGGATCAATGTAGATACCGTCTTTAGAGATTATATGCCCCAACAACTTGCCTTTATCCATAGCAAACATAATTTTCTTTGGATTGAGAGAAATCCCAAACTTTTTGCATCGCTAAAAAACAACTCTCAAATGGTGCAAATGTTCATCATCAGAACCAGAAAACATTGCCAGATCATCAAAATAAACAACAAGAAAAACATCCTTTTCATTAGCAAAAGCTATGTCCATTGCTCGCTGGAAAGTGGCTCCAACGTTCTTCAGTCCAAATGGCATTTTGGCATACTGGAAAGTTCCCCAGGGTGTTGTGAAAGCAGTTTTGTCTTGGTATTTTTCATGCACCAAGATCTGATTATAGCCTGAGCAACCATCGAGTAGTGACATTCTTGATGCTCCAACTACTCTCTACAGAATATGGTCCATCTTCGGAAGTGGATAGTTATCCTTTAAAGATGCTTTATTCAGATTCCAGAAATCTATGCACAACCTTATCTCTCTTGTCTTTTTACGTACCGGGACCAAATTTGAAATCCAATTAGAAAATATAGTTGGGACAATGATACCAGCTTTATACAATCTGTTTACCTCTTTTTCAATAGATGGCAATAGCTTTGGGTTGATCCTTCTTAGCTTCTGTCTAAATGGCTTGATGGGAATAGTATGCTAAATTATATTTTTGTCATACACCTTCAAATCTGAATAATCCCACGCAAACACATAAGAGAATTCATAAATTAATTTAACATACTGTTCCTTTACCTTAGGGGTCAATGCCTTTGATAACTTCACAAGCTTAGGCTTGTCAACTGTTCCAAGATGAACATCTTCAACTCCTTTATTAGTAGGCACCAAGCTTGGTTTCTTTGCAACATAATCTTGATTAAAAAGCTCCTCTAAAGGTATGAGACCTCTAGGAATTACATTGTCTTTCAAATGCAACACGTCCATCTGATTTGCTTCGAGTTCTTGATCATCGACCTCATAATCACCTTCTATGGGAGTATCCTTGAATTTTCCTTCACCCTGCAAAAAGGCATTGATTTCATTGTCATCCCAAAACACTTGCCAGTACCTTAGAATATCTTGAACAACAGGCCGATGTTTGACATAAATTTCAAACTTATTGCTGGAATTCATGGGAATCTTCAAATTGCTTGTAGTAGTGGCAAGAGAATCTGCAATAAGATTCTGCATTCGGGGTACTGCTGTCAAAGTGTACTTAGGAAATGTCCTCAAAATGTCTAGGACTGCATATCTGTAGGCCCTCAATCGCGGATGTTCTACTTGGTACTCTCCTTTTACCTGTTTTATTATCAACTCGGAATCTCCATAGACAGAAATCCTCTTTGCATTTAGCTTCTTTAAAATTTTCAAACCTGCAATCAAAGCTTCTTACTATGCTTCATTGTTAGAGTAGTCAAAATCCAACTTGTAAGCACACACTCTAACATTACTAGGAACCCTTTTAGGCTGGAAAAAAGGGCTCTGAATCCATATTCCTATACCAGCATCGTCGTTACCAACAACTCCATCAAAATCCATGCTCCAAATGCCTTCTTCTTCTTCTGCTAGATGCTGAAATTTTGCTTCTTCCTCTACTTTATCTGGACTGATTTCTGCATCTTTCTGCTGTTCACTGTCCTTTTGCTGCTGGCAGGCAGGAAGCTCAGAAATGCTTGCTGCTTTATCTTTTTCCTGTTTAAGGACTTCCCTAAAATTTTCTGAAATTTCAGGTATCTCATCTACTTCTACCAATTGAACATTTTCATCGTTCAAACCACCATCTGAATGTAATATAAATGACTCTAAATCTATGTGGACTGCATTAATGGGATGATTAACTGGATTCTCTTTGCTGGTGATCACGTGTTTCATTTTCTTCTCCCTATATAATTTTCTCAACTGACCAAACACGAGAATGGTGGCGTAAGAGAAATCAAGCTGAATGGTCCCTTTCAATTTTGCACCCCATGACCAGGACAGAAGCATTCCAAATCGTGGTGGAACATCGGCAACAACTACATCCATCAAAACATTCTTGGCTGGGATTTGGTCTAGAGACACTACCAAGTCTTTGATAATACCAATACAATGGACCCTACCAGAATCAAAGGAATACAAATCATGGTATTTGTGGGTAATATCAAGTCCCAACTTCTCCCTAATCGCTTTAGGCATCAAATTGTGCTAGGCTCTGGAGTCCAACATAGCATTATGTAAAATGAACTCATACAATCTAAGACTGAGGTAGAAGGGAGGGACTTCACTCTCTTCAGACTGAACTTCTATGGCAGGGCCAAAAATGAGTTTAGGATAATCATCTTCAACATTTACCATATCTGATACAGAGTCTATTTGCAAAATTATAGACACCTGATGTTTATAAGTGCTATTTTTCACCAACTCAGTCAAGGGCATGGACACCTTCAGCCTAGAAATTTCATTTTCCAAATTAAAAGATGGAACTTTTTCTACCTCTTTGATGGGAGGATATTTCTTCTCTACTTGCTCCTTTGCTGCGCTATGCTGGTTCTTTTCATTTGCAACGTTAGTCGCTGATGATGCCTTGCTTGCAGAAGGATCAAAAGGCTCTTTCCCTTTTCTTTGAGTAGTTGAGGAGTCATTTTTCGATTGCAGCTCTTTTCTCTTTTGAAGAGGATTGATTGGCACATCTCTGATCCTCAAAGAATACTGTTTCTGTTGCGCTAACAAATCGTTCATGTATCCTCTTTGATAATCATCAGACTCTTCATCCAACACTACATCGTTGGCTAATATGAAATCTTTGTCCTTTCGAATGTCTGCAATTGTTGTATATTCCTCATCTTCTGTGAGAAATATGGGCGCACCATCTGCAGTGAAGAAATGGTTGGCTTCAATGATTGGATCGTCATCATCATCTGTTTCCATTCCTTAAACATAATTTTTCTGCAATGGAGTTCTGATCTGCTGTTGTGGCGTAGCTTGGTCCTGCGTTCTTTGTTCTCTCTGCTTAATTCGGAATTATGGCTGCTGGTGTCCTCTGAAGTTCGGATTCCTGATCTGTGCTTCAGGTCTATCTTAAATAGTCAATTGATCAACCATATTTTCCAATGTCTGGATCAAAGTATCCATCTTACTGTTTGAAGGGGATGCTTCTTCTTTCACAGTTACTCTCTTTTTGGCCTTTGCCCGCGCTCTTCTGGCCAGCAAATTTGCTTCAACACTCACAGCTATCTTCTGCATGTCTTCAAGTGTGGTAGGATCTCTTTCTCGTAGCTGATACGCCATATCAGCATCGAAACCATCTGGAAACTTGAGCAAAGCTAACCCCATGGGGGGATTCAGGTTGGCCGAAATAGCATTATATACAACATTAAATCTCACACAATAATCATGTACAGTTTCACCCACATTTCTTTTAATATTTTCATATTCAGACAAGATTTGAAGTGGGTTTTTCTTTACCTGCCACTGGTCTAAGAATTGTCTATGTAACTCTTGGAAAGTGTGGATAGAGCCTGCTGGTAAGGCTCTGAACCATTTTCTAACTTCACCTCCAAAGCTTTTGACGAACAATCTTGTGGTTACATTTTCTGCCTCTACCTCATGAAGATCAAAGAAGTCATTCATCTTGTCAACATGATGCTGGGATGTGATGCTTTGACTGGCATCAAAGATAGGTATTTTACTTTGATAATCAGCAGGCATATCATTAAGGTTCTGAGGTAAAACCAGGGGTGCATACCGAGCAGCCATGATTTGGGGTGGATTTACAAAAATGTTTGTGATACTAGGATGCAAGGGAGGTTTTGATGGAGGAGATGAAATCTGAGAATTATCTTCTGAAACTGATGGAAATGATGATGAATTAAGGGGAGGAACTTCTATTTCTGATAACTCTGAAGGCTCAGGGATATTGGTTACAGTGATAGATGTCTGAGGGGAATTAAAAATATAATCATCAATTGATTTGTTTTCCTTTTGAACTTCAAGATCTACAAGAAATTATGGATCTAAAACTGTGTCATCAAGTGCAGTCTCAGATTTATTTTTGAACAAAGAAAGCTCAAAACACTCATCAAAAGAAAGATCTTCTATAAACAACCACTCACTGGGCTAGGTATGGGATCTGAAAATAGGTCTAGGACTTAGTGATCCTTCTTGTCTTCTGATTATCCTTGGAATGAGATTAGGATTTTCAAACACAGGGGGAGGATTTGGGTCTGGATTGGCCCTTGTGTATCTCCTTGAAGCCGGTGTGGTTGATTTTCTACTTTACAATGTTTTATTTCAGCCTAGCAAACTATGAATGTCATCATCGAATTTATATTGAAGATATTACAGGGGTGATCAGTCTTTTATGCTAAATGTCCCCAGTATGGTCGCCAGAAATTTTAGCACCTAATTTGAACCTTAGGCTGAAAGAAGGCAAATCAGGGTAACCTCAAACCACACTCAACCTTGTAGCTAGCCCTACAAGGTCAGGAGAGGGCTCTCTCCGTGAAAAATATTCAATGAAGTATAAGAGTAAACTTATTTTAGGCTAGGTATAATAATTGGAAATGTTTTTATAAATTATCAGGGTTGTATGGAATAGACGGGGTAGTCTGAAACCGAGGAATTAAATCAGAGATACAGGGTATTTCATGGGGCAAGGTAGGCAAGGATTTTAACAATTCAGTTTAAATAATGATGGAATGTTTAAGACTGGTGAGGAGCTGAAAAGGGAATAGGAGATGGATCCTTTTCAAAAAGAAGAAAACATAAAGTATTGAATGATTTCCCAAAGCAGAGCATTATACAATGGATTCTACCTATCTATCTTGAAAGCATTCAACCAAAAATGTGAATGCATGAATGGAAAACATAACAATTAACAGATGAACACAAAAGAAAGAACAATGCTAAAATACATACCACAGGGATCCCACAAATCAGAGCTGCATTTCTTTATTAATTCTCTGCCAAACTGTTACAAATGGAGCACAGAGAGTCCTAAAATGATTTCCAACTTATTCCACACCTTATTCCCCCTTACAAATGACTTAGAAATTACATTAAATAGACATAAATTGAGGGAAGTAGATCCATAGAAAAAGGGAGCTATTTCACTGAAATCCGAACATAGGAAGAAAACCAACAATCTGCCCCTGAAAAGAAGGAGAAACAATAAATTTTGACCATATGGAGAATTTGCAGTTACACTGAATGAATGAAAATAGGAAATCCGAAGAACAGATCCCTTTTTCATCGCTGCTGTAGATGTCTCTGGTTCATAATTAGTTCTCGGCCTTGACTGTTTCTTTCCTTTGGTTTGGGAATTCCTTTATGCCGAGAAATGCCTTTGAAACTAATAAAAATCAAATTTGCCATTTAAATGAAGAAAAGTCCCCCTTTTTGGGTAAAAAGAACAAAGGAAAGGATGGTGGGCCTGCGTTTCGATTGCAAATTGCAATCGCAAGAGGGGAGGGGATGTATCATATAATGGAGCGATTGAAAACTTGCGATGCGATAGTGTATAGGGAAATCGCAATCGCAATCAGGATGAAAAGGGGGAGCAGGTTTAAACTTATGGGAATCGTCGATTGCGATGAGAAAAAACTTGGGATAGAGGAAAAGTTTAAATGAAATGAAAAAAATGAGTTAACACAGGGAAAAGCCCTTTTCTTTTGAAAAGGGCGGAAGACTTTAGGTGAGACCCAACCAATCACAATCACAAAGGTAAAAGGGAGCAGGTTTAACACATAGCGAAGGAAATGCGATTGTGATGGAGTGATCGGGAATGGGAGCAAACATTTTACAATGGAGCAATGTGATGGAGGGGAAGTCTTTATAAAACAAATGAAAATGAGTTTTCCGATTTACAAAGGAAAAACCCTTTTTCATTTGAAAAATGCGGAAGGGATTAAGGTGGGACCCAGCCAATCACAGTCGTAAATCGGCGGAGGAGTGGAGCGGGGGCAAGTGCTGAAAATATTTGCGATGCGATTGGGTATAGACCAAATATAGGGATCGGAAGAAACTCTTTTAAAACAAACAAAAAATGAAATTTCCTCTTTACACAGAGAAACACCATTTTCTTTCGAAAAAGCGGAAGGCTTTATGGTGGGACCCAACCAATCGTAATCGGGAATCAGAGGGTGAGCGGAGTGTAGGTTAAGTGCTGGAAATAAAATATCCGATGCGATCGGGTGATCGGAACAAGGGAATCAATAAACTATTGGATCAAAGGAGGGGACTTGCGATGGATCACATCGGGGATTTGCAATCGGGGAAGGGTCAATCAGAGTATGGGATTGAATGTTGTGATCGGATCGGGGAAAGGGTTGCGATTGAAAATATTTAAGATTATATTATAAAGTTTAAGGGACCAAATAAGAAAAGGGAGGGTAAGGTTAGGCTTTGGGGACTTTTATTCACTTAGGCATATTTTTCAATCCAGGAGTCAGTTTTAAGAGTATAATATACTGTTGGAAAGATCTTTCCAGGCTCTTTCTGATGAACACACTTAGAAAATGATTTTAGACTAAAAATGTTGTGGAAAACACCTCTGAAAGGCAGGGTGGTGCCTTTGTGGAGATAACAGCTTCTGAAGTGAAACTAATTACATATGAAGACATAAAATTACATAAAAGATGATAATAAAAGAAAAGTACCATGTTTTCACCTCAAAACATGGTTTTGAGGTGAAAGTTACATCAAGCTCAATAGAACAATTCTTTGATTCTTCCAGATACTGTGCCTTTTTAGTTTATTTGTCCTCCTCATGACCTTGCTGATATTTATTGACACTTGACTCTTTAAATTTGACCATGATGAGACCTTAGAACCCAATGAGACCAATCCTATGACCTAATAATATGGATTGGGAGTGAAATTGAATCATGACTAAAGACCATAGAGAGGAGAATCAACAAGTTTCACAAGAGGGGAAACTGATGAAAGACTACTACCATCAATGAATCCATGCCCTAATGGAATGATGAAAATTTATGGTATGGGACTCCTAATATGCAAATGCAAAAGAGTAAGTTTGATCACTGATGGCAGTATGAAAAGACTGACACTAAAACCTGCGCCAGTCAATCCTTCGAAAGTAAGATCCTTCACTGAATTTATGGAGGAATCAAGCTTAGATGAATTCAAAGATAAATCTGATGCAACAAGATTAAATGAATTCATTGAGAAATCGGCTGCAACAGGCTTAGATGAATTCATAAGGACATTTGAAACAAGTTTTCTTTAGTTCCTCTTAATGAAAGGATGGGGAGAGTGGGATTGATTTTGGGTTTGGGATTGAGATTGGGTTTTAGGCTGGGGAAAAAGTGGTTGTTATGTGATAGGAACTTTGTTTCCATCCAACGGTAGGCCTCCATTGTCTTGTTCATTGAGGATGCATCACGACATAGGATTCTGGAGAAGCTGAAGAGTAGTCACTGACCCGAGAATGAGACACTCATGGGCTCTATTACGTCTTATTTTATTTCATTTCACGTAGTTCCCAATTCCATTTGGGTCGAGTAAAACATATTATCCGCAGAGGGTCTCTGACTGGATAGGAATAAAGAGGGGTAGTTTATAATAAGGAAGACTGTGAAAATGAACGTCTCATTGTTACTCCCACTCATCTCACTAAAGCCCCAATGCAAGCTGCTTGATTCAGTCCTCGACCAAGCAAGAGATGACCTCGAATCTATTATTTTTTCTCTACGTAGGGAAAATGCGAGCTAAAGAGGAAGGTTGTACTCAACGACAAGCGTTAACTCCCCACCTCGAAAGGTGGTTGTACTTGGTGCAACTAGAGAAATCGGGCTTGAGAAAAGGTTTTTACATGTTTAATTTTTATGGGAGAGAATGAAGATAATTGAGTGAGGGGAATGGCTAGGCTAAACAATGTTTTCCCAACCAACTTCATAGAGAAAATGCCTTTCGGCGTAATAAATAATAAAATATTTGTAATTATGCATATTTAAATGTTGCCTTAATTGATAGTAAAAGTGATTGTAGCTTGGATGGCAGGGGGAGTTGTTATTATCCTCTCCACTTGGGTTTTAATCCCATTGAGATTTACATGATTGCTCCTTGGGAGTAACTTCTACATGAAAGATTATTGGCTCACCATTTTAACATGTATATTATTAACTTTTTTTTAGGAAAGAAAAAACGTTGGCTATCATATTAAAAGATATCCCGTACATAGTTCAAAAAATCATGAAGGATCTTCATCATTTCCAATACAACATATAAAACACTTCCTTATGTATCTGTCTATTTTCCCATTGCATCAGCAAGTAATGCAGTTGGTCATCCCATATATTCTTATAAATATAAATTATAACTAGCAAATAAATTGTCCAAAACATATAAACAACATGAGCCAACAATTTATAGATCCACTAATTAAGCAGTAGATTGACCCACACATCCAACCTAAAGATAGGAAATAAAATCAAACAAATATGAAAGTTCAATCATCCTGTAACTCACTATTGCAATAAACACTGAAGGGAAAATGCCCAAGCACCGAAGTAAGGCCCTTTTTATATAATGCATCTGCTACAGAGTTATGTTACTTGTATACATGTTCAAACATAATGCAATGAGAGGAGGTATTTAAGTCCTCAATATAGCATATCCAATTAATCAATGAGGGAGAGGAAAGAGTGGCATCCCCATTGATCCATTCAATAATATTCTGAGCATGACCAAAAAATGAAATATTTTCCACATTTAGTCTTCTTGCACAGTATAGAAATCCCCACAGGGTAAGTGCTTATTAAATTGTAAATAGGCTTTGTTAAAATACCATGGGCCAATACTATAGCTTATCAACAGAATATGCCCCAAAACCATAAATCATTACATATTTTAATTTAATTTAATTTAAATCTAAAAGAAAAAAGGTTTTAATTAATTTTGACATATATCTAAATATAAAGAGCTATGAAATTATATATTTATTAATAGTTATTATCATTATTATATATTAATATGAAATTGTATATTTTTTACTCATACATTTACTTTTAATTATAATAAAAAACACATTCAAAAATGTTGACAAACTTACTTAAATTGCATTACTTACATTGCACACATCTCCCCTATACTAGGTTGTATAGCGTATCTCGATGCAACGAGAGTTCACAAGTTAGATATAACAATAACTTAGTAAGAGTTGAGATGTCATATGATTGGAAGCATTTATTCTTCAATCCTTATTACAATAGGCCAAATAAGTTCCTTGGATTTAAGGTTGGGAGGACAAATCGTGCTCGTAACCACTTCAACTACCAACTTGGGATATGTTTTCACCAAGTTTATGCAAGAACCTAGACACACGCCCTTGGGACAATTTTATCCCCCTCAAGTGACTCCCACCCTCAATACATTCCTATAACATTTGAATAGATAACTTAACGGGGACTAAATGACACATAATGTTTACACTACTAAAAGTTACTTATCTAGGTTTTATTAATATAATCTTAAAATTCATTTGAAATGTAATAACATTATAATATGTAAACAAAACACAAATAATGTGAAATAACTTGTTAATGATTTATAAGGGGTAAATTTTGACCTTTTTGAAATGTCTTTAAGTCTTGAATCATTAATCTATTTTTTTGAACAAACACTATAAAATATTGTGTCTGAGGTGCAAAAAGATGATACAATGTTTTTCTATTGAGTTCAAAAAGAAGTTATTTGGCCACTTATTACATAATTACAGGCTAACATGTTTATGTTTTGATAACAACTAAGATAGAGAATTGATCACCTCATACAAAGATAATTATTTACAAAATTGACATTGACAACATCAAATTCAAATCTAACCTAAAGACAAAGAGCTTAAAACTACGAAAAATGTAATTAAACATGATTATATGTGGCATAATATTCACATATTTTCATAATAGTGTAGGTGAAATCGCACACAACATACCAAAATTTGAAATTGTTAGGGGATTTCACTGCCAAGGAGACCCAAACTCACGCTAAAAAGTATTATAGTTGCAAAGGAAGGAGGTCCGAGTGTGCCATCTCCTGAAGAAGTAATGAATTTCAACTATTCAACCTGAGTTCTTGGTAGACTCTCCAATTTGCAAACACTATGCTCCATAACATTGATTCTCCTTTTGAGATGAAGCAGGGCATGAAGAGATGTGGCCCATTCCCTACCTTGGGATTTCTCCAATGTTGGTAGTATACTTGAGACCTTCTCCAAGCTTGAGAAACGTTCCATAACAATTGAATCATGCTACCTAAGAGTGCTACAAGTTGCTTGGATCTCACCTAAATCCATGGATGCATTGGGAGCAAAGACTGAATCTAATACGAACAAGGGAGAGATAATACCCAGCTTACACCACTTCCATGTAATTGAACCATTATCTACCCCTTCATACCAAATCTTTAAAGTGAGATCCATCTATGGCTCCAAACTTATGCAAGGTGATATAACCTTCGTCAGTGACAGTAACAACCACCATAATGAGGGTAGTGAAATATATATGTGTGTGATATGTTGTTACTTGTGTATTCCACTGGGTATGTTCATGATATGACATTTTTTGGCCTTTGATGTTAATGGATTGGATGAATCACAAGTACCTCAATAAAACAAAAACCCCCTTTTTTATTAATTGTTATAGCCTTATTGGGTCAAATATTTTCTTCCTAGTAAATTTAGTGCTTAACATGATAGTTGTCTACCTTGCATGCTAAACACAGGACCTGATCTCAGATGCAACTAATAATGGTTTCTCATCTTATACATTTAACCTTTTCTCCTTTAATAATGTGTTGGATTATTAGTTGGGAATCCCTAAACACCATTAGATGAGTGGGATGAAAGGATATGATCAAAGAGATGCCTTTAAAAAGGGCATATGCTTTTGTTTCATTATTATATTACTCTCTGAGTTTCCATGTGTATTTGCATTCAATTATTCTCTGGAGTGAAACATAGCCCCTCCCATGACACCTACCTTGCTCCTGCATCATTTATCTATTAAAAGGGCTCATTATTAGTATATCTATCTTGTGAACAGTTGGATATACTTTTGTTGTTACAGTGCCAACTGAAGGATTTGATCTTGGGCCTCACCCAAATTACTCCAACATGTTATGAAATCACCATGGTTTTTAAAAAAAGGGAGTCATTAACCTATTAAGGAAGATGAATTCTTCAACAATTAAAAGAAATTTGAGGTCATATTAAAAAACCAAAATGTATTTTTTAACCTAAATAATATTTACAAGAATCCCAACATCCTTATGATATTTAAGGCTAGAGTAATCGGGTCATGTGATTTCGGTAATATATAATCTTAATATCATACATAAAACTAGATAATGTCCTTGATTGCAGTTCAACCTAATGTCAAAAATAAATTTTGAGAGTTATTTTTTTGTAAATAAGTTTATTTCTATTAAATCGATACCATATTATAGAATATCAAAATCCTTTTGCCATGGTTTGCCAAATTGGAAACCAAACCAATGGAAAAAACTAATGTCTTTTGTCCCAAATGTCCATATACTAACCAAATACATACAAAAAGGTTTACTAACCTAGACTTCATTATGCAAGAAATTATGCCATTATGAGTAAAGTACAAAACCCACAAGTTAACTGAAACCATCAAGAGGACATAGACATATGAATAGTTCTTGGAATGGTTGGATTGACTTGAGGTGTAGGATTTTATTTGCTGTATAATTTCTCCTCAATGCAAGCCAATTATTCATGATTTTCCACCCCCAATGGTTTCTTGATCCTTATTTATTAGATCGACGTGTCTCAGTTTCTAGTCCTCCCATAAGTGACTATTCCAACTTGCCAAAAGATGAAGGTGAGTTTCATTGTATCCAAAATTGTCCAGAAGGTCCAATACCTTATTATATGTTCTCCCAACGTGAGAGGGAATAATGATTGGAACCATATGGGTTAGATGGTGAATATGTGTGATATATTTTTCCAAACTCCAATTGTGGCAATTTTTTTTTAGAAGCTCCATTGTTCAATTTATTTACTCATGGGATGACTAACAAAGAATCACCCTTTACAATCATCCTAGAGAAGCCTTGCGATGATGTGATGACAAGGCTAGTCTCTGGATCTACAAATTTGATTGCATGGTTACTTGAATGTCACATACTATATACGAATAGAAAACATTGGTTTCCATAGTTGTCACGACAAATTCCTCCAAGGATGGCATAATATGAATTTCCTTTAGATGCCCCATTAAAATTAAGTTTAAAGAATCCAAGGGGAGAAGGGATCTAGGAGACTGAAGGACTAGAATATGGGCTTCTTAGAGGAAAAGGATTGATATAAGGTGATGGAAATAACCAAAGATTACACAAAATTGTGCCATCCAAACCTTCAACTTCCAAGTTTAACAATGACCAAGGGTGGAGGGGTATTGTTTCACATACACTCTACAACGCTTTTGCCAATATTACCTCCTCTTTTAATGCTTAGTTATTAAATATATGATTGTTCTTCTCTTTCCATGTGTTCCATAGAAAAAATCCTAGAATTATGGGCCCAAGCTTGATTTATAATATGATTCTTTGTCATAGAAGATCTGCAACCTTTAATTGTTTTTTATGATGCCATTCCTATTCATGTTTGAGTATCCAAATAAGCTGAAGAGTTAAGACCATAGAGTTAAAAAAAAAAAAGTACTCCGTGTCCTTTGCATCTAATACATAAAAAATAGAGGGAAGGGCCTTTGAATCCTCTGTAGACGATTTTATCCCATGAAATGGTTATGTTATGTACTAAGAACCAAAGAAAATGTGAAACTTTGGGCCCTCAGTTTTGAGCCCAAACCTATTTCTATATTGCTATATGAGGAAGATTGGTGTGAATTGAAGCTAGTTGATATGCCTTTGATTGTGAGCATACCCTCCTAGTCATATCCTTAGAAGTTTTTCTTGTCCCTCTTATAGTGGGATATTATGTTTGTGAAGTTCTTCCATTAATGTGTCAATATTAGCTTGATCAATATTTTGAGCTCAAATTTTCTTATTTTTCCACTCTCCACAAGGTGTGCTTCATTATTTGGTTCTACTAACTTTCTACTTAAGAAACCTTTATATTTCATAAAATCTTACATAACAATAAATTCTACTCTATCACCAAACTTTGGATAATGCTTGTAACACCCTTTGAATAATGCTTGTAACACCCTCTTAATACATATACCTTGTAGAAATTATATGCACTAAGCATGCATATGTCCAAGATCCACCTGATCTCACACTATTTAACTTTATGCAAGATACTAAATCTATTCCACTTGTTAATCTTTTGTGGAAAAATTAATTGCACACACATGTGAAGCATAAACAAAAATATTCAATCGCACATAACACAGTTTTTAACCGGGAAAGCCTGAAGCTGAAAACCCCAACTATATATTATGTAACATGGAGATCATATGACAATCTCATACAAGCATACAAAGCTTATCACAAGCCCTCAGTACAGTACAATCGTCATACACTAATGAGGACCAATCTTGCAAATCCATGCATTGATCTCTGCCCCCTGCTAGCCTGCCTTCATTGCGCAATCTCTGCTGAAGAATAGCTCTGAATGAATTCGAATTACTCCATCCTTGACTGCGCAATCCTCATTGGCAACTCCAATGTGTGTGTGATGCAATCAATGCATCACTATAATCTATCTTGCCTTTTCACCTATCTCTCCACTGGTCTCCAATGAAACTGCCATGCACTGTAGTTAACTAGTGTATTGTTCAGTTGATTAATGAGTTATTATTTGTGAATTAATTAACTAATTAATTCACTCCACTCTCACTAGTGTATCAATCAGTTAGACTAGATACAACTAGCTCAACCGAGTCTAACTGAGTTAAACTAAATACAACTCCATAACTACTTCTTCCAACTGTGTCATAACTCTGCCACTTGAGTTCTAACTGAGTCCTCCATGCAATAGCTCTAGTAAACCCTTAGGAATAGCGTAATTCCTTTTGTCAGCTGATGTGCCACATCTGTGCACTGAACTGAAGTGCTCCAAGAGAATAAGTTGCTGTTTAGAGTCTGATTATTATTAAGAGCTAAAAATAATCGACATGCATCTATTTTTAGATTGACGATCTATAAATAGAATTCGCCCAATATTCTAAAAATAGAATTTCATCTATTTTTCCAACTTGATCAACCATCCACAAATAACATCTGGTAACTTCTAAAATATGATCATCATGTCTAAAAATAGACATAGTCTAAAAGTAGACTTGCGCCAAAAATAGCCTGCGAGCCCACTTAGTGAAGGCGAATCTTTTCACTAAGCTCATCATCTTGTTGAATCTCAACACTTCCTCTCAACAAGATAGGGATTATATTTAACCCCAATCCTGCCTCTATGGTATTCGAATTTTCTCCTAGTGAGCGCCTTCATCAAAATATTTGCATCCTGATCCTCCATGGGAATGTATTGAAGCAACATGATCTTCCGCTGCACACAATCTCTGATATGATGATATCGGATATCAATATGTTTAGATCTATCATGAAACACAAGATTAACCGAGATTTTAATGCAACTCTGATTATCACAATGAATCATCGTGGGATCTAAATGTGAACCGAACAAACTAACCAGAATCTTCCTCATCCAGATAGCCTCACATGTAGCTAAACTTGTTGCCATGTATTCCACTTCCGCTGAACTGAGTGCCACAGATCTTTGTTTCCTGCTGTACCAAGAAACTGCAGTAGATCCAATACTGAAAATACCTCCTGATGTGCTATTTCTGTCTGTTGGGCTTCTTGCCCAATCTGCATCCGTGAAACCATGCAACTTCACCTCATCTGTCTGTCTATACCATAAACCATACTCAGATGTGCCCCTGAGATATCTCAGGACATGCTTGTCTGCCTTCCAAAAGAGCTTGGTAGGCTTAACCATCGCTTGTGAAAGCTGGTTCACCTCATAGCATATGTCCGGTCTTGTATCGACTAAATACATGAGTGAACCCACCAACTGTCGATAAACAGTGGCATCCACTACCTCTGCCGATGTAGCATCCTCTTTATTCCAATTTCCTGGAAGAGGAGTGTCGATAGGCTTGCAGCCTTGCATGTGAAACTTCTCAAGTATCTCTTGGGCATACTTGCCTTGAGACACAAACAGTTCACCTTCCCGCTACAATATTTCCAATCCAAGGAAATAATGAAGGAGGCCTAAATCCTTCATCTCAATCTCCTTCGCAAGATCAGCCTTGCATGAGTGTATCAACTGCTCATCACCTGTTAGTATCAAATCATCAACATAAAGTACAATGATCAAAATCTTACCCTCAACCACAATCTGGTACAGGTTTGCATCCGCCTCACTCTTGGTGAAGCCAAGTCTAGTGAAATAGCTGTCGATTCGAGTGTACCAAGCACGGGGTGCTTGTTTCAGCCCATACAACGCTCTTTTGAGCCTGTACACATGCGACTCGCTGCAGAAGATCTCAAATCCTTCAGGCTGCTCAATGTGCACCTCTTCCTCAATGATCCCATTAAGGAACACAATCTTCACATCCATATGATGAATGTGCCAACCCATCTGCGCTGAGAGAGCAAGGATGGTCCGTATGGAAGAATACTGTGCGACAGGTGCAAAGGTTTCTTCATAGTCAATCCCCTCAATCTGTGAGAAGCCCTGGGCAACAAATCTTGCCTTATAATTCTTGACGCTCCCATCAGTAGCTTTCTTTACCTTGTAGATCCATCTTAATCCTACAACTGATTTTCCCACCGGCCTTGGAACAATCTCCCAAGCACTGTTTCTGACAATGGAGTCATACTCCTCCACTATGGCATCTACCCATGTGGGCTCCTGTGCTGCTTCTTCAACAGAAGATGGCTCTGTCACAATACACTTGCTGATAAGAGCCATGTATCCAGTATATCGGTTAGGTGACTGTCTCTGTCTGCGCTATGATGTAGGAACTCCTACATTCTGTGCCGCATCCACCTTCAGTCTCTCAGCTTCTGTGGTACACTTCCTGCCTTATATGATGTTTGGTTCTACATGAGTGGACTCTTCCACTCCATGAATCTCCTCCTATGGTTGATCCACATCCAGAGGCTCATATTTGGGAACAAGAAGTTCCTCCTCCACATGCAAGTGTAGCTCCTTCTCAAGCGACAACTTCATGGCTTTCACCTCATTGAATTTTATATCCCGTCGCACAACAGTCATCTGACTGTCTAGAAAATACACATGATAATTATGGGGTGTTTCTATGTACCCCACAAATATCCCAACTTCTGCAGTTGGCTCCAGCTTCTTCTTGGCGTCCTTCGTCACATGAATGTAAATAGGTGAGCCAAAAATCTTCAAATGAGAAATATCAGGCTTCTTACTAGTAAAAGCTTCTTCAGGTGTACTCATGCCAAGTACTCTATGAGGACAATGGTTTTGCACATAAACCGCAATGTTGCATGCTTACGCCCACAAGTGCATCAGTAGGCCCTGGTCATGTAGCATTGCTCATGCAGCACCCACAATCGTTCTTTTCTTTCTCTCCGTGACCCCATTCTGCTGTGGGTTATGAGGCACTATGAGTTCTCTTCATATTCCTTCTTTGCTACAGAAGTCTTTGAATTCGCCAGAGATGTATTCACCACCATTATCACTCCTTAGAGATTTCACCTGCTTCCCTGACTCCTTCTCCACCAATGTCTTGAACTCACACAACTTTGAGAACATTGCACTCTTCTTCTGCATGAAGAAGATCCAACATCTATGAGAATAATCATCAACAAATATCACATAATACTTGTGTTTTGCTGTTGAAGCAATCGGGAATTTTCCACACACGTATGTGTGAATTCTTTCAAGGATCACCAAAGCACGGTTCTCCTTCTCATGAAAGGTGGTCTCCACAAACTTACCCATTGTACATCCTTTGCACTGATCTGAATGCACAAGAGTACCCTTGGGAAGTGTTAGTGACCTATAAATATAGGATTCATAATTTTGACTTGACTGTTGAAAATCTTGTAAATCTGTACATATTTTGCCTTCTGCAAATTGTATTCACATATTTTGTAAAAAAATCAAAAAATCAAAAAGAGGGTAAAAAGTCCTAAAAGAAAAATCAAAGGACTTAGAAAAAATAAAAGACCCCAAAAGAAAAATGAATAAAACATGAAAGTGTGCAAGTATAAATGCCACTACTTTTACCTTTTAACTATGGTAGAGTGTCAATACATGCCATAGTCCATGATGAGTTGAACAATTTAATATTGACTTGTCACTTTTAAATTTCAAATGTTGTAGATAGAGAATAAAGAATTGTCATATAGTTTAATCATGAAAATTCAGTAGTTAGGTAGAGAAATAAGTGAATCCAACAGTTTAATCTGGATTCATGGATGAAATAAGTGTAGAATTAGATAGTTTTATTTTCTTTCAGAAAGAATAAATGCTGTAAAGGTTGCTAGCTCAAATGCACCTTACTAAAAAGGAAGAAAACATGTTAGCATGGTAAGTTGGGCAGGTAGAAGAAGGTGAGAAGAATCAATGTAAATATCATTCACCATGATTGCAAATAAATAACTTCCCCTCCCCATAGCCATTAAACATTCTAAACTATCAGTCAGAAAGGCTCAAGGCATTTCCTTGACTTTTGTTGGGACCGGACCCAAGGCTCTATGGCTGATAAGTGGAAAATGTAAAATTTCTATATTAATCCCTTAAACTCACATCATTATTCCATTTCATGCATTCATTTTCTTGAATAATCCTAAGTAAAATCTCATTTTTACTTAAAGATACTATAATTCCCATTTAACTAATTTCCTTCATCACATGAAAACATTAAACCCTCATAATTACATTTTATCATAAGTTAAAGTGATGAGGTTAGTATGATGCAAATTTTCCTTTAAAACTTCACTTTACTTGGTTATGTTTATGTATTTTGAGTATACCGTGTCCCATTTTCATATTAATTTTAACTTATTTATTAACTCCTTATAGAAATAACCTTTTCCTATATTATATAACTCCCTTTTATATAATAGCCCCAAAAACCCATTTATTATAACTTTAGCCAAAATTATTAATTCCCACATGTTTAAATAAAATACCCACTTTATAGCCCCTTTGGCTAAATATATCTTTATATAAAAATCCTGCCCCCTATGGTAGTTAAATCACTTTGATTTAATTACTATATAATAAAAATATGTGAAAAACCTTTAAACATGTTTTATTACGTGTTCAAAACAAAAATATCGAAGTTTTGTTTAAACTAAACTTCAAAAATCTATCCCTTTGTTTGTCTCTCGATTCCCTTTAACCAAGGTTAAAACTATACCCTTTACAATTTTCCTGATACATATCCCATACCCCAATTATTAACCTTGGTTAAATCCCTTTCTAAAACCCCTCTCGATCACTTTTTTCATTGGAAAAAGTCTATTTTGTATATAAAACTCAATAAAATCCTTTTTCCCATCGGGCTCAATCCTAACCCTCCAATCTTCAATACTCATTTAATCCAACGGTTTTCCGTAAACGCAATGAGATATCCCCAGACCCTTTATCATTCCCCATCCTCGCACCTTTTCTTTTAATCTTGACCCTTCGCTTTTGAAAGCCAGATCCAACGACCGATTTCCTATATCGTGCAACTTAAGTGTTTGACTGAAGTTTTATAAAAGTTGCGCGATATGGGTTGTTTTCCTAAACCGCCCTGTGTTGACGTGTCATGATTTAACTGGATCGCATGCAAAAAGTGCTTTTCCACTTACCACCTTAAAGTCGCGCGATAAACTGCCCAACCCAATACAAAACCGCTCCCACCATACCTGCAATTAATGCATTTAAACTATGATTCGACCTTTGGTTTAATGTATTAAAACTTATGGTTTTCATCGAATTTTCACCTATTCGCTCCTGATAACCTTTGAGAAACTTTACAGAGCCTCCTGTGTCTATTTTCGAAGCTACCAGTGAACTAGTGACCATTTAAATGACCATTTTCTCACAGAGAGCCTCCATAAACTTTGATAGCCTAATTCAGTAGAATTGAAGACTGAAAGCGCACCTGCAACTCCTTTGACTATAATTATACATTTTTTAAAGGTATTTTTCTTCAATCTTGTCCATACAAACTTCAATTTCAAAAGAAAATCATCATTTGATCAACCATTTCCTTTAATTAGCTAAATTATCCATACAGAGAATCCAAACAACATCCAAAATACAGGGGAAACCCTGTCAAATTTTCCCCAGAATCCCTCCTTTCCATTTTAGCAAGTTTTACCCACTCCCTGATCATTTTTCACTGTTGAAATTGATCAAAGCCTTCTTTTGAGCATTAAAAATCCTTTTTATCATCCAAAACCCTGCTCAGAGTCCTATTTTGCTAGAAAAACTTCAAAAACCCCTTGTTTCCAAAAGAGAACTTAGCAAACAGTTTAAAATTGCTTTGTTCAGCTAAAAATGACGAAGAAACAAGTAAACCCCAAAGCAGGAGGCCCAAAACCTCAGAAAAATGTCTCAACTAAAATACCTCAGCCTGAGCCTTCCAAACTTGATAAACCCATTCCTGCACTTACTGCCGAGTCTACTGAAGTTGTTATACCTGTTCAGCCTCCTGTAATTTCCCAAGAAAGTAGTTCTCTAGTTGATCTTGATTACAGAATTTTCGACCCTTCAGTTGAGTTCAACCTACTCGATGTCTATAACTGGTGTTTTGGAAAATCTGTAAAGAAAAGTGATAAGGATATACTTGTGTGGGATTCTAATCTGCCAAAGTATATTGTCCCTCTTACTCATTCAACCCCTGATTTTGTTAGATTGTGTCGATCTTATTATCTTCCAGACCAGAGGTGTATTATCAATAAAGATAGGGAGGTCATATTCTATATCAATGCTGAATCCATAAACGCTATGCTGCAATTAAACCATAACCCCAATGCTGCTTCATTGTTAATAAACGATTTAACCCAGCTTTACCTGGACTCAAATTTTGCTTCCAAGTCCAATATCTTCAAAATTTTTGGCCTACACATGTCAATGTCCCTGAAGTTAATCCTCCATTCGATACATTTGACTTTCCAAGTGAAACAAGGTAGATTGTATCCATGCTATCATTTATACTGGGATATAACAGTGATGAATTCACTGATGTTGCTATCTTGGGTTTTCTGTCTACTTTAAGTCTTGGCCAGCCTCCATCCATTGTATACAATTTTGCCAAGTTTATTGCAGAAAATATGCACTACCAATTATCCAGATTGCCAGAAGAAGGAGTTTTTAGATATACTTCATCTCTTTTTGTATTACTAAGCAGACAAGTTTCCCTTTGAGTTTCAGAAGCTAGATCCAGAAGGGAATTTGCTTTCAGTTGTATTTTGGTCATCTATTTTGAGGAAACGGAATAGGGAATACACATATGCAGACTTCAATGACTTGTTTATAGTACCTGCAACAAATTTTTTGAATAAGGAACAAACCCCTAGAATTAATGAAGAAACTAAGAGGATCTTACAGCTATCTGAGAGCTGTAAAATAGAGGATTGGTACTTTTATAAGAACTACACAGAGATCAGAGTGTATGGTGCACTCTTGGCCCCATATAAAATGCCTAGATTTGTGACTACAAGGATTTTTGCTCTAGAATATTTGAGGCAACTTTTGAATCCAGATGAAGTCAATTTTATGGCCTTTAGGAAAAAGACTCAGTTTAAACTCAAAAATCAAGTTCGGCAATTCATTGTTAACAACAGAGAAGCAATAAATGAGATTAATATCAAGTTGAAAGAATACAAATTCCCATACAACTTTATGTGGAATTATGATCCTCAGGGTGTTTTAAGCCAAATCAGATTGAAGTGAAAATTGTGTGCTTTCTTGCATGATTCTAAGCCTCAAATTGAAAAATATGTTAATAAAATTGAATGGGAGGAAAATACTTTATTTGATGATGACTCACAGGGAATACTGGGAAACAATGCACGGGATAAGCAGGTGGATCAAGCACAGGTGGTTACAGTCAACAAAGAAGCTGAAATTTCTCATAAAAGAAGCAAAGAGGAAGGTAGTTTCACAGTAGAAACTATTTTAGACAAAAGATTCAGGATTCCATATAGTAAGAAGATTAAATTGACTGATGAAGAAAGGGATAAAGCTATTAATGTTGAAGATAACAATGGCCATCAAAATGATGATGAGGCCACTTTAATTGTAAATGAAACACTCAAGGAGCTTCAGAATGTCCAACCTGAAGCACAGAAGAAAGACACTGTTATGATTGAAAAAAAAACAAATGTTGATATTCCCTCTTCTTCCAAAGAACCTGACAACACAGAGTCAGATATTCAAATTAGGTTCAGACAAATCAGAGAAAAAAATGAAGAACTCAAAAGTGAAGTATATTCCAAGTTTCTTAAAGAAAAGCCTGGGAATAAAGATAGACTCCTTGCAGCTTTTGATTACTGTTCAAACAAATTGGTAATGTCATTTCTGAAGCCCACAGTGGCTGATCCAAAAACAATTGCAGATTACTGAAAGACAGACTTGGAAGTTGATGCAGATGCTGTCCATGAATTAGACAAAATAGAATTCCACAGAAGCAATACAGAGATGCTGTATTCTAAAATAGTCAACAAGACTACGAATTCTATTTAGCTTGAGAAAACATTAATAAATCTTCAGAATCAAATGAAATTGGATAAAGCATCATTGTATGCCAATGGCTTAAGAATCAAAGCATTGTAAGATATAGTAATTGAAGCAGGAGTTGACCCAAAAAACATTGAAGGGGCAAAGGCCATAATCAGACAGAAAAATGAAGACATAGCAGCTCTCAGGAGACAACTGAAATTACCTCAAAGTGAAAATCCTCAGGCAAAAGAGATCCTTCAACAAAAGATAGAGAATGATGAATTAAAACAGCTTGTTCTAAAGATGATAGCCCAAATAAAGGAAATGGAAAGCCAAATAGAAGCTTTCATGCAAGAAAATGAAAGTAAATCTCAGCAAGTTTCCATTCCTACAGTTATCCCAACTATAAGCACAACTATCCCCTCAACATTGGCAGAACATTTGGCACCGCAAGGAGTATTGGCAACTGCAGTGTCAATTACTTCTAAAGATATCTCTGCCACCTCTTCATCGACATCACAGATAAATAAAGTAGGGGAAACAACTGCCATAATCAAGGCTATGGAAGACATTTCCATAAAAGATCAAGAGATAATCAGTTTAAAAGGCACCATCAAAAATCTGGAAGCATCTAATAGAGATGCCTTAATCACTTCTAAAGGACATGAACAAAGGGCTAACAGATTACAGGAGCAGGTGAAAATTCTTCAAAAGCAGATAAATTTCACTGAGCAGGTTGCCTACATAAAAAATCATTTATGGACAAAAATCACTAAAGGCATTCACTCACAATGGCCTTCTATTCAGATAATATATGAGCAAAAAGATCTGCTACAAGCTGCCTTAGCAGAAATTGATAAAAAAAAGAAGGAACTTGGCAACAAACCCCCACAAGTAATTCAGTTCATATCATTTTTGAATAGCAGAAACAGGGAAGAACTAGAAGAATTGAAAATTCCTGACAAGACAGAGGCTATCCTTGAAATTAGAAAGGTCCTAACAAAGATAAAAATTATGAATAATCTGGAAGAGAAGTGTGATAATATGAACATATCAATCAGTAAATTCAAGACCAAATATGACTTGCTGCTAGAAGCAGGACTTCCAGATATTCATGCATTGAATGAAAAATTAATGCCACATAATGACTATGACTAGAAAATTAGAGCCCATGCTAAGGAGGAGGCTAAAAAGCCTTTGCCACAAGGGTCTCCAAGTGGCAAAGTAATACTTCAATATGTTGAGAATTTGTTCTTTTTGGAGAATGAAATTAAGCATATGTTCATAGTAAAGCCAAACTTTTCTAAGTACTAGAGTCATTTTGCTGGATATATTGAAGTTGGTGTGAGTCAATTAGCAAAGCAACAGACTGGAATTGAGATTAAAGACATCATAACTCAGGATTCTTGTGCTGACCAGATAAGTCTAGTATTTTTCCTGTTTTCATTGTGTTATCTTTCAAAAGTTTCCATACATTCATTTTAATGTGTTTCTATCTTTAATGATCAACTAGGAGAATTTAGACAGGATTAGTGATAAAAAAACTCCCTGTTTTTTACTAGTTGGCATTGTTATGTTTTCTGCTTGATAACCGGACTATAAAATTATTAATTGTTCTAGGTCCCTGTTTGATCCCCTCCTTCAATCTTCTTTTCTGTAACTTAAGGATTCTTAATTTCCCATTTGTTCAGATTTCACCCATTCCATCAACAAAGCCTATTCAAAATCTTTGAAAGGTCATCTACCCTGCCCTTAGTACATTCACATCTTTAAGTCTTATTTCCTAGCTCTGTTTGCCTAGAAAGTTGAATCCATAGCCCAATGGTCTGGTAGATCCCTCTGGTTTACCTTGAAACACCTTTTATTCCCACCACACTTTGAAAACAAGTCCCACTATCCACTCATAGCTAGCCTACAATCCAATTACAAAACAAAGTTAATTTTTTAGGAGAGATCCCTCTCCGGAACTAAGGAAGGCTAGATTCTGAATTCTAAAAGAGGTTCTTGGTTACCCCTGGTCTTCTTAACTACAAAAATCCTCATCCCACAACCTGAGAATTCCTAGGGTGATAACATACTGGCGAACTAACCATTCTCCAGTTTTAAGTTTAATCTTGAAGGAAGATTTTTAACTATATCTTTTCTACTTTAAGATTAAGTTTAAAGGTTGTGGGTATTTACCCAATAAACATTCTGGCTCCCAAGAAAGTCTATTACACTAGATCCAATCCTGATCCTAATCCTCCAGATATAGTAGACAATCCGGACCAGATAGGAAAAAACAAAAAACAAATTGTTAGTTCCAAGACTGAAATACCCCTGAAAAGAGCTGATTCTTTACCCAAAGAATTAGTAAGCTTATCAGACATTGAATTTGATTTTAAGTTTGAAAAATATTTGTTTAGAACCAAATATGAATCTGATTTAAAGGAAATTGTTTTAGATCCAGTTTTTACTTCTTATGTGAGTGAAAAAAACAAAATTATTTTTGTTCCTACTAAGTCAGACAAAACTGAAAATCAAAGTCCAGTGAAAAGGGTAAATGTTAGAAAAATTAAAGACATTGAAGAAGCTGTTAAGTTAGCTAATTTTTTGTCTCAATTCAAGCCCCAAGTTTCCCAACTATACACCATAGTATTTCTAGCATCATATTCTACTCTGTATGCTACCACATCATTTACAGATTCTAGTGTTAGTTCACCTCAAGAGCCCATAAGCCTTGAGTTGCCTCTGCACCATAGAATCATATATTCATCATATCCACAATCCACTGCTAGTTCATCAACTGATCCTTTCATCCTTGAGCTGCCCTTGCAGCCTAAAGTAATATATCCATCATTCATTCGATCCATTACATCCACTACCACTATATCCACTAGCCATACTACTTCTTTTTTTTCATCCCCTTTACCCAGCTCTTCAAGTACATCTGCTATTGTAATCAACACTACTACTACTACTACTACTATTCCTCCCAGTTCAGCAAAAATCCAAGCCATGACAGCTAGATATGCCCCCTTGGTATTACCACAAAATCTCCATGACATGCCCCAAAACTACCAAAAGGATATCCCACTGTTTGATAATTTTTCACAGATCACAGCACAACAACATATAACTAGAATGAATGATTTCTGGGAAATTTATGAAATAGATGAGGCTGATGTCAAAATGAGATTATTTGCACAAAGCTTAACTGGAGAAGTTAAAACATGGTTTAGAAGTTTAGTTTCCGGTAGCATAGCAGACCTAGCTGCATTCCATAGAGCCTTCCTAAATAAATGGGAGAAAAAGAAAAATCCTATGAAAATACTATCTGAGTTTGATGCTGTTAAGAGAGCCCCTAATGAGTCTGTCCAAGACTTTTGCACTAGATACAACATTGTTTACAATGCCATTCCGGCAGACCTTAAACCCACTCCATATTCCGTGCTACTCAAATTCCCTGATTCTTTTGATGTAGACATGGCTTACCAACTTAGAGAAAGGGATGCAGATACCTTAGAACAAATGCAACAAAATGATGTAGGTGTAGAAATAAATATACTTGCTAAGAAAGCCAGACTGAGAAACGAAAGAAGGGTTACTATCAAAGAAGAAGCTTCACATTTAGATGGTAAATTGGATTTCATTACCAAAACATTAGAAAAAATAGTTGAGAGACTAGATCACATCGAAAGGAAACCACAATGGGAAAATCAATCCCAGATCCGGAATAGCAACTACAGGAAAAACAACAACCCTGGGAAAGGTAAAGAACCTTCCCCAGATCAGAATATAAGAATCCCATTCCAAGAAAACTTTGCAGAAAGTTCACAAAAAAATGTTGAGGAGGAGGAAGACATCAACATAGTTATGGGGATTGATGAAAAAAATACCATTTTCCTCACTCAGGAGGACCAGGAACTCTTTGATCTTCAACAGTTCAAAGTAGAATCTGGAGAATCCTTCAATTATAAACAAGGTTATGATTTTACAATTAATGAAATTCATAGTCAATACAACCTTAGGAGCAAGAAAACCAATGAGCCTACCATAAAGAACAATGCTCCAACCCAACAAGAACAAAACAAAAAGAAGGCTAATGCTCCTAAAACAATTTTTTTACAGATTCTTCCTACAAAGAATAAACAAAGTTCGAACCCACCCAGTCCTAAAAAGCAGCAAAGCCCAAAGATTGTAGATATTACTGACGTGGTGGCTCAATCTTCCAAAGATGCTCCAAAAGCTAATACTACTAAAACCACCAATTCAGCAACAGTCAATGAGCCAAGAAAGAATCCAGCCAACCCAAATCCTAAATCTTCTGTTGAGAATCCTAAATCTCACAAACCATCTACTAACCATCAAACTATTCTTGAAAAAATGATTAAAGATAGCAGAAACCAAGAAACTCAAACAGAAGATAAGAGAAAAGCTCAAACCAAAGGTAAAACTGTAGATACTCAAGAAAAATCATCACAAACCATAGTTCCAAAAGACGAAGTAATTCAAGCCATCAAATCTCAACCAACATTTAACATGCAATCTGAAATATCCAAGTTAAAGATAGATGTTCCATTAGTTAAATTAGCTAAAAATGACTTGTATAGATCTATGATTTCTGAAGCATTGAATGTGAATGAAAATGAAGATACAATTAACATGAATGAAGATAGGTCTGAATTAATTTTTGGTCCCAATGTAGATGGAAAGCATTCAGATGGGTCAGTGCCTCCATTTTATGTAAGTCTTACTGTACATGATCAAATATTGCACAATGCTATGCTAGATACTGGAGCTTCCCACAACCTAATGCCTAGAGCTATAATGGAAACCCTGAATCTAGACATAACCAAACCATATAAGGACCTGTTTTCATTTGACTCATCCAAAGTCGAATGTATTGGTTTGACTAAATATCTGTGTGTAAACCTAGTCCAATATCCTGGTAAAAGCATGATCATGGATGTTGTAGTAGCTGACATCCTGCCAAAGTATGGCATGCTTCTTTCTCGCTCATGGGGAGCAAAGTTGCAGGGTTCTCTACAACTTGACATGAGTTATGCCACTATCTCGGTATTTGGACAACCCAAAAATATTTACAGAGAAACCTTGATGAAATTAATGATCAGTACTACTGACAGGCCTACCAATTATCCAATTTATTCAACTCCTACTGATCTTGATTCCTTTATTCTCAGTAACTCTGATCAAAATGAAAATCAAACTGAACTCACTGATAAGAAACTTAAAATAATGGATGATTACATTGGTCATGAGGCTTTATGGCATTTAGATTTTGACGGATCTGTTAATAAATTTGGATCTGAAGCAGGTGTATGGATTACGAACATTGAAACGAGCCATTATGAAGGACATGCCTTTAGATTGAACTTCAAATGCACCAATAACATGACTGAATACAAAGCTTTAATCTTAGGTTTGCAAATTATTAGAGAAATGGGAGGAAAAAGAATAATAGTCATGGGAGATTCTGAATTAGTTATCAAACAAATTAACGCAAAATACTCAGTTTATAATCCCAGACTTGCAAGATACAGAGAAACAGTATTGGATTTTCTTGATGATGTGTTAGAATCAAAGTTTGCTATCATCCCTAGAAAACAGAACATACAAGCCCACTGTTTAGCAACCTTTGCCAGTAGTTGTAAATTTCCATTTTCACGATTACAAAAATACACTGCTGAAATCAAACACAGGCCTATTGTTCCAGATAATGTGAAATATTGGCAAATTTTCTCAGAGGATGAGCAAATTTATCACTTTTTGAACAATGAGCAAGAATTTCAACATTGCCAAATCGATAATGACTGTAACATAGATTCACCTTGTGATATAGATTTAAATATTTGTCAAATAGATGATTTAGATAATTTAGATGTACTTAATTTTGATAAGCCTACTATATTTACTCAGAGTGACATAGATGAAATGGAAAAAGTAGATATAGAGGAATTGATAGAAGATGAAATAGATTTGATTGATTTAAAGAATAACATTTTACCCAGAGGTTCAACTCCCCTAGAAGACATATTTGATTCCAATGATGTGCCAAAAAGGCCAAAAATGGAACCAGTTAAATCTGATATAGAAGAGTATAACTTAGGGACAGATGAAAAACCAAAAATGATTAAACTATCAAAATCCTTATCATCAGAAGAAAAGGTTAAATATATATAAATTTTGAAAGAATATCAGTATTTCTTTGCATGGAGTTATGAAGACCTAAAAACTTACAACACAGACACAATCCAACATAAAATTCCTTTGAAAGAAAATCAAAAGCCTTTTCAACAAAAACTCAGAAGGATTAATCCAGTTTTGTTACCTTTAATCGAAAAAGAAGTCAAAATAATGTTTGATGCACAAATAATTGCACCAGTCAGATATTCTGACTGGATATCTAATTTAGTGCCCACCAGAAAGAAAAAAGGAGAAATTCGACTATGCATAGACTTTAGAAATCTTAATAAAGCATCCTTGAAGGACAATTACCCCTTGCCAAAAATGGATCATATTTTGCAGAGGGTGGTAGGTTCTTCAAGAATTTCTTTACTAGATGGTTTCTCTGGTTACAATCAGATTCTTGTTCATAAAGATGATCAAACTAAAAATGCATTTACTACTCCATGGGGCACTTTCATGTATGTGAAAATGCCTTTTGGGTTAAAAAATGCAGGAGCTACATTTCAAAGAGCCATGGATATTGCCTTTGCCAAGGAGATCCATGACTTTTTAGTTATTTATCTTGATGATATTACTGTTTTTTCAAAAACAAATGATGAACACTTAGATCACTTGAGACAAGTTTTTATCAAATGTAGAAAATATGGTATATCTCTTAATCCTAAAAAGACTCTTTTAGGACTAGAAGAAGGCAAACTGTTAGGTCACATCATCTCAAAATAAGGCATTAGAATAGACCCTGCTAGAATTGAAGCCATTTTAATCATTCAACCACTAAGGAACATAAAAGAACTCCAAACATTCTTGGGTAAAATCAATTTTTAAGAAGATTCATCTCTAATCTGGCTGAAATTATAAAATATCTTAACAATATGCTTAAAAATTACTCCTCAATAAAATGGACAATAAAGGCCAAACAATATTTTGAATCTATTAAATAGGACTTAACAAAAGCACCAGTCCTTATCAGCCCAGATTATACAAAGGATTTCATAATATTTTCATTTTCATCCAAACACACCATAGCTGTAGTTCTTTTGCAGAAAAACGATCAAGGTTTTGAACAGCGTATTGCATTCTTTAGTAAAGCCCTCAAAGATGCACCACTGAAATACAATATAATGGAAAAACAAGGTTTGGCCCTGGTTAAAGCCATCAAATATTTCAGAGTGTATATACTTCATTCACACATCATTGCATATGTCCCTAATGCAGTAGTTAAATATATTTTGACACAAGATGGACCTGATAGTAGGAGAGGAAAGTGGATAGCCACAATCCTTGAGTATGATCTGGAAATCAAACCAACTAAACTCATTAAAGGACAGGGTTTAGCCAGACTGATGGCTGAATCAAATTGCAATGCCTTAGATATTAATTTCATTGCACAAATAGATGAACAGGAGGAGATGGCGACTCCATTGATCATTGAGGCCTATCTAGACTCACCCTGGTACTCTGATATAATTTTTGTACTAACAAATTTACAAGCTCCTCCTGGGCTAACAAAAACCAAGGCAAAATTCATCAAACAGAAAGCAATGAGGTTTTTTATCTTAAACAATGCACTTTATTGGAAAGAAAGTACTGGGATTTTACTAAATTGTTTATTAAAATCTGAGGCTGACAAAATTCTTGAGGAATTTCATGCAGGTGACTATGGACACCACCTATATTGGAAGAGTACAACAGAAAAAATACTAAGAGCTGGTTTTTACTGGCCAACTTTATTTTCTGATGTTAAAAAGTTTGTTACCTCTTGCCACAAATGCCAAATTTTCGAAGGTAAAAAGAAACTCTTACCTTTACCTCTGAAACCTATATCCACTGAAAAACCATTTCAACTATGGGGGTTAGACTTCATAGGTGAAATCCATCCTCCATCTTCAGGTCAACATAAATGGATTTTAACTGCTACAGATTACTTTACCAAGTGGATAGAAGCAATTCCCACTAGGAAAGCTACCGATTCAGTTATAATCTCATTTATAGAAAGTAATATTTTGTCAAGATTTGGATGCCCACATAAGATTATTATTGACAACGTAGCATCATTCAAATCCAAGAAAATGATTTCTTTTTGCCATAAATACCATATTACCTTAGGTCATTCCACAACATATTATCCCCTAGGTAATGATTTGGCCGAATCATCAAATAAAAGTTTAATCAACATCATAAAAAAACTACTCCAAGACAATAGAAAGACATGGAACAAAAAGCTGATCTATGCCCTTTGGGCTGATAGAATTACCACAAAAAAGTCTATATGAACTTCACCTTATCAGATTGTTTATGGTACAGATGCAGTTTTCCCTTCTTCCTTGGGTGTCCCAGTCATGAAGATTATCCAGGAATAGGTGGAAACAAATGATATTCAAAGAAGAATCAATGAAACCATACATCTCCAACAAACCAGAGAAAAAGTTTTTGAAAGATCACAAGTTTTACATGACAAAATCAAAAAGATTTTTGATAAAAGGGTTAAAGAAGACGGATTTTTCATAGGAGATCAAGTTTTAAGATGGCATTCAAGAAGAGAGGATAAAGGTAAACATGAGAAGTTTGACTTTCTATGGCAAACACCCTATGTGATATATGGTTACAGAGGTAATAATTCCTTTTTCATCAGGAATTTGGATGGAACTGAGCTTCAAGAAGGACCAGTGAATGGTAGGATGCTGAAACACTACTATTCCTCGGAGTCACTTAATAGTTAGACTCATTTACTTTATCATTGTAAATATTCATAGTCAGTGTGTAGATTGGATTGGATATTTTATCTACAAAGTTGAAGCTCGAAGAGAAGGCCCTAAGCTTTGCAGTATAAAATTTCAAAATATGATTGGTTGCAGAAAACAGAAGACATTTACAAGATCACCAAGGTCAATGGATAAGGCTACTAATCTCAGAGTTCTTGACATTTCACCAGGAAATGCCACCCCCAAGTGAAGCTGATGTTAGTGACCTATAAATATAGGATTCATAATTTTGACTTGACTGTTGATAATCTTGTAAATCTGTACATAATTTGCCTTCTGCAAATTGTATTCACATATTTTGTAAAAAAATAAAAAAAATCAAAAAATCAAAAAGAGGGTAAAAATTCCTAAAAGAAAAATTAAAGGACTTATAAAAAATAAAAGACCCCAAAAGAAAAATGAATAAAACATGAAAGTGTACAAGTATAAATGCCACTACTTTTACCTTTTGACTATGGCAGAGTGTCAATAAATGCCATAGTCCGTGATGAGTTGAACAATTTAATCTTGACTTGTCACTTTTCAATTTCAAATGTTGTAGTTAGAGAATAAAGAATTGTCGTACAGTTTAATCATGACAATTCAGTACTTAGGTAGAGAAATAAGTGAATCCAACAGTTTAATTTGGATTCATGGATGAAATAAGTGTAAAATTAGATAGTTTTATTTTCTTTCAGAAAGAATAAATGCTGTAAAGGTTGCTAGCTCAAATGCACCTTACTAAAAAGGAAGAAAACATGTTAGCATGGTAAGTTGGGTAGGTAGAAGAAGGTGAGGAACATCAATGTAAATATCATTCACCATGACCACAAATAACTAACTTCCCCTTCCCATAGCCATTAAACATTCTAAACTATCAGTCAGAAAGGCTGAACGCATTTCCTTGACTTTTGTTGGGATCAGACCCAAGGCTCTATGGCTGATAAGTGGAAAATATAAAATGTCTATATTAATCCCTTAAACTCACATCATTATTCCATTTCATGCATTCATTTCCTTGAATAATCCTAAGTAAAATCTCATTTTTACTTAAAGATACTATAATTCCCATTTAACTAATTTCCTTCATCACATGGAAACATTAAACCCTCAAAATTACATTTTATCATAAGTTAAAGTGATGAGGTTAGTATGATGCAAATTTGCCTTTAAAACTTCACTTTACTTGGTTATGTTTATGTATTTTGAGTATACCTTGTCCCATTTTCATATTAATTTTAACTTATCTATTAACTCCTTATATAAATAACCTTTTCCTATATTATATAACTCCCTTTTATATAATAGCCCCAAAAACCCATTTATGATAACTTTAGCCAAAATTATTAATTCCCACATGTTTAAATAAAATACTCACTTTACAGCCCCTTTGGCTAAATATATCTTTATATAAAAATCCTACCCCCTATGGTAGTTAAATCACTTTGATTTAATTACTATATAATAAAAATATGTGAAAAACCTTTAAACATGTTTTATTACGTGTTTAAAACAAAAATATCGAAGTTTTGTTTAAACTAAACTTTAGAAATCTATCCCTTTGTTTGTCTCCCGATTCCCTTTAACCAAGGGTAAAACTATACCCTTTACAATTTTCCTGATACATATCCCATACCTCAATTATTAACCTTGGTTAAATCCCTTTATAAAACCCCTCCCGATCACTTTTTTCATTGGAAAAAGTCTGTTTTGTATATAAAACTCAATAAAATCCTTTTTCCCATCGGGCTCATTCCTAACCCTCTTCAAAACTCATTTAATCCAACGGTTTTCCGTAAATGCGATGAGATATCCCTAGACCCTTTATCATTCCCCATCCCTACACCTTTTCTTTTAATCTTGACCCTTTGCTTTTGAAAGCTAGATGCGACGGCCGATTTCCTATATCATGCAACTTAAGTGCCTGACCGAAGTTTTGTAAAAGTTGCGCGATATGGGTTGTTTTCCTAAACCGCCCTGTGTTGACGTGTCATGATTTAACTGGATCACGTGCAAAAAGTGCTTTTCCACTTACCATCTTAAAGTTGCGCGATAAACTGCCCAGCCCAATACAAAACTGCTCCCACCATACCTACAATTAATGCATTTAAACTATGATTCGACCTTTGGTTTACTGTAATAAACTTATGGTTTTCATCGAATTTTCACCTATTCGCGCCTGATAACCTTTGAGAAACTTTACAGAGCCTCCTGTGTCTATTTTCGAAGCTACTAGTGAACCAGTGACCATTTAAATGGCCATTTTTCTCACAGAGATCCTCCATAAACTCTGATAGCCTAATTCAGCAGAATTGAAGACTGAAAGCGCACCTGCAACTCCTTCGACTATAATTATACCTTTTTTAAAGGTATTTTTCATCGATATTGTCCATAAAAACTTCAATTTCAAAGGAAAATCATCATTTTATCAGCCATTTCCTTTAATTAGCTAAATTATCCATACAGAGAATCCAAAAAACATCCAAAATACAGGAGAAAACCTGTCAAATTTTCCCCAGAATCCCTCCTTTCCATTTTAACAAGTTTTTTCCACTCCCTGATCATTTTTCACTGCTGAAATTGATCAAAGCCTTCTTCTGAGAATTAAAAATCCTTTTTATCATCCAGAACCCTGCTCATAGTCCTATTTTGCCAGAAAAATCCTTCAAAAACCCCTTGTTTCCAAAAGAGAACTTAGCAAACAGTTTAAACTTGTTTTGTTCAGCTAAAAATGACGAATAAACAAGTAACCCCTAATGCAGGAGGCCCAAAACCTCAGAAAAAGGTCTCAACTAAAATAACTCAGCCCGAGCCTTCCAAACTTGGTAAGCCCACTCCTGCACTTATTTCCGAGTCTACTAAAGGTTTTATACCTGTTCAACCTGCTGTAATTTCCCAAGAAAGTAGTTCTCTAGTTGATCTTGATTATAGAATTTTCGACCCTTCAGTTGAGTTCAACCTACTGGATGTCTATAACTGGTGTTTTGGCAAATATGTAGAGAAAAGTGATAAGGATATACCTGTGTGGGATTCTAATCTGCCAAAGCATATTGTCCCTCTTACTCATTCAACCCCTGATTTTGTTAGATTTTTTCAATCTTATTATCTTCCAGACCAGAGGTGTATTGTCAATAAAGATAGGGAGGTCATATTCTATATCAACGCTGAACCCATAAACTCTATGCTGCAATTAAACCATGACCCCAATGCTGCTTCATTGTCAATAGAGGATTTAACCCAGCTTTACCTGGACTTCAATTTTTCTTCCAAGTCCAATATCTTTCAAACTTTTTGGCCTACACATGTCAATGTTCCTGAAGTTAATCCTCCATTCGATAAATTTGACTTTCCAAGTGAAACAAGGCAGATTGTCTCCATGCTATCATTTATACTGGGATATAACAGTGATGAATTCATTGATGTTGCTATCTTGGGTTTTCTGTCTACTTTAAGTCCTGGCCATCCTCCATCCATTGTATACAATTTTTCCAAGTTTATTGCAGAAAATATGCACTACCAATTGTCCAGATTGCCAGAAGAAGGAGTTTTTAGATATACTTCATATCTACTTCTTCTCTTTTTGTATTACCAAGCAGACAAGTTTCCCATTGAGTTTTAGAAGCTAGATCCAGAAGGGAATTTACTTTCAGTTGTATTTTGGTCTTCTATTTTGAGGAAATGGAACAGGGAATACACATATGCAGACTTCAATGACTTGTTTATAGTACCTGCAACAAATTTGTTGAATAAGGAACAAACCCCTAGAATTAATGAAGAAACTAAGAGGGTATTACAGCTATCTGAGAGCTGTAACTTAAGGATTCTTAATTTCCCTTTTGTTCATATTTCACCTATTCCATCAACAAAGCCTATTCAAAATCCTTTGAAAGTCATCTACCCTGCTCTTAGTACATTTTCATCTTTAAGTCTTATTTCCTAGCTCTGTTTGCCTAGAAAGTTGACTCCATAGCCTAATGGTCTGGTAGATCCCTCTGGTTTACCTTGAAACACCTTTTATTCCCACCACACTTTCAAAACAAGTCCCACTTTCCACTCATAGCTAGCCTAAAATCCAATTACAAAACAAAGTTAAATCTTTAGGAGAGATCCCTCTCCGGAACTCAGGATGGCTAGATCCTGAATTCTAAAAGAGGTTCTTGGTTACCCCCGGTCTTCTTAACTACAAAAATATTTATCCCACAACCTAAGAATTACTAGGGTGATAACAGGATTTTCAGTAGAAATTTTTTGCAAAATTTTCAAAGCGCCATGGTGAAGATGGCCCAATCTTTTGTGCCATAACTCGCCCTCATCCCGGCTCACCACTTCTTCTGCTTTTCCCACCATTGCAGCGTAGCCATCTACCTCTAGCTTGTAGATATTCTTAATTCAAACCCCTATATTCTTGGTTTGACTCGTTGTTTTATGTCGAAGGAAGGCTTTTCCCTCACTAAAAACAACAACATAACCCCTGTCTTCCAGCATTGTGACGGAGACCAAGTTCTTCTTCAGACCTGGAACATGCATGAAATTCTTCAACAAGAATGGATTACCGAAATCCCTCTCAAAGGTAATGGTCCCAATGCTAGTCGCACTGTACCGACCATCATCTCCCATCTCTATATGCATTTGGAGGTTTTTCTCCTCTAAGTCACTAAAAAACTATTTGTCTCCCGTCATATGGAAAGATGCACCACTGTAAAGATACCACACTGATCCATGCAGCTTGAAACCAAGCATGCGATCAAGGAAAAATCTAGCTCAAATTGCGAGGCTAAGGCCTCTCCAGCTGCAGATCCAACAACCTGCTTATTCTTCTTCTTCAGCGGACAGTTAGTGGCGAAATGTCCATGCTCGTGACAGTGAAAACACTTCACTTTGGACAAGTCCTGCTTCTTGCCTTTCGCACTGGATTTAGAAGGATTTTTCTTCCCCTTCCCTTCCCTTGCTTTGTGTCAAGGGAGCTTGTCTTTAAGCGCCAACTTCCTCTGGTCACTTCTGCTTTGGAACAAGTCTTTCAAAGCCTTCCACATTAATAATGGAGTGGATTTCCCATGAAGGCTGGACATAATGTTGTCCTTCAAACCTTCCAACAGAATCCTCCTCGTCTTTGCAGTCTTCTTTTGCCATGCATCGTCGCTAGATCCCGACTTAGGAACATTGCTATCGATGAACTCCTTGAACCCATTATTCTCCAGCACCGCCTCCATCCTATCCTTCCAGGCTATGTAATTCGAGCTCCCATCAAGGGCATACTCCAATCTCAACCCGTTGAAAGACATTTCAATGTATACTCGATTTCTGCACCAAGAATCTTCTGTAGCAAATTCGAATTGTCCACCAGCACAAACCTCACTTCACAATTGCAATCTTCAATCGACAATGCTATGATACCATGTAGAAATTATATGCACTAAGCATGCATATGTCGAAGATCCACCTGATCTCACACTATTTAAATTATGCAAGATACTGAATCTATTCCACTTGTTAATCTTTTGTAGAAAAATTAATTGCACACACATGTGAAGCATAAACAAAAATTATCAATCGCACATAACACAATTTTTAACCGAGAAAGCCTGAAGCTGAAAACCCCAACTATATATTATGTAACATGGAGATCATATGAAAATCTCATACAAACATACAAAGCTTATCACAAGCCCTCAGTACAATACAATCGTCATACACTAATCATGCCTAATCTTGCAAATCCATGCACTGATCTTTGCCACCTTCTAGCCTGCCTCCACTGCACAATCTCTGATGAAGAATAGCTCTGAATGAATTTGAATTACTCCATCCTTGACTGTGCAATCCTCATTGGTATCTCCACTGAGTGTGTGATGCAATCAATGCATCACTATAGTCACATCTGATAGTCTATCTTGCCCTTTCACCCATCTCTCCACTGGTCTCCACTGAAACTGCCATACACTATAGTTAACTGCTGTATTTTTCAGTTGATTAATGAGTTATTATTTGTGAAGTAATTAACTAATTAATTCACTCCACTCTCACTAGTGTATCAATCATTTAGACTAGATACAACTAGCTCAACTGAGTCTAACTGAGTTAAACTAAATACAACTCCATAACTACTTCTTCCAACTGTGTCATAACTCTGCCACTTGAGTTCTAACTGATTCCTCCATGCAATAGCTCTAGAAACCCTTAGGAATAACGTAATTCCTTCTGTCAGCTGCTGTGCCACATCTGTGCACTGAACTGAAGTGCTCCAAGAGAATAAGTTGCTGTTTAGAGTTTGATTATTATTAAGAGCTAATAATAATCGACATGCATGTATTTTTAGATTGACGATCTATAAATAGACTTCGCCCAATATTCTAAAAACAGAATTTCATCTATTTTTCCAACTTGATTAACCATCCACAAATAGCATCCTGCAACTTCTGAAATATGATCATCATGTCTAAAAATAGTCATAGTCTAAAAATAGACTTGCGCCAAAAATAGCCTGCGAGCCCACTTAGTGAAGGCGACTCTTTTCACTAAGCTCATCATCTTGTTGAATCTCAATATACCCAAGTAACCGACCAACCGGGGTAAACATGTGACGAGAGGCTACTATGATCAGATTCAACCTCCTATATGACCTTAAGGAAGTGGAATCGATAGAAACACTTCACATAGACCTTACACATCATCAATAAATACCCCCAGGAGCTAACCCAACCATTTAGGCATCCTACCCCTGGGTCCCACTGAGATTTTTAGCCTTTGGACCTCTGAACGCATGCACAGGCCTGCAAGCCAGTGTATATGAAGCTATGGACACATGCATAAGCCCACATGCCAGTGTCTAGGGACTAAATTATTCAGTGTTGTGCCAACTCCCTCGGGATTTGAGCCACTTTTTCAAGCCCAGAACCCAGTGCTCTGCCCAAAACTTCATGATAAGTTCAGAGATGATTTATAACATTCAAGAAATGATGTATTTACAAAAACATCCACAAGGAATAAACTGGACCCCTACTAGCCATGATAGGAATTTCGTCAAACATGTCACAAGTTGAGATTCAACAAGAAAAAATGAACACCCACGCCTAGTGCATTAAGCACCTACACTAGGGTGGGGCCCACAGTGCTATTTTTAGGTGCATGTCTATTTTAGTTATCCCTTAATTAAGATAGACAATAAACTGTAATATATTGTCAATGATGACTTGTAATACTTAACTAAGAGTGATAAACTTAGTTAGCTAGTGGATTTCGAGTTAGAGGTAGTTGGTGAGGCATGCAGAGTAATTCTAGTTGTAACAGAGTTCGAAGTGCACTAGTACATTAGTTAATGCAGGTTGTAATAAGTTTAACTTAGTTAAGTGAGATAAGCTTAGTTGTGATAGTTGTAACTGAAGATACACTAGTGAGAGATCAAGTGAATTAAATATTAATTATTTCACAATCAGTGATCTCACACTCAACTGAGGATTTACTATTATTAGCTACATGCATGTCAGATCTAGTGGAGACCCAGTTGAGTTATAGGTGAAAGGGAAGTTGACTATCAGTTGTAGGATTATTGGGTTGCACACATGCAACCAAACACCCATTGGAGTGCCCATTATACTTGCGCAGTCAAGGAAGGCCATAGTTCCTGTATTTTAGGGATTGCATTCATCAGGGATTGCACAAGCAAGGCAGGTTGTCTGGAGGCAGTAAATTGGCTAAGTATTGATCATTTTTTATATGACAGTGTAAGAAAATTAGCTGAGTACTGGAGGGATCTTGTGAGAAGATTTTTGTACGTAATTGTTTCATAATCCATGTTGAATATACAATAGAAGATAGTGGGGTTTTGAGCAGCAATATTTCCCTGTGAAATTATTGTGTTGTGTTTGATTTGATTCTTATTTACTTCATGTGATTGGCGATTGTGTTTTTAATTCCGCAAAATATTTGTAGAAGCAATTCAATATTTAACTTTAATGCATTGTTAGATCGGGTGAATCCAAGGAGGATCTGAGTTTTTGACTAGATAGAATTCCAATTTGTAGAAAGAATTTCTTTGTGCTACAGCTGATTCAAGATCGAAATGGCTATCAATGGCTTGAGGTTGGAGTATGCACTCTAGGGTAGTTAAAACTATATTTCTTGGAAGGACAGGATGGATGAAATACTTGAAGACAATGGTTTGAAGGAATTCATTGACAATGATGTTCCTAAACTCGCTGTGACAAATGTTGCAAATCTTGATGCATGGAAAAAGAAAGTGGCAAAGGCGAGGAGGATTCTGTTGGAGGCAATACGAAACCACATTGTCTCAAGCCTCCATAGGATAGCCACACCTTATGCAATGTGGAAGGCTTTGACGGATCTATTCTAGAGTAGCAGGGACCATAGGAAATTGGCGCTCAAAGATAAACTCAAGAAGATCAAGATGGAGAAGGGCGAATCTATACCAAAATATCTAAAAAAGTTTGTCCAATGTCGGGATGAATTGGGGAGAATCGGTATAACATTCAATGATGATGATTTGGTGAGTTTGGCTCTCCTAGGACTTCCCAAGAGTTGGCACAATTATCAAGACTTTATCAATGGAAGGGAAAAATTGCCAGATTGGGAACAACTACGGTCGGATTTGGTCCAGGAGGAGTTTAGACAGAATACTAGAGATGGATCTTCATATAAGAATGAAGATGGAGAGGATTGTGCTTTGGATGACAAGGAGAAGGAGGGGAAGGGGAAGAAATTCCATTCCAAATCTGAGTCAAAGAATGGCAAGAAGCAGAACATGTCCAAGGTGAAGTGTTTTCACTGTCACGAGCATGGGCATTTTGCTACTAACTGTCCAAAAAAGAAGAAGAACAAGAAGGTTGGAGGATCTACAGCTGGTGAGGCTCTTACCTTGAAATTTTAGCTTGAATTCTAATTGATCGCATGCATGGTGTCAAGTGCATTGGGATCTGTGTGGTATTTGGATAATGGCACTTCCTTTCAGTGACGGGAGACAAGGAAATTTTCAGTGACTTGGAGGAGAAGGATCTCCAGATGCATATTGAAATGGGCCATGACGGGTGATACAATGCTACTAGGATTGGTACCATTACCTACCAGAGGCAGTCAGGTAAACCCTTTTAATTAAAATATTTAATGCATGTACCAAGTTTGAAGAAAAATTTAGTCTCAGTCGCAATGTTGGAGGATAAAGGCTATGATGTTGTTTTTAGTGAAGGAAAAGCCTTCCTGCGACACAAACCAACATGAAAAGCCAAGAGGATAAGGATTCAAGTTAACAATCTCTACAAGCTGGAGGTAGATGGCTGCAAATCAAGTGGTAAGCTGGGATGAAGGCGAATTAAGGCACAAAATATTGGGCCATCTTCACCATGGAGCCTTGAAAGTCATGCACCAGATTTCTACTGCTCTTCCCAGTGGTACACTTGCATAGTCAAACACATGCTATTGAGATTCAACAAGATTATGAGCTTCGTGAAAAGAGTCGCCTTCACTAAGTGGGCCTGCAGGCTATTTTTGGCGCAAGTCTATTTTTAGACTATGTCTATTTTTAGACATGGTGATCATATTTCAGAAGTTGCATGATGCTGTTTGATGGATGGTGATCCTTGGGCTTCCGAAGAGTTGGCATAGCTATGAGGACTCTGTCAATGGACAGGAGAAATTGCCGGGATGGGAGCGACTTTGGTCGGATCTTGTGTAGGAGGAGATAAGGCGGGGTACCAGGGATGGCTCTTCATCGAAGAATGATGATGAAGAGAATTGTGCTTTGGCTTCCAAAGCAAGGAAAGGGAAGGGGAATAAATTTCCTTCAAAATCCGATGCTAAAGGAAAGAAGTAGGATTTGTCCAAGGTGAAGTGTTTTCACTGTCACGAACATGGGCATTTCGCCACTAACTGCCCATAGAAGAAGAAGAACAAGAAGGCTGCTAGAGCTGCAGTTGGAGAGGCCTTAACCTTGAAATTCGAACTTGATTTCTCTTTAATCTCATGCTTGGTTTCAAGCTATATGGGATCGGTGTGGTATCTTGATAGTGGTGCGTCTTTCCATCTGATGGGAGACAAGGAGTTGTTTAGTGACTTGGAGGAGAAGGACCTCCAGATGCATATAGAGATGGGCGACGATGGTCGATACAGTGCGAACAACATTGGGACCATTACCTTTGAGAGGGAGTTCGGTAATCCATTCTTGTTGAAGGATGTTATGCATGTTCTAGGTCTGAAGAAGAACTTGGTCTCGGTTGCAATGTTGGAAGACAAAGGTTATGATGTTGTTTTCAGTGAGGGAAAAGCTTTCCTTCGACATAAAACAATGGGTCAAACCAAGAAGATAGGGATTCGAGTTAAGAATCTCTAAAAGCTAGAGGTAAATGGCTGCGTTGCAATGGTGGGCAAAGCAGAAGAAGTGGTGAGCCAAGATGAGGGAGAATTATGGCACAGGAGGTTGGGCCATCTTCACCATGGTGCTTTGAAGATTTTGCAGCAGATTTCTATTGGAATTCCCAAGGGTAATCTTGCGCAGTCAGATCAGTGCAAGGGATGTACTATGGGTAAGTTTGTGAAGACCACCTTTCATGAGAAGGAGAACTGTGCTTCGGTGATCCTGGAGAGAATTCACACAGACGTGTGTGGACCTTTCTCGGTTGCTTCAATAACAAAACATAGGTATTATGTTATATTTTTTGATGAATATTCTCGTAGATTCTGGATCTTCTTCATGCAGAAGAAGAGCAAAACATTCTCAAAGTTCTGTGAGTTTAAAGCATTGGTGGAGAAGGAGTCGGGGAAGCAAGTGAAATCTCTACGAAGCGATAATGGTGATGAATACATCTCGGGCGAATTCAAATAATTCTGTAGCAAAGAAGGAATTCAAAGAGAACTCATAGCGCTTCATAACCCACAACAGAATGGGGTCGCAGAGAGGATGAACAGAACGATCATGGGTGCTACATGAGCGATGCTACAAGACCAGGGCCTACTGATGCACTTGTGGGTGAAAGCATGCAACACTGCGGTTTATGTGCAAAACAGTTGTCCTCATAGAATACTTGGCATGAGTACACCGGAAGAAGCTTTTACTGGTAAGAATGCTGATATTTCTCATTTGAATATTTTTGGCTCATTCGTTTACATTCATGTGAAAAAGGACACCAGGAAGAAGCTGGAGCCGACTGTAGAAGTTGGGATTTTTGTGGGGTACACAGAAACACCCCATAATTATCATGTGTATTTTCCTGACAGTCGAATGACTGTGGTGTGACGGGATATAAAATTAAATGAGGTGAAAGCCATGAAGTTGTCGCTTGAGAGGGAGCTACACTTGCATGCAGAGGAGGAACTTCTTGTTCCAAAAAATGAGCCTCTAGATGTAGATCAACCATAGGAGGAGATTCATGGAGTGGAGGAGTCCACTCATGCAGAACCAAACATCAGACAAGGCAGAAATCGGACCACAGAATCTGAGAGACTGAAGCTTGATATGGCACAGAATGTAGGAGTCCCTACATCACAACGAAGACAAAGATAGTCACCTGACCGATTTACTGGATACATGGCTCTGATGGGCAAGTGTATCGTGATAGAGCCATCTTCTTTTGAAGAAGCAGCGCAGGAGCCCACATGGGTAGATGCCATGGTGGAGGAGTATGACTCCATTGTCAGAAACATTGCTTGGGATATTGTTCCAAGGCCGGTGGGAAAATTAGTTGTATGATCAAGATGGATCTACAAGGTAAAGCAAGCTGCTGATGGGAGTGTCGAGAAGTATAAGGCAAGTTTTGTTGCTTGGGGCTTCTCACATATCGATGGGATTGATTATGAAGAAACCTTTGCACCTGTCACACGGTATTCTTCCATAAGGACCATCCTTGCTCTCTCAGCGCAGATGGGTTGGCACATTCATGAAATGGATGTGAAGACTGCGTTCCTTAATGGGATCATTGAGGAAGAGGTGTACATTGAGCAACCTGAAGGATTTGAGATCTTCAGCAGTGAGTCACATGTGTGCAGGCTCAAAAGAGTGCTATATGGGCTGAAGCAAGCACCACGTGCTTGGTACACTCGGATCGAGAGCTATTTCACTGGACTTGGCTTCACCAAGAGTGAGGTGGATGCAAACCTGTACCAAATTGTGGTGGAGGGTAAGATTTTAAACATTGTTCTTTATGTTGATTATTTAATACTAACGGGTGATGAGTAGTTGATACACATGCAAGGCAGATCTTGCAAAGGAGTTTGAGATGAAGGATTTGGGCCTCCTTCATTATTTCCTTGGATTGGAAATATGGCAGTGGGAAGGTGAACTGTTTGTGTCTCAAGGCAAGTATGCCCGGAAGATACTTGAGAAGTTTCATATGCAAGGCTGCAAGCCTATCGACACTCCTCTTCTAGGAAATTGGAGGAAAGAGGATGCTACATTGGCAGAGGTAGTGGATGCCACAGTTTATCGACAATTGGTGGGTTCACTTATGTATTTAGTTAATACAAAATCGGACATATGCTATGCAGTGAACCAGCTTTCACAAGTGATGGTTAAGCCTACCAAGCTCTTTTGGAAGGCAGACAAGCATGTCCTAAGGTATCTCAGGGGCACATCTGAGTATGGTTTATGGTACAGACAAATGGATGAGGTGAAGTTGCATGGCTTCACGGATTCAGATTGGGCAGGCAGCCCAATAGATAGAAAGAGCACATCAGGAGGGATTTTCAGTATCAGATCTACGACAGTTTCTTGGTACATTAGGAAAAAAAGATCCATGGCACTCAGTTCAGCGGAAGAAGAATACATGGGAGCAAGTCAAGCTGCATGTGAGGCTATCTGGATGAGGAAGATCTTGGTTGGTTTGTTCAGTTCACATTTAGATCCTATAGTGATACATTGTGATAATCAGAGTTGCATTAAACTATTAGTTAATCCTGTGTTTCATGATAGATCTAAACATATTGATATCTGGTATCATCATATCAGAGACTGTGTGTAGCGGAAGATCATGTTGCTTCAGTACATTCCTACGGAAGATTAGGATGCAGATATTCTAACGAAGGCACTCACCAGGAGCAAATTTGAATACCAAAGAGGAAGGATCAGGGTGAAGGATAATCCCTATCTTGTTGAGAGGGAGTGTTGAGATTCAACAAGATGATGATCTTAGTGAAAATAGCCGCCTTCACTAAGTGGGCGTGTAGGCTATTTTTGGCGCAAGTCTATTTTTAGACATGGTGATCATATTTTAGAAGTTGCATGATGCTATTTGTGGATGGTTGATCAAGTTGGAAAAATAGATGAAATTCTATTTTTAGAATATTGGGCGAAGTCTATTTATAGATCGTCGATCTAAAAATAGAAGTGTCGATTATTATTAGCTCTTAATAATAATCCAACAATAAACAACAACTTATTCTCTTGGAGCACTTAGTTTCAGTGCACAGATTTGGAAAATTAGTGGGCTGAAGGAATTACGCAATTCCTAGGGTTTACTGGTGGTTCATGCATGGAGGACTCAGTTATAACTGAAATGGAAAAGTTATGACAGAGTTGGAAGAGTAGTTCATGGAGTTGTATTCAATTTAACTTAGTTAGACTCAGTTGAGCTAATTGTATCTAGTCTAACTGAATGATACACTAGTGAGAGTGGAGTGAATTAATTATTTAATTAATTTACAAATAATAACTCATTAATCAATTGAATAATACAACAGTTAACTACAGTGCATGGCAGTTCTAGTGGAGACCCAATGGAGAGATAGGTGAAAGGGCAAGATGGACTATCTGTTGTGACTATAGTGATGCATTGATTGCACCACACACATGTTGGAGTTTCCAATGAGGAGTGCGCAGTCAAGGCAAGGGTAATTTGAATTCATTCAGTGCTATTCTTCAATAGGGATTGCGTAGTGGAGGCAGGCTAGCAGGAGGGCAGAAATCGGTGCATGGATTTGCAGATTTCTTCTATGTTAGTGTGTGACAATTGATTGAACTAGGAACTTGATGTACTAAGCTTTGTATGATATTGTTACATGATCTCCATGATACATAATATATGATAGTTGGGGTTTCAACTTCAGGCTTTCCCGTTAAACAACTGTGTTATGTGCGATTGCTTTTATTTATGCTTCACATGTGTTTGCAATTAATTTTCCGCAAAATATTAACAGTGGAATGATTCTATATTTTGCAAGAAGTTAAATATTGTGAGATTAGGGGAATATGGATGTATGCATGCTTAGTGTATACTAATTTCTACACATGAAAGGGATGTTCTATGGGAAAATATGTAAAGGCTATATTTCATGAGAAGGAGAACCAAGCTTCGGGGAACCTTAAGAAAGTTCACACATATGTGTGTGGACCATTCTTTGTTGCTTCGAAAACAAAACATAAGTACTATGTAATATTTGTTGATGAATTTTCTCGTAAGTGTTGGATCTTCTTCATGCAGAAGAAATATCAGACATTATCTAAGTTCTTGGAGTTTAAGGCATTGGTGGAGAAAGAGTTAGAGAAGTAAGTGAAGTATATTAGGAGCGATAATGGTGGAGAATACATCTCTAATGAATTCAAGGACTTTTGCAACAAGGGTGCAACAAGAGTGATGTTGCATGATCAAGGCCTACCGATGCATCTATGGGCGGAAGCATGCAAAATTGCGGTATTTGTGCAAAACTGTTGTCCTCAATGGATAATTGGCATGAGTACACCTGAAGAGGCTTTCAATGGTAAGAAACCTGATGACACTTTAATATTTTTGGCTCATCTGTTTATGTGCATGTGACCAAAGATGCCAGGAAGAAGCTGGAACTGACAACTGAAATCAGGATTTTTGTGGGGTACACTAAAACACCCCATAATTATTGTGTGTATTTTCCAAACAACATAATGAATGTTGTGTGACAGGATATAAAATTTGATGAGGAGAAAGCCATGCAGTTGTCCCTTGAGAGGGAGCTGGAATTGCATGCAGAGGAGGAACTATTGGTTCCCAAGGATGAGCCTCAATATGTGGATCAAACACATGCAGAGGATCATGGAGTGGAGGAAAACACTCATGTGGAGCCATCCATCAGAAATGGCAGAAGGCACACCATGGAAGCTGATAGATTGAGACTTGATGCTGCGGAGAATGTAGGAGCCCCTACTTCACAGCATAGAAAAAGACAGTCTCCTGACCGATTTACTAGATACATGGCTCTTATGAGAAAATGTATTGTGACTGAACCATTTTCCTTTCAGGAAGTAGTGCAACAACCAACTTGGGTTGATGCAATGGTGAAGGATTATGACTCCATTTTTAAGAACAATGCATGGGAGATAGTCCCAAGACTGGTCGACAAATCAGTGGTTGGATCGAGATGGATCTACAAGGTAAAGCAAGCTGCTGATGGGAGTGTGGAGAAATACAAGGCCAGATTTGTGGCCCGAGGATTCTCACAGATTGAGGGGATAGATTATGATGATACTTTTGCACCTGTTGCAAGGTACTCTTCCATAAGATCCATCCTTGCACTCTGAGCGTAGATGGGCTGGCGCATTCATCACATGGATGTGAAAACTCCATTTCTCAATGGGATCATTGAGTAAGAGGTGTACATAGAGCAACATGAAGGTTTCGAAATATTCAACAGTAAGTCGCATGTGTGCTGACTCAAAAGACCACTGTATGGGCTGAAGCAAGCACCCCGTGCTTGGTACACTCGGATAGACAGTTATTTCACCGGACTGGGATTCACCAAAAGTGAAGCAGATGCAAGCCTATACCAGATTGTGGTTGAGGGTTAGCTATTGATTATTTTTCTTTATGTTGATGATCTAATTTTGGCTAGTGATGAGCAACCGATACACTCATGCAAGGAGGATCTTGCAAGGGAGTTCGAAATGAAGGAAATGGGACTCCTTCATTATTTCCTTGTATTGGAAATATGGAAGCGGGATGGTGAAATTTTTGTGTCTCAAGGCAAGTTTTCAAAGGAGATACTGGGTAAGTTTCACATGGAGAGCTGCAAACCCATGGATACTACTCTTCCAGGAAATTGGAGGAAAGAGGATGCTACTTCTGGAGAGGTAGTGGATGCTACTGTCTATAGGCAGTTAGTTGGTTCACTGATGTATCTAGTGAACACGAGACTGGACATTTGCTACATAGTTAACCAGCTGAGTCAAGCTATGGTGAAGCCTACCAAGCTCTTTTAGAAGGCAGGGAAGAATGTCTTGAGATACCTGAGGGGCACATCAGAGTATGGTCTATGGTACAAATGGACAGAGGGAGTGAAGCTTCAAGGCTTCACAGATTGATCTAAAAATGGAATGTACTTGAAAAGGGTGCAAGGTATCCATTTTCATTTATGTAAATGAGTGCAAATACTCCAAATTTTAAATCTGAAAATGTGAGAACTTCTTATTTCTAATACAGAGATAGACTGAAGGGGCATTTACCGGATATGTCACCTTTCAAAGAAAGGATGAATCCAGAAGCTACTTGGCCCTCTTACAGACTCTGCCTAAAGAAATAATAGAAGTAAACACTCAGACTTAATTAAAATGACCTTACTCAAACTTGACATTATGTGGAATTTTTGCTTGGAAGAGGTGTATGTCTTTTCTTCTGTTTATGTGTTTTAAGTTTATTTGTTTTTGCTGAAACTTAACATATATATCAACAACATAATTCAACCATAGAATAACAAAACACAACAACAATATAATATAGGAGTTCACCCCAACTCTTGGGCTACATCTCCTTTGAGCTTCGTCAACATGACTAGACTCTTTGGGATTAAGATAATTAAATTCTTTTACAAGCTCCACACTTAATGTTGACACCTAATCCTAAGGGTTGGGTGAGGATATTTAATATTGTATATTAAATTATATTAGGAAATAAGGAAGGCCAAGAGTCATTGGGAAGTGAATCCCAATAGCCTCACCTCCATGTATAAATACATTCACATTCTCCATCTAATAGACATTGTGATTTGCGGAGTTACCTCCTGGTTTGACATGGTATCAAAGCCAGTCCCACTATTGGCATTCTTGCCTTTGGTGTAACTCCCTCATTTTTTTGCTAACAGTCTTTGTACAAATTAGCAGAATTCTTTCGGTAATAATCACATGAAATAGAACTTACCGTTAAATTAATTTAATTGATTAATTAGTTTTATAAATATATTAATTATTTTATAATTAAATAAAATAATAATAAAAATAATAATAATAATAAATAAATAAATAAATCATTAATTAAATTAATAGACAATGGAATAATTATATTTTTTCAAAGTCAAACTAGCTGTTATCCTAATGGCTAGTTGAGCCATTTCTACATCTATTTATACTTAATGATTGGATATGATCTCTCACATAGTCCTGATGATGAACCACACTAGTTGGTTCGAAACGTGTCGACCAAGTTCTATTTCATGTGATTATTACCGAAATAATTCTGCTAATTTATATGATGGATCACATAAACTTAGATTCCAGAAAGTCTTTGTGCATTCAGTTTTATGTTCACTGCATCTAGTTTTTGCTGCTCCATTATATTGATGCCATTCTGAGTTTAAATACTGCAATTCTACATTTTTATATCTCTGCAATTTTTGCCCAGTTCTGATTTTTTACAGCTTCTGAAGATTCTACAATTCTGCAATTCGCAGTTTTTGCAATTTTGCAAGTTGTAGCTCCTGAAAATTCCGAAGTGATTAATTTCTTGTAATTCCAAAATTTTGAACGGCCTCTCGGCCCATTCCCCATTAACCTACGCCCATCGCTCATACAAGCTCCCACACCGCTTCACACAATGCCACCCCACCTCACACACTCCCTTATTCCCTACCTGTGGCCTCCCTCACAGAGCCGCTCCCTACAACCTACCCATTCCCCAGCCTACCCGCTACCCGCTATCCCCTACCCCCAGGCCACTACCCCGCTACCTGCAAACCGCTATCCCCTACCTCCTTCACTCCGGTACTCCCAACCCCCTTCTCTGCCTACCCCATCTCACCGCTCGACTCACCGCAACCGACCACCCACCCAGCTGCCTATCCCTACGCCCCCACTACAACAATCCATCACCGCATATAATATCACCCCTCCTTCCCATATAATACCGCCCCCCCTCCTCACTACTGTGTATTCTAATTTCTCCACATAATATCTCCCCATATAATACCTCCCCCCCATTAAAAAACCCCCTCCATATAATACCCCCCCCATACAATACCCTTCTCTATTATCACCTCACCCACACAAAAAATTTTTTCCCACAAATTTTTTGTTTTGTTTTTGTTTGCAGAATTGAGTATTTTTCCAGCAAAGTTTTTTTTCCCTCCTTCAAAAGAAATTTTCCGGCAAAGTAATTATTTTTTCCCTTCAAAAGAATGCATTCTCTCATATCTATTGCAGGGGTGGTTCTCTCCGACAAGGAGAACTATCTTGAATAGTCTTGGAAAATCAAGCACACTCTCATTTTTAATGAGTTGTGGAAAGGAATTTGTGAAGGACAAGAAGGAAATCCACCAGAGAAGCCCACTTTAGACAAGGAGCTCGCCATTTGGGAAAACAATAACTGCAAGGCCTATGCCTTGATTGCAGCCTCTGTAAATGAAGAGGTGAGTCGCCATATTTCACCATTTTCAAATGCCTATGAAGACTTGAGCAAGCCAAAAGAACTCTATGACTCACATTCATAACTAGAAATTGTTCAATTGATGATTAAGTTGTTCAGTCTTGAAATGAAGAATGATGATCCCCTTGCTTTAGCTTCAAAAGTAAGATCTATCATGCATGACATTGACAACACTGGTGTAAAAATTGACATATCTCTCATAGAATATGTTAAGGCATTATATCCGACTTACTCACGTTATCTTGAGTCATTGCAAGCAAGTGGAAACCTTGACCATATCACCTTTGATTCCCTTGAGAAAAAGTTTGCAGAAAGAGAGAAAACTTTCGGTAAGATGACAACCCATTTGTCTTTTGAAGAGGCTGCATACTTTGCACATAGAGAAAAGAGTCATGCTACAGATCCTTCCAGAGGAAGAGGTGGCCGAAGAGGAAGAGGAAGAAGAAACTCCAGAGGAAGGGGGGGCAGAAAATCTGACAAATATGATCTTCATTGCATACGTTGCAATAAAGACGAGCATAATGCATCCACATGCATGACACTTTGGGATAAAATTAGGCAACAAAGATATCAAGACAAAGGTTAAACTAATGACAAAGACAAAGGTAAAGAACCTGAATCCACTCATTATGTTCTAGCACATTGTAACAATGGATTAACTGAAGACTTGTTTGATATTTTATTTACTGCATGGAGAGATGATTGGTTGCTAGATTCAAGAGCAACATGTCACATGACATTTAGAAAATATTTTTTTTCGAAAAATTTACTAACAAAGTTGATGGAGCAGTATAATTCATAGATAAGTCCAAACTCAAGCCACCAGGGCTTGGCACAGTCAGGCTTAAGTTGCCTGGTCTTCCAAATCATATTCTACATGAGGTTCTCTACCTCCCTAAGTTGAGGAGAAAATTGCTGTCCTTGGTCCAAATCCACCAGCAAGGACACTCCATTCACTTGTTTGATGGCAAGGTAGAGGTCAGAAAAGCATCAGATCACTCACTTTTCATGGAGGGAATATAAGAAGGAAGACTCTTGAAACTGAAAGGTTCATCTGCTCATGCTCAAAACTTTGCATTTAGTTCACATCATGATGAAGGTACATTCCCATCAAGTCTTTTATGGCATGCTAGATTTGGACACTTAAACTACGAAAGCCTTCGTTTGTTGAATAAAAATGGTGTTAATGGACTGCCTATAATTCCTAGGAAACCTAAGGAATGTGATGCTTGTATTCTAGGAAAGCATAGCAAACAACCATTTCATGATTCACACTCAAGTGCGCATAGAAAACTTGAGCTTATTCATTCAGATTTATGTGGCCCTATGCCTGTTGCTTCTGCAAATGGAAATAAATATATGATGACATTTATTGATGACTACACCAGCATGTGTTGGGTTTAATTATTGAAGAACAAGTCTGATGCTTTTCAAACATTCAAGAACTTTCATGCATGGATTGAAAATGATGCACAAAATCATATTGGCTCTCTACGTACTGATAATGGAAAATAATACATTTCAAATGAATTTGAAAATTATCTTCCTCAACATGGGATCAAACATCAAACAACTGTGCCATATAATCCCCAACATAATGGTGTAGCTGAAAGAATGAACAAAACTATTTTAAATATGGTTCACTCCATGTTATTTTTCAAGAATGTAAAATTGATGTTTTGGGCTGATGCAGTTCTTTGTGTTGCATACATAAAGAATAGGTGTCCTTCAAGTTCAATTAGAAACAAAACTCCTTTTGAAATGTGGCATGGCCACATTCCTTCGGTAAAGCATTTCAGGGTCTTTGGTTCCACCTGTTATGCCTTGATACCCAAGGGACAAAGGAATAAACTTGGTGCTACAAGTCGAAAATGTATCTTCTTGGGGTACTCCAATACCTCCAAAGGATATCATCTCTATGATGAAGTCAATAAAAAGTTTGTAATAGAAAGAGATGTCATATTCCTTGAATCTTCTAATACTGACAATGTTGTTGAGCGGCAACTTGATCGCCTGGATAGATTCACACATGCAAAGTCTTTTCAAGAATTTGATAATCAGATACCACATCTTTAAGCGGGGATTCCTATATTGAATCAAACTATGGAATCATTTCCTGAAGCACTCTATCCCCCACATGAAGAAACAACCACGGATGACACATTGAATGATGTGATTGACATAATTGAGAGATTGAGTCTTGACTCAATCCCAACTCAGTCAAATGAGAAGCCTGGGCCATCTCAGAAAGGTCCTCCCAAATGGCTGACAAAGACACTAGAGAATGTTCATCCTGATGAGGTTGGAAAAACATGAACAAGAATTTCCACTAAACAAAACGAAGGTGACGTAGATAATTTTGATTCTCCTGTTGATATGGATATTGCTTATAACTGTGAAATGAGTTTGTCTATAGATCATGAACCAACTTCCTTCAAAGAAGCCACTTCTCATGATGAATGGAATGAAGCGATGCAAAAGGAGTATGATGCCTTGATAAAGAATGGCACTTGGAAGCTGGTTGATCCGCCTTTGGGAACAAAACCAATTGGTTGTAAGTGGGTCTACAAGAACAAGTATAAAGCAGATGGCTCACTTGACAAGCACAAAGCCAGGCTTGTGGCAAAAGGTTTTGCACAAAAATAAGGAATCGATTATGAAGAAAATTTTTCTCCCACAACAAAATGGACCACCATTCGGAATCTGTTTGCCCTAGCAGCTCAGAATGGATGGAAAGTCCATCAGATGGATGTAAAAACTGCCTTTTTGAATGGAGATCTAAAAAAGAAATTTTTATGTCCCAGCCAGAAGGATTTGTTGTAAAGGGCCAAGAACACAAAGTTTTAAAGCTTATAAAATATTTGTATGGCCTCAAGCAAGCACCACGAGCCTGGTATGAGAAATTAACTGAGCATCTTCTGAAACTTGACTTCAAACATTTTGATCTTGATGATGCAAATTTGTTTGTTAAGAAAGTTGGAAAAATAGTTGTATATCTTGTGGTGTATGTAGATGATCTTTTGATGACAGGGAACAATGAGAGTTATATTGCATCCATGAAGAAAGATTTTAAGAAATGTTTTGAAATGAATGATTTGGGTTATGTTCATTACTATCTGGGTATTGAAGTAATTCAACATCCTAAATTTATATTTCTTTCTCAAAAGAAGTACATTAGAGATATTTTGAACAGGTTTGGCATGGATGAATGCAATCCCTTAACCACTCCAATGGAACAAAACTTGAAGCTCACATCCATTGAAGGGAAGGAATTCGAGGATGCAATTAAGTATAGACAACTTATAGGAAGTCTTATCTACTTGACCACCACCAGACCTGACATTTCATTTGCTGTTGGAATCCTCTCAAGGTTTATGCAAAAACCTTGTGAAGGACATTGGTCTGCTGCAAAAAGAGTGTTAAAGTACTTGAAGGGGACTCAAGACTTTGGACTCAAATATACACAGGTAGGCGACTTCAGCTTGATCAAATACTCTGATTCAGACTTTGATGGGAACAAAGAAATAGGGGTGTCTACTACAGGTTACACCATGAGTCTTGGATTAGGAGCTGTCTCATGGAGATCACGCAAACAGTCAGTTCCAATAGATTCCACGACCGAGGCAGAATACGTGGTAGCATCTGAAACAACAAAGGAAATTGCGTGGCTCAGGAAAATCCTAGAAGATTTGCAGATGAAACAAATGTATTCAACATCGCTCATGATCGACAACACTTCTGCAATAAAGTTGGCCAAGAACCCAAAGTTCCATGATCGAACAAAGCACATCAATACAAAATACCATCTAATTCAACATCATGTTCAGGCCAAAACCATCCATCTACATCATTGTTCCAAAAATGAGCAAACCGCTGATATCTTCACCAAAGCACTCGGAAGAGAAAAGTTTGAAAAGTTCAGATCGATGCTTGGACTCACCAATATCCCTTCGGATTAAAGGGGGGAATGTTGAAACCTAATCCTAAGGGTTAGGTGAGGATATTTAATATTGTATATTACTTAACCAAAATGAATACAAAATGATTCAAAGGGCTGAGAATACCATTTTAAATCCCTTTAATGGCCGTCCAATTCCTGCAAACAACTTTAGGCTTCCATGGACACACAGCCTTCTGTCGGTGCACTAAGCTTCTATGAGCTTCTAAATGGCACAAACTCCCTCAGATTTATATTTCTGCCCTTGATACCACTACTGCTACATCCAATAATGATCAGAAATCAAATATCAACTGATAAATTGCTTACATTAAGCACAACATTCCCAAAAATGACTCTCCTCCACGGTTTGCCCAGGGTTGCCCACAACTTCATATCAACTTCTCGAGCTGTAGAAGTACTAGAAATGATCTAAAACCACTTCCATTAGTTCCAGAATAACTGAAATAGCCAAGATAGAGTTTTGTTTCATCAGAAACGGCCTTCGGCTGCTCTAGTTTCGCCTACACACTCTGTTTGGAAAATGGCCTCTTGAACTTAAATGAAGCTTTTCGGCTTTCTAATGTTCTTAATAGGCTCTGTAAACCATCTAAACAGATTCAAAAGGTATGAAATATCTAATCATGCTTGTTCATTTACCTTAAACAGAGAAACACAGTCCAATACACAACCTTCTCCTTCCAAGCCCTAATGGCTCCTTCATCTTCTTCGATGCTTAAACCTCTGAAGATGACCTATGTTAGATTTCAGATCTGCTCCATTGAGTCCAGAAGGTTGAAGAGACCCAAAATAAAAAAAAAATTCACTCAGAAAGGATCTTCCATCCAAAAGTTGAGGGGCTAATCGGATAAGGGTTGCGGGTCCATAGGACCGCACCTGTCGGCATTCGGTTAACAACTTTGAGTTTGGTGCAGAGTCGATAAGGTTTAAATTTAATATAAAAAACAATGCATTAAATTGAATACGCTCCACATGACCTGTTGCTCCCGCCGTTTCTGCACTTGGACCACGGACTCCACGAGGGTCACGTGGATAGGGGGGGGGGCCTAGCCCGTAGCCCTTCCATTGACTTCCGCTCCAAACACAATACAACACGTAGACTTTGATATATAACCCAAACTTTATACTTGTGGGTTTTGAACCTTTTTCATATTTTGAATTTTGTTTTAATATATATATGTGGTTTAATAGTTATATTTTAATAAGGTTTATTTAATTTTTTTTTTAATAATTAATTAAAACATATAATTAAGAATATAATATATGATTAATAAAAAACCATATAAAATATTAAAAAATATATAGTTTAATTAATTTATTAAACCTTAATAAAAAATAAAATTATCCCAACACATAATATTAAAAAATTTCCTTTCAAAATTGAAAGTTATTAGGCAATTTCAAAATGCAATATCTTCTCCATACTGTAACGGATTTGAGTGCCGTTTGTGGCGACAGGATCATATCGCCGAGGCCTATCTCGTCGCTCAAGTTCCAACCAATTTTGAGCAAATAAAATTTTGAGCATTTTTCCAATAGGACATGATCACCTAATCACACCTCCCAAATGGGAAGCTTTTGGACCCACAAAAGCTCTCTGAATACAGAAAATGAAGATGAGGAGACTGATTCTCCACTCTTCCAACTTTGAACCACTGAAATCTTCCCGAATTCATCAAATTTAGCTTCTCATAAAATGACAAATTTTCCCTTGAATTAACTGATCGACCATTGCTAAAACTGACTGAGTCATGATGCAAATTCTTGAAATTTGCAAAACAACAACTATAATTTGAAAAAAACAAATTGTTTCTACAATGATACAACTTTAAAGAATACTGAAAACAAGATTCACCTTGCCTCTTCTGCTTCCTGTGTGCTTTCTTTTTCAACCAGCAACTTGAAGCAACATGGTTAAATCCACCACAAAATGTGCAACAAAACTTCTTTTCATTTGAACAAGAAAAATTATCATTCTTTGCTGAAACATAATCAAATTGATAATGTGAATGATTATACCTCTTTTTCTGCATGGAATTTCCATCCTTTTTGTCTTCGAAAGATGATGAACAAGTAGAGGAGACAACTTTCCTTTTCAGACTTTCATCAATGTTCTTGTATTGAAAACTATTTGAACTAGAAGGCTCACCATAAGTGACATGTTTACCCTCTAATTGCTGCAATGATGGTTTAAAACAATGGAAATCATCCTTAAAACAATTTTGACATAAATTCATTTGAGAACTTGGAACAAAGGTTCTCTTAAAATTTGCATTACATGCATTCAAGGATTTGAATTCTTTGCCATAAAACTGCACATAACCAAGACCAACATTCTTGGGTCACTCCACAACTGAAATAGGTTCAACCATGCCTTGTGCATGCTTGCCCAAACCTTTCCCTTCTTGATATCCCATTCTAAACATTATTTTGGACCCAATGCCTCTTGTATGTTTTTCAAAAGAACCAACACACTTATCAATGGAGGAAATTGAAGACAAGTTGGAATGATTAACCTCTTCCTCAAGAATTTTCTTGGACAAAGATTATTGAGCTTGAAGGAGTTGTTTCTCCATGTAATGCAACCTTTGGAGAATTGTTTCCTTCTCATCCTTCATAGCCAATAATTGTGCATGAAGCTTAATGCTTTCTCTTTGATCCTCAATGAGAATCTGCACCATGTCCTTCACCTTAAAGAACTCATTCTTCATGTCATCATTGAAGAATCTCGTGAAGGAGGAAACTTCACTTGTAGAAGAAGTTTACATTATTTAAATGGTCAAAATAACCAAAAGGAACTTCCAAAGAAAAGTACTCAAAGCTTTCAAACAAACGACAAGCTTTTAACCAAATGTTAGTGAAGACCCCTTCTCATTCAAGCAACCATAAAACACAAACTATTGGAGTTTGTTTTCCAAAGATAATCTTGAGGTAAATTGGGTAAGGAAAATAGTCTTCAATCCTTTCCAAGACTCAGCTAACAACGGCTATCCTTCCAACTCAAGAAAACTCAAACAACATGCAGTTTGCAAACTAGTAAAGCAGTCAATCTTTTACACTGCTTTCAACACCTTTCAAGCTATACAATCAAGCTATTGTCATGTCAATCAAGCAACCAAGTGCTCTGATACCAACCTGATCTGAAAATGGAATGTACTTGAAAAGGGTGCAAGGTATCCATTTTCATTTATGTAAATGAGTGCAAATACTCCAAATTTTAAATCTAAAAATGTGAGAACTTCTTATTTCTAATACAAGGATAGACTGAAGGGGAATTTACCGGATATGTCACATTTCAAAGAAAGGATGAATCCAGAAGCTATCTGGCCCTCTTATAGACTCTTCCTAAAGAAATAATAGAAGTAAACACTCAGACTTAATTAAAATGACCTTACTCAAACTTGACATTATGCAGAATTTTTGCTTGGAAGAGGTGTATGTCTTTTCTTCTGTTTATGTGTTTTAAGTTTATTTGTTTTTGCTGAAACTTAACATGTATATCAACAACATAATTCAGCCATAGAAGAACAAAACATAACAAAAATAAAATATAGGAGTTCACTCCAACTCTTGGGCCACATATCCTTTGAGCTTTGTCAACATGAGTAGACTCTTTGGGATTAAGATAATTAAATTCTTGTACAAGCTCCAAAATTAACCATAATGAATAAAAAATGATTCAAAGGGCTAATAATACCATTTTAAATCCCTTTAATGGTTTTCCAATTCCTGCAAACAACTTTAGGCTTCTATGGACACACATCCTTCTGTCGGTGCACTAAGCTTATAAATGGCACAAAATCCCTCATATTTCTGTTTCTGCCCCTGATACCACTATTGCTGCATCCAATAATGATCAAACATCAAATATCAACTGATAAATTTCTTACATTAAGCACAACATTCCCAAAATGACTCTCCTCCACGGTTTTCCCAGGGCTGCCCACGACTTCATATCAACTTCTCGAGCTGTAGAAGTACTAGAAATGATTTGAAACCACTTCCATTGGTTCCAGAATAACTGAAATAGTCAAGATAGAGTTTTTTTCATCAAAAATGGCCTCCGGCTGCTCTAGTTTCACCTACACACTCTGTTTGGAAAATGGCCTCTTAAACTTAAATGAAGCTTTTTGGCTTTCTAATGTTATTAACAGGCTCTGTAAACTATCTAAACAGATTCAAAAGGTATGAAATAGCTAAGAATTCTTGTTCATTTACTTTAAACAGAGAAACACAGCCCAATAAACAACCTTCTCCTTCCAGGCCCTGATGGCTCCTTCATCTTCTTCGATGCTTAAAACTCTGAAGATGACCTCTGTTAGATTTCAGACCTGCTCCATTGAGTCCAGAAGGTTGAAGAGACCCAAAATAAAAAAAAAATTCGCTCAGAAAGGATCTTCCATCCAAAAGTTGAGGGGCTAATCAGATAAGGGTTGCAGGTCCATAGGACTGCACCCGTTGGCATTCGGTTAACAACTTTGAGTTTGGTGTGGAGTTGATAAGGTTTAACTTTAATATAAAAAATAGTGCATTAAATTGAATACACTCCACGTGACCTGTTGCTCCCACCAGTTTTGCGCTTGGACCACAGACTCCACGAGGGTCACGTGGATAGGGGGGGGCTAGCCCGTAGCCCCTCCATTGACTTCCGCTCCAAACACAATACAACACGTAGACTTTGATATATAACCCAAACTTTAGACTTGTGGGTTTTGAACCTTTTTCATATTTCGAATTTTGTTTTAATATATATATGTGGTTTAATAGTTATATTTTAATAAGGTTTAATTAATTAATTTTTTTAAAATAATTAATTAAAACATATAATTAAGAATATAATATATGATTAATAAAAAACCATATAAAATATTAAAACAAAATAATTAATTTTATTTTTTATTTTTATTTTTTTAAACCAACTTTAGAGTATGGTCTATGGTACAGACATATAGAGGGAGTGAAGCTTCAAGGCTTCACAGATGTAGATTGGGTGGGAAGTCCATCAGACAGAAAGAGCACATTAGGAGGGATCTTCAACATAGGATCGACAATAGTTTCATGGTATAGTAGGAAACAACGATATGTGGCACTTAGTTCAGCGGAAGCAAAATACATGGTAGCAAGTCAAGCTACATGTGAGGCTATCTAGATGAAAAAGATCTTGGTTGGTTTGTTTGGTTCTCAGATGGATTCGACAATGATTCATTGTGATAACTAGAGTTGCATTAAACTATCGATTAATCCTGTGTTTCATGATAGGTCCAAGCATATAGATATTTGGTACCATCATCTCAGATATTGTGTGTAGAGAAGGATAATGTTGCTTCAATACATTCCCACATAAGATCATGATGCAGATATTCTGAGGAAGGCGCTCACCAGGAGAAAATTCGAATACCATAGAGACAATATTGGGGTGAAGGATAATCCATTTCTTGTTGAGAGGGAGTGTTGAGATTCAACAAGAAAATTTCAACACCTATTGGAATATGGTCTCCTACGAGTTGCAAAACTGGTCCGATTTTGTATATTTTTGATTATATTTAGTCTAGCGCAAGGGTTTTGGGGTGGGTAAAAGCCCCAAAAGCATTGTAATGGGTCAAAGGGTAAACCTGGGGTCCGAAAACCACGGTTTGCGGACCGTAGGAAAGTTTAGGCTAGATTGTTATAAATAGAGGAACATTTTGAATTGTAAGAGGCAATGAAGAGCTATTGATGCGAATTGTGGTTTAGTAAGTCTGTTTGGGTTTTGGGGAAGGACTCCTGCTGGCTGTGTGCGCGGAGATCCAGAGTCTTGCTGTGTGCCGACCCTGCTACTGTGTGCACAGGATGGGATGGGTATTGTAAGAGGAAGTTGATGAATTGATGAATATGAAAGGATGTTTGAGAACTGAATCTATGTGTACTGTTTATGTGAATCATTGGTAATTGTTGTCTTATGCGTATTCTATATTCAGTTGCGAAAGTTCTGTGTAAGTGTTTTACTACATCTAGATCTATTTTGTTATGTTTTATGTAATATTGAGCTACTGTCTTGAAAGTATATGATTATTGAGCACCATAGTATAATCGACCTTGCGCACGTGGATGCGAAAAGAGGCCCATAAGTCCTACTCAGGGAGATCTGGACATCTCGAGGCAGGACGCAGCTCTGCTTGCCTTACCTATCCTTTCTCAGGGTGTGGAAACTTAGTTCCAACACCCACCCATACTACTTCGGGTGAGACTTTGACCTGCGCAAGTAGGTCACTGCCGAAAGGGACAGTAGTATAGGGGTTTGTTGGCAAACCTTGATCTCCAAACTTGGGTCAGGACCCCTCGAGCCAAAAATTGGTTCCGTTGCTAGGACTTGGAGCATTTTGAGAAAGGGATCGGGTAATGACAAAAGAGCACTGACAAAGAAGAAGAGCACGTGCGAGTGAATGAGCTCCATTTTGGGCGAAATTACAACGCGGAGCGGTAAGTACTATCGAACCAATCCAGAAGGGGGTAAATTTTGCTATAGCATGCTAAAAGAAATAATTGCGCAAAGTCCACCGGTTACACCGGCGTAAGAACCGCGTAGGAATACAACCTCACCCAAAACCCCTCCAGAAGGAGACATGGCAACGCACTTGAAACTACCTACCTTTAAAGGTGCGAGCGATGAGGACATGGACCGATTTTGGTTTGTTGCAGACTTGGTATGGACTGCGCAAGGGGTGGTGAGCATTACTGTGAAGAGGGTGAAACTATCCCTGGCCTTTGAAGAAAGAGCGTTGGACTGGTACATGTGATACATCTCTCAGAATGGGAGTGCATCTATTCAAGATATTAAGGACACTCTGAAGTAACAATTCCGAAAGCCAAAATCTTACTCTCAGTTGGTAGCAGAAGTGAAGGATTTCAAGCAAGGTGCATCTGAGTCAGTATGGGAGGCGGATCAACGATTGAAGAAATAAATCAAGGAGGGAGGGTTTAGGTATGACGACAGACAGCATACTGAATGGTTCATCACTATGCTGCTACCTCACTTGCGTATACCTATGGGCCACTAGACCTTCGAGTCACAGGAAAACGCCTTGGAAGTCACCATGAAACGCGAATTTGTGCCTAGAGAAGACACTTCGGGAGGAGTACAACAAATTCAGGAACAACTCGGAGCTATGCACATGGAAATTCAGAGCCTGCGAAAGGAATGAAGAAAAGGAACTAGTGTAGAACTATGGTGCACACGATTTCAGACGTCTGGACATACGAAGGATCAGTGCCCACAACTAGTAGATTACATATGGGCAGGAGGCCCTAGTCTGCTACATCCAGGCTCAAGTGGGTCTATGTTATGGTGCAATGACTGCCGGGTAGCAGGACTACACGATACAGCCCAGTGCCCTTGGCTAAGTACGGGCGAACTAAAGAAACAATGGTGTAGATTCTGCCGGTCAGTAGGACATGATGAGAAGAAATGTTTCACTTACGAGCTAGTGATAGATCGAGGAAGCTTGTATAGGGTAAAATTGGACCCTACATCACCTAGATCACTCGCGAGCTTTGGTGGATCCCTAACAAGGGGTAGGGGAGGTCGGGGGGGAGCACAGGATGAGGACGTGGGCAGCGAATCTGTTATAATTGCAGGGAGGTAGGACACTTTGAAAGGGACTTTCCAAACCCTACCAGGCAATCCTATAAATATTTCCAGCAGCTGGACCATGAGATTGAGGATTGCCCAATCTTGATAACAAAAATGCGAGAGAAACAGCCAACACCAACGCAAAATGTAAAAAGAGTTAAGGCTGAGCTAAAAGATAGAAATTCAAGTACAACATGCAGTAGGATGGCCATGACGGAGGGTGCATGGGGTCCTTCGAGTCAACAGGCATCTGACAACCCAAAAGGATTGGACCGCGAACCAGGACAAGAAACAATCCACGAGGATAGTACTAAGACAAGAAAATCTACTCTGCGGACTATGCAGATGCCTGCGCACCTAGGAGTGGATGAGAAGGTGAGACCCTTCTTGCAGGCGTGTATAAAGCTACTACGCCACCCAAGGGCCGAAGAAAACCTTAAGTCAGTAATAGATAGCTGTGCAGGGCAGCCCCCCCCATCTCTAGAATTTTAGGGAATTACACAAGTTAGGCAGATATAGGAAACGTACCGGTAGGGAGACGAGATTAACTGCCTAGATCAGTAATTATGAAATGGATAGGGTTGTCTTAGACTTGGGATCAGATGCAAATGTGCTACCTAAGAAAACTTGACAGTGAATGGGAGAACCCCAATTGGAGTGGTCCAATATCCAACTGCGTATGGCCAATTAGCAGAATATTATACCTCTAGGAAGACTATCAAACCTCATGGTAGATATTGTTGGGGTTAGGGCCCAGGCTGATTTCAAAGTAATTCAGATTGTAGAAGATGCAGACCTATACCCTGCGCTCTTAGGACTTGAATGGGCCTTAGATATGGGTGGTATCGTCAACCTCAGAAAAAGAAGGATGGTATTTGAGAATAACGGAACAAGGGTGACAATACCATTAGATCCTACGGAGGGCGAATGCTACAAAGAGTCGGTACGCGGTAATAAAGAGGTAGATCACATATACAAGTTGATCGCGCAAAACAAGGATTGGATCAATCCCACGACAGAGGGGGTACTCTACTGGGAAGCCGACAGTGAGTACTTCTCTGACTCGAATGAGGAGATGGAGAATTGGAAAAACCGGTTGCATGATGTCTCGGCACCACGATGTCCTCAGATCGCGAGGGACCTCTACTGTATTTCTTCAGAGGTAAGAGATCTACCTCATTTTGATGAGTCTGGTAGCATCCAAGAATTTCTGAGAACACTGGAAGCTACGGTTCCAAGAGAACAATGGCTCTGGGCCCTTAATCTATCTATGCGTGGGATGCCTGCGTGATGGTGGGACACCCACAAGGAAGCATTCCAGGACTGGGAGATATGTCGGGATATGATGATCCTGCGGTTCGCACCTCCGGCTTACATTCGCACCAAGATGTTCCTCGGACCTGGGGATCCCCGTGCGCATCTACTCACCTGGATGGACAAATGGTCCGATCGGACTACAGAAGAGTGGGTTCATCTATTTATTCATGCTTTGGGCCCTATCCCCATGGTATTTAGATGCGGACCTATATCAGCGCACCCGCCACTTGGAAATACTAAAAGATGACTTTATAGGATCGTTCGAACTAATTGGGGGGACGAAGGCGCTCGATGAAGCTCTGTAGGACATCGATGCTTTTGTATTTAATGCCTCACACCCTCACGCCGCACCAGAGGTCCTGACATGGCACGCGCATATGCAAGACATAGTCAACTGCTGAAGCTTGGAAATAGAAGGAGAGGGAGACAATCCTCGGGACATCTCTATCCCATTATCCGAGGGGGAATGCACCGTCATTGGACCCCCACTGCAGAATATTGATGTGACTCAACCTCTCAAGCTACGTGAAGTTAATATCAAGATGGAAGAACATCCTAAGTTGGCTAAAATTCGAGACTATTGGGACGAAGGAACCGTCAGCAAAATTGCAGAGCTACTTACAGAATATCAGGACTTATTTCCGACAAATTTTTGCGAGCTCAAGGGAATCACAGGGGACCTAGGCGTTATGCACATCACTCTGAAACCAGAGGCGCGCCCCGTAAAACAACGGCCTTACCGTCTGAACCCTAAATATAAGCAAAAGGTCTGAGAAGAACTAGACAAGATGCTTGCTGCAGGTATCATTGAACCGGTGGAACAGTCGGATATGGTAAGCCCGATGGTTATCCAGGAGAAGAAAACAAAGGGGAATATGCGCATCTGTGTAGACCTATGCAATTTAAATGACGCTTGTGTCCATGACCCCTTCCCTACGCCCTTCTCGGACGAAATCCTTGATAGCGTGGGCGGGCAAGAAGCCTATTCATTCACTGATGGGTTCTCAGGGTACCATCAGATTCAATTTGCACCTGAATATCGTAGTAAGACTAAATTTGCAACAGAATGGGGGTCCTTTCAGTATACAGTCACGCCCTTTGGTCTGAAGAATGCACTCGCAATCTTCTCTAGGGTAGTAGTTGCTGTCTTCAAGGAGTTTATCCATAAGTTCCTAGAGGTTTATTTCGATGACTGGACTGTGTTCGGCTTGGTAAAGGAGCATGTCTCTAACTTGCGATTGATGTTGGATGCATGTCGAAAGCACCAAATTTCCTTGAATATCAAGAAGTGTATCTTCTGTGTTCCCTTCGGAACCCTGCTCGGGCACATAGTTTACTGGCAAGGGTTGATGGTTGATCCTGCGAAGGTAGTCGTAATTATAAACCTGGTAGTCCCAACAACGGAGAAACAACTACGTTCTATTCTCGGGCACATGGGCTATTACAGGAAATTCATTCAAGGGTATGAACTAATCACAACACCCATGGAAAAACTGCTTAAAAAGGACGTTTCCTTTTTTTTGGAATGATGAATGTCAGAAGAGCTTTGAGCTACTCAAGGAGAAGATGATCTCTGCACCCATATTAATATTTCCTGATTGGTCAAAGGAATTTCATGTACATGTGGATGCATCAAGAATCGCCTTGGGTGCTGTCCTAACTCAACCTAGAGAGGGAGATATTGATCATCTGGTTGCCTTTGCGATTAAGAAACTCTCGGGCGCAGAGCGCAACTACTCTACCACTGAACGAGAGGGACTGGCCATGGTATATGGATTACAGAAATATCGACACTATCTTTTGGGCAGAAACTTTAAGATGTTCACCAATCATTCATCTTTAAAGTACCTTGTCAACAAGCTTGTGTTGGGGGGGGAGATTTGCTGCTGGCTATTGCTATTTCAGGAATACGATTTTGAGATCATCGTTAACCTCGAAAGGCTGAATGCGGGTCCGGATTATCTGTCCCGTATTGAGACGGGGGAAGAACCCACTAACTTGGAGGAAGGATTACCAGATGCGCAGCTGTTCTCCATTAAGGTTGTTGACGCATACTTTGCTGATATCATCGATTTCTTAACTAGAGGCATAACCCCCGCAACATATTAGGTGTCGATGAAGAAGGAGTTGGTTACTTGGGTAGTGGACTTTACTATCATTTCCAGCCAGTTATACAAGCTAGGCATTGATGAAGTACTATGCAAATACGTCCTGGAACATGAACGACATGCCGTTTTGGCAGAGGCACACGAAGGCATCGCAGGAGGTCACTATGCAAGGAGAGTTACAGCCCAAAAGATCTTGAGAGCTGGGTTATGGTGGCCCACCCTACATCAGGATTCTCACACCTATTGTAAATCGTGCGATATGTGCCAGCGGACAGGACGACCCTCATGCAGAGATGAGATGCCATTGCAACCTCAAATGGCTTTGCAAGCCTTTAACAAATGGGCCATTAATTTTGTGGGACCGATCAATCTGCCAGGCAAGAAGACAGGTGTGCACTACATTATTATTGCCACTGACTATGTCACTCAATGGGCTGAAGCACAAGTGGTGAAGGATTGTACTGCGGATACTGCTGCGCATTTCATCTTTGAGTAGATCCTAACCAGGTTTGGCTACCCAAAGATCTTAATGAGTGACAGAGGCACGCACTTCGTGAACGAAATGATACAAGCCCTGAATGAGGAATTCCAGATCCATCATGCGAAAAGTACGCCATACCATCCACAGGAAAATGGGGCGGTCGAGGCTTTCAACAAAATCCTAGAGCAAGCATTAACCAAGGTCTGCAATGCCAATCGTAGTGACTGGGATGTAAGCATCCCCTCTGTTATGTGGCCCTACCAGACGACCTGTAAGAAGCTAACAGGAAGGACCCCCTTTTGGATGGTCTACGACAAGGAGGCCATTATGCCAATGGAGTACGTTGTTCCTAGCCTATGTATCATAGCCTTTAAAAATATGGCAGAACCTAATATAATGGAGGAACACCTTGCGCAACTTCTAGCATTACAGGAAGATCGGTTTATTGCTAACTTTCATCAGCAGGTTCAGAAGGCTCGCGATAAAGCCTGACATGATTGACACATTTGCCAAAAGACATTCATAGCAGGCAACCTAGTCCTCTTATATGATAGCCAATTTGTGAAACACCCAGGGAAATTTTGACAGCACTGTCTTGGTCCCTACACCGTTAAGGAAATCACGAATGGTGGAGCAGTCCAGCTAGCTACCTCGCGCAGTGATATGTTACTAGGCTATGTCAATGGTAGTCGACTCAAACCATACAGGGCTAAATGACTATATGGCCAGAGTAATTGGCGGAGGAAAGATCGGCCCACCTAGGCTAGGGCGCTGATGCACAAGTGGGATACGCACGCTGGTCATCAAATAGCTCCAGGGGTTCTTGGCAGACCTGTGGCCACAGTGACTCGGGACGAGTCACAATATTGTGTTGGGGGACTGTTGGTATAGGGTCTCCTACAAGCTGCGAAACTGGTCCGATTTTGTATATTTTTGATTATATTTAGTCTAGCACAGGGGTTTTGGGGTGGCTCAAAGCATCGAAAACATTGTAATGGGTCAAAGGGTAAACCTGGGGTCCGAAAACCACGGTTTGTGGACCGTAGGAAAGTTTAGGCTATATTGTTATAAATAGAGGATCATTTTGAATTGTAAGAGGAAATGAAGAGCTACTGATGTAAATTGTGGTTTAGTAAGTCTATTTGGGTTCTGGGGGAGGACTCCTCCTGGCTGTGTGTGCGGAGATCTAGAGTCCTACTCTGTGCGGACCCTGCTGCTGTGTGCGCAGGCTGGGACGAGTATTGTAAGAGGAAGTTGATGAATTGATGAATACGAAAGGCTGTTTGAGAACTGAATCTATGTGTACTATTTATGCGAATAATTGGTAATTGCTATCATATGCGTATTCTGTATTCAGCTATGAAAGTTCTGTGTAAGTGTTTTACTGCATCTAGATCTGTTTTGTTCTATTTTATGCAATATTGAGCTACTGTCTTGAAAGTATATGATTATTGAGCACCATAGTATAATCGAGCTTGCACACGTGGATGCGAAAAGAGGCCCATAAGTCCTGCTCGGGGAGATCTGGACATCTCGAGGCAGGACGCAACTCTGCTTGCCTTACCTATCCTTTCTCAGGGTGCGGAAACCTGGTTCCAGCACCCACCCATACTACTTTGTGTGAGAATTTGACCTGCGCAAGTAGGTCACTGCCGAAAGGGACAGTAGTATAGGGGTTTATTGGCAAACCTTGAACTCCGAACCTGGGTCAGGACCCATCGAGCCAACTGCACCCATGCCTAGTGCATTAAGCACCTACACTAGGTTGGGGCCCACAATGCTATTTTTAGGTGCATGTATATTTTAGTTATCCCTTAATTAAGATGGACAATAAACTGTAATATATTCTGAATGATGACTTGTAATAGTTAACTGAGAGTGATAAACTCAGTTAGCTAGTGGATTTTAAGTTAGAGGTAGTTGGTGAGGCATGCAGAGTAATTCTAGTTGTAACAAAGTTCGAAGTGCAGTGGTGCATTAGTTAATGCAAGGTGTAATAATTTTAACTCAATTAAGTGAGCTAAACTCAGTTGTGCTAGTTGTAAATGAAGATACACTATTGAGAGATCAAGTGAATTAAACATTAATTAATTCATAATCAGTGATCTCACATGCAAGTGAGGATTTACTATTATTAGCTACATGCTAGATCTAATGGAGACCTAGTTGAGTTCTAGGTGAAAGGGAAGTTGACTATTAGTTATAGGATTATTGGGTTGCACACATGAAACCAAACCCCATTGGAGTGCCCATGATACTTCCACAGTCAAGGAAGGCCATAATTCCTATCTTTTAGGGATTGCATTCATTAGGGATTGCGCAAGGCAGGCAGGCTATCTAGAGGCAGAAAATTGGTTAAGTACTGGTCAATTTTTGTATGACAGTGTGAGACAATTAGCTGAGTACTGGAGGGCTCTTGTGAGAAGAGTTTTGTATGTAATTTTTTCATGATCCATGCTGAATATACAATAGAATATAGTGGGGTTTTGAGCAGTAATATTTCCCCGTGAAATTATCTGTGTTGTGTTTGATTTGATTCTTCTTTACTTCATGTGATTGGGGATTGTGTTTTTAATTCCGCAAAATATTTGTAGAAGTGATTCAATATTTAACTTTAGTACATTGTTAGATTGGGTGAATCCATGATATACATGAATGTTGTATAATTTCTACATCGCAAACATGAAAGCTACAAGTATAAACAACGAGAAAAGGGTCTCATATTTATCTGAGAATCAGTAAGAAGCATTTCTCCCCTACATAATTAACTATAATACAATCTATTTGACCATAGATACATTGTGCAATCATTTACAAGTAAAAACATGGGGGGAGCCATGCATCATCACTATTAAAATACATGCTTATAACCAACAGAATAAAAACAAAAATACCATGGATACAAAAATAATAGAACCCACATATAAATCAGTACATTTTCATACCAAATACCAAGGGAATGAATTACTCGTTAATGAATGTAGAAACCAACCAAAGATAGGACTACCACGTTCCACCCGACCATAGATTAGTTGAGCCAAATATCTCTTTAGCCAATCACCCCGATGCCATATTCCAAGCATGAATGTGGGATATCATCAAACACATCAATCAAAATCAATCTAGGGCTTCCACAGGCCAAACCACCTCAACCTTCGACTAGTGATGCTGCCTCATGGTCGGACATCACAACCATCATGGATTGGTCTATATCCAAGCTATTCCAAGGCTTCAAAGTGTTTTTTCCAACCAAGTCTCTAGGAATAGTAACTCAACCCCAGTTGTTTCTGGGCTCTACAACGTTTGTCCAACCAAGGCTACATGACTAGTAACTCAACCCAACAACTGTTAGCCAGGCTCCAAAGCATTTGTCCAACCAAGGTTATAGGAACTAATAACTCAACCCAAAAATAAAGGAATCATGAGAATGGACTAGAAAATAATCAATGGAAATAAACCCAGAACACCATGGATATCCAAGAATTGACAAGGCTAGGTGTTACATAGTAATTTGTCACCATTCTCATTTTCCCGTCCCTGATCCAGAAATGCCTCGTGAAGAATCCTGTGAAATGTTTCCATCATCAAGAAATATGTTGAAATACCCCCTTGAAGATCCAAAGAATACTTCCTTCAAATATTACTGGAGAAACTTGGTCAATTCCTAGTTTCATGGGTGAGCGCCCTTCCTGGTGCCATGACCGCACTGATGTCCTATCCCAGTTTTGGCCCAGAACTTTCAGCGCCCTAGTTTATTGGAAAATCACGCTGATCCCCTTTCTAGCAGTGCTTCTTCAAATGGAGGAGAAGCTTCAACCTCTAGAAGCTCAAGGAAGACGAGTTGGTTGTTGAACATAGATGATAAGGTCGAGGTATCTCATTTTGGAGCTTTGATCTCATCCATGGGGGGTCATCCCTTAGAAAGTGGGCCTTCATCCTCCTTTCATGGGCTCCTAACCTCCTTATCTTTGCTATAAATTCACATCCCCCATTCCCCCAAGTTTAGATATTGGTTGATCATTGTCAGATTCGTCTGAACTCTCATCCCTTCGCATGCTTGCATTGTGATTAAGCCTAAGTGCACTGGAGAAGGAATGCTTTTGAGCTGGGTGAAGGACTCAAATTTTCACCTAAGGATGCCTCCAACATGAAGGCCTGCTTATAAGATCTTCTTTTGTAATTTATCAATAATAACATCTGATGTTTGCTATCTATATTTTTATACATGATTATGCAAATATTCTGGTACTCCTTGATCTGCTAGATAGCTGGAGTTCACGTTTATTATATATTGTATCACATTTGTTGTTGTCTCCCAATCATCCACAGGTATTCACGCACCATCAATAGCAGGAAGCGGGCCTACAAGTATCGTGGATCAAGGTCACCATCGATGGATCCAAGGATAGTGATTGGGAAAAGGTATTTATGTCTCTTTCCTCTTTGCATTGTAAGCATTAGTTAAGAAAGCTTATTTTATAAATAATATTGTGTTGCTAGACCCACTCTAGGGTTATAGAGATCGCCTCTATCTGCAGCTTGGATCTATCTTGACAACAGAACTGGCGACTCCGCTGAGGAGCTTTAGCCTTTTAAGTCCTCCTTCACCGAACTGATCTTGGATCAGTTTCCGCGATTTATGAAATTTAAATATGCTTAGGTCTCTGTTAGCTTGTGTAAAGGTTGTTTGTCACTTCATGGTTTCAGGTCTGGTGTGTTTGTGAGACTCTTTTTGTTTTTTCCTTGTTTTAAGCGACCAACGCCTTTTCTGTCCTCATAGTAGCGTTGCCATTGCTGTTCTATATAGTACAACCTCACTGATTAGCCTTTCAACACCCTTCCTCTCAGTACAAAAGCGTTGATATCAGTCTTTGGAAAATTTGAGTTTCCCTCATGATTATCCAGTGTGTCTTGGCCTTTGAAGGATTTTGTGAGATCTCAGTGATCTACTTACTGTGTTTTTGACTTACCTTACTCCTATGAGCGAGTATGTTTCATCTTTTTGAGTTGTTGTAAGTTTGGGAATTTTTTCCATTTCAAACACTCTTTGTTGCATTTTTCTTGTCTTTTTTCGAAGAGAGTTGGTGTATGCTTTGGTTATCTATGCATTTGTGACTGTTTCCCTTCGGTTAAGTGTTAAGCACAAGATTACAACTTGTTTGACATGCCAGTCTAGAAGAGTGTGTTTTGTCTAAATTCAAAAGAAATTGGAATTGATTTTATTTTTCATTTTTTATTTAGATTATCTTTGTCCTTTTAAGAAGAGTGAAAAGCATTTCATTTGTGCAATATTTTAAGCGATTTTTGTTTGGTTCGATTGAAATAAAAGTAAAGATATTTTTCATTTCTTCCTTCGTTCATTTGTTTTCCTTTCATTTTAAAGTGAAAAACAAAAAAATATTTTCTTGCATCTTAGTGAAAGGAAATGCATTTTCATTTTCAATTAAGTTGCATTCGTTGGGAAAGTGAATTCAATTTGAAAAGCATTGCATTTTCGTAACTCTGAACTAGTTTGGGGGCATTTTCATTGCTGCATTGAGTGCATTCTTGTTTGTCTCTTTCCCCTAAGTAGTTTAGAATTCATCGAAATTGAAGGTCTATTTATCACATTTAGTCTACATAATAGGGATTCAGATAACATTCGTTTCGAGCCTTGAAACTAAAACTTTAATCAAGATTAACTTAAAATGAACCCAATTTACCATAAGGAGCATTGGAATTAACAAGAATATTTAGTGGTCTAGGCTAGAGATATGTTCTAGCGTCATTAAGCGTAGGAGCTGTTGCTAACGGTCTACATTACAAACAGGGGGTGATATCCCATCCCACGTATGGAAGTATATTGATGTATAATAAGTATATTTGGGATGCTCTCATCGAACGACTACGCATTAGATGAAACTACTACAGATTGGACTCCCACGTATCGTCGTGTATATTTTGGGAGACACAACTAGGTTGCAAGCCTATCATAGGTAACCGAGTTGGCCACCTTGTAGACGTGATACACCGAACACAACATTTGGGGAGACTGACTGTCGTACGTTAAGTCCTTGGTCATTTCTCTTTCATTTGATCACCAAGGTGTATATTGCAGTTCATGGATACTTGGTAAACCTTGATGCCTAACACATCCCTTTTTATTTCTTTATTTTTGTTAGTTCTAAAAGTAACTGCCCACGAAAACATCTCACCCATGAAATTATTTGGATTTTATTGCTTGATAAGTTGTGATTATGTTCACCTATTTCCTTTTTGATCTTCTTCTTGAAGGTCATCATTGCTGAATTGTTGAATTCACCCACCTCCTGACGATTCAGAATCTGAGTCGGAAAGCCTCGAACAAGCTGCATAGTTCTCGGTATTTCCTTCGAATCTTCTCTTTGATATAATTGTAATCTCTCCCGAGAAACCTTTCAGTGCTTTCGATCAGCCCAAAATCCCTTTTTGAGCTTCTCCGGTAGCATCTCACTCTACCGTTTGTCGGTTATTTCTGCACGAAATGGCGTCAAATGATAATGACGTTCCGTTTGTCAGTGTTCCTCAAAGCAATCTTCAGGAAACCTCTGGCTTGTATATCCTGAAAGCCTCTTCGTTGGTTTTCCCCTCCGAGGGAGAATTGTTCAGATCCATACCTCATGATTCAGGTAGTGGAATCGAAATACTATCTAGTTATGTTGCATGTATGCTCCCGCACGATTATACCTATTTTGGAAACCTCATTTATGGATCTTCCGGTGTTACAAACTTATTTCTAGATCCCATTTGGTCAATGGGTATTCATCCATCATCCGGACTGTTTGTTTCTAATGTGGCCATGGTGTCTCAACCTTTTTTTCAACCGATGGTCACAGTTGGTCAAATGACCGTGTTGTTTGGATCCTCTGTCCCATTTTTTCCATATACGATTACTGCAGTCCCACCGTTGAGTGGGAAATCCACGACTTCGTCCGTGCCCATGGGGTAGTCTAACCCTCTCTATGTACCTCCCCTTTTAGGTGGGGGGCAGCCGAGTTCTCGATCTATTCCTGGGGCAAGTCAGCGTCATGTTCAATATTCCCAGGTTCAACAACCTTTTCAACAGTCGAACCCAGTATATTCGTATGTTCAACAACCTAACATTCCTTATGTTCAAAGGCTGAATGTAAAATATAAACAGTATATCCAACAACCCCAGCCTTTTTTTAGTACCGTTGTGGCCAATCCTCAGTTTGGTTCTTACACCCAAGCTGGTCTGAATCTCCTTCTGGGTCAATCTAGTCCTTTCCCTCATTAGTCTGGTACTTAGTACTAGCCTTTTCCTCAAGGTAAGTACCAATAACCTTAGAATAGGCCTCAAACTGGTGCTTCATATCAGGAAATTCCTCAGTAGCATCAGGCTTAGCTAGGACCTTAGGCTGGACCCTATGTTCAGCAAGGACCACAGGCTGGACCTCATGTTCAGGAGGGACCACAGGATGGACCTCATGTTCAGTAAGGATTGCAGAATGGACCCTACTTTCAGTATGAGCCACAAACTGGACCTTATTTTCAATAGGGAACTTATCCTAGACCCCATGTCTAGCAAGGTATACAACCTCAGTACTTGTAGGGGCCATATCATCAACCCTAGCTAGGTCCCTATCAACAATATATGCAACAAGGCCCTTACCATCCATGGGGGAAATATGCATATCTGGGTTAGAATCAGCCCTATCGGGACCAAAATATTTATCAATCAAGTTGAAATCTTAGACCTTTCTTGCCTCATCATCCTCCTTAACCTTTCTTGAATATGTTGGAAATTCCAGATGTGTCAAAGCTCATAAATGACCCCAAACATTAGCTGCATTGGCCGCCGATTCCAAATAAGATTCCATGAGATTTTGCGAAGTTCGAAGGCAAATCTGGGGAAGACCCTCAAACCCATGTTATGACATACCATTTTTGGTGTTCCTCTAATTATTTGGTTGATGATTCTATTCTTCTTTGTATTTTCCAGCACACTTTGACTGGCGCTGCAACCAAATGGTACATTGAGCTCCATCGAGGAATTTTCTTCGATTTCAATTCCTTGGCTATGAATTTCCTCACTCATTTCCAGCTGCCTGTTCGGTATGAAATCGACACCCATTTTCTCACTTCGTTGAAGCAGTCGACTGCTAGGCATATCTTGGATCACTTCCATGAATGGCGGCATTGCCTTATCAAATTTGAGATCCCGGATCAGTTGTTGACCGAAGGGTTCATAAAATCATTTGTTCCCAAAATTGCAAAAGATCTTGCAATGGGAGGGTGTGTCACAGAAGAGGAGGTCATCGCTAGAGCTCAATATCTTGATTTGGTTTATTCCTAGTCTGGGACTCTATATGAGTTTTTTCCTGATGTGCCGCATCCTTCAACTAATCCTTCATCATCTCAGTCTCTTGTTACGCCTTCGGTGGATGGTGTTATTGGGACAGTGGATTATACTGATAGTAGTGCACCTAAGGCTTCCTTGAAGTCCAAATCGACTATGCTCCATCCTTCTCAGAATCATAAAAATCTTATTAAAACCTCAGAGGTAAATGTTCTTCAGTCTACCGCAGCAGATAAATTCTCGAAGGGTAATAAAAAGGGTAAAGGCAAGTCTAGTCCGAGAACCCTAAACAAGATTCAAAGAAGTCTTCTGTTGGTGATTCTTCATCACGTAAGCCCAAATATCCTTGTATAATATGTGATGATGATCATTAAACCATGTATTGTACTTGGCGTACCGAAGTTTCCCGTCTTCTGAAGGGCATACCCAGGACTTCGACATTTTTGAAAGAACTGCTCTCTTCCTATTAGATGCAAATGGTAGACTAGGCTCAATCATCTAGTAGCTCTTAGGTGTTCATGGTTGGAACAGAATCCGTTGCCATCACCACAAGAACGAAAAATTATCCCAATCCAGTCAAGGCTCCTATGGAATAGGAAGTCCCATATCAATCTTCCTCTTCCATGCCTCCTACCTCTGGTCCTCTCCAAATCGAGAGACCATGTAGTGAATCCATCATGCAACCACCCCAAAAGGTGTTCTTCAGAAATCGTCTTATAATACGAATGCGAGAGCAACATAACACTACAAAATTATAGAAGATTTAGCTCAGGCGCCTTCGGTGATGTCAAATTTGGAGGTCCTTCAGTCGTGCCCATCACAACAAAATACACTACTCACTTCCATTGGAGGGATTGATCCTTCATATTCTAATCTGATTATCTTCGATCTCGAGAATTTGTTCCTCGCTTCCCATCTCGGGTAGCTTTTTTGATTCAAGTTACCATTATGGGAAAGAATATTCATTGGACTGTCATTGATGAAGGTGCTTTAACCTGCATCATGCCCGTCACATGATGGAAATTCATCGACTCTCCCCCATTGTGTCAGTCCCCGAATACCTTATAAGCTTTCAATGGTCTAGGTTCTCGGCCATATGACATTCTCAAGGAATCTCCCATCTTGTTGGAGGGAAAAACGGTGAACACGGAAGTTGATGTGGTAGACACCGACTTGAACTACAATATCCTTCTTGGACATAGTTGGAAAAACACTATGGTTTTTGTGGTCTCCAGACTCTTTCGTCTCCTATGTTTCCCTCATAAAGGGAAGATAGTGACCGTGGATCAGTTGGATTTATTCCCCTCTGAGTCTTTAGCATCAAACATTCCATATGTTATGAAGGCTGCTACTCCTGATCAGAACATTAGGTTGGGTCTTTTCAAAGACTCGTCTCTTATGGGATTTTTTTTTCTTTCACCTCTGAATGTCACCTCCGTCAATATGATTTCGTTGGGTCACGATCCATGGATTGTTCCAAATCCTGACCAGATTGAGATTTTTGGTGACGCTATGCCTCTCAGCCTAGCTGAGTAGATGTATCAAGATATCCTCATGGATTTTGAGGCTGCATCCAAGATCAATACTAATTTGGTTTCGTCCCTAGACACTTATGCATAGTCTCCCTGGTTTGTTTCTTAGGACTTTGATGATCCCTTGAATGAGACTTTCCCCACTGATGAGAGTATCATGGAGGTCATGTCTCTTGATGAAACTCCATGGGAAAATGGAAATCATCATTCCTTGTTTCTCCCAATCCTAGGTGACATCTTCGCCTGTCTAGGATCCCATGCTTTGCCGGTATTGACTGACCTACTTCAGAATCCAGGTTGGATTCATGAAGTGCTGTTCGAGGGCAACATGGGAAATATCACTCTGACCATTCTGATCGACATCTTTGTTAAACCATGGATTTTTGAGAATGTGTATATCGGTGTGTCTTGTTCTCTCGATGAGATCAATATCTATAAGGAAACTTTTTTCAAGAGTTTCGTGAAGCCTTCGCGTGGTCCTATGAAGAAATGCTCGACATTGATCCGACTATCGTGGTGCATGAAATTCCCACTTATCCTGAGTCGAAGCTCGTTCGCCAAAAACTTCGTCCTATGCATTTGAGAAAGGTTTCTGCTATTAAGGGTGAAGTTGAAAAACTTCTTAAAGATGGTTTTATCTACCCCATACCCTTGACAGATTGGATCTCCAATATTGTTCCTGCCAATAAGAAGCAAGGGACCATTAGGGTTTGTGGTGATTACCGAGATATCAATTGTGCTTGTCCTAAGGACAATTACACCACTATGTTAATCAATTAGATCATTGATGAATGTGTTGGGAGTGAGATATTTTCATTCATGGATGGTTTCTCTGGCTACAACCAGGTTAACATCACTCTTGCTGATCAGCACAAAGCCACTTTCATATATCCATGGGGGAATTTCTCCTGTAAGAAGCTCCCTTTCGGCCTGAAGAATGCCAGAGAAACCTTCCGACAGGCTATGTCTTATGCATTCCATGACATAAAGCCATAGTTTAGCCATTTCTCGACGACCTTCCTGCTCATTCCGCGAAACGTTGAGATCACCCGGAGCACCTTAGAGCCATCTTCCTATGCTGTCAACACTATAATATCAGTTTAAATCCTCATAAGTGTGTCTTCTGCATGGAATGCAGACAAATCCTAGGCTTCGTGGTGTCTAAAGAAGGCATCCACATCGATCCTCTGAAAATTGAGGCAATCGTCAACTTGCCTTCTCCTTCCTCCATTATCAACTGCTAATTTTGCAGGAGAAAGCTAATTTCCTCCACCGATTCATACTTAATTATGCTGAGCTTGCCAAAGGCTTTACACGCTTATTGAAAAAGGGAATCACGTTCTTATGGGATGAAATTTCTTAGAGATCTTTCGATGCAGTAAAGCTAGCCCTCATCACAGCTCCATTACAGTATCCTCCCAATTATCACCACGACTATTGCTTGTATTTGGCCATCGCCGACAATGCTATTGGCATGGTGCTAGTTCAGGATGATGACGATGGTCAGGAACATGTAGTATACTACTTGAGCTGTAATTTATTCAATACTGAGACCCAATATGCTCATGTAGAGAAAATTACATTGGCTGTTGTTCATGCCGTTCAACGTTTCCGTCAGTACATTCTCCTGCGCAAAACCCATAACTTAAATTCTCACACATCAGTTACTTGGGGGAAAATACTCAAAAATGGATCATTATCCTACAAGAGTTCAACTTAGAAGTCACTACTTCTAAGTCAAATAAATCGTTGGTATTTTCTGAGTTGGGAATCACGATTTCCATTAGACCAAAACCCGTAGGTGTTAGTCAACAATCACATTTCCAGAGATAAGGATCCATGAGATGCGGCTAGTCCATGTCACGAAACACACGGGGAGCGTTTTTTTATACAATGTCCAACAATCTCCCCCCAACGTGAGCCGGGTGTGTATCGAATTCATGACCTACGCTATGATACCAATTGATGAACCCTTAGTTAAACTGAGAGGGGGGGGGGGGTGAATCAGTTTAATACATTCATGGACATTTAAAATTTTTTCATTCAACTCATTTACACCTTCATTTCATAAGCAACTTAATACATAATGGATCAACAAACATAATGTGTGGACATCAAGTAATTAAAAAAATTAAAACATCACATCAACATTTAATCATCAAGCACATAGACAACATATATAAGTGGAACCCATAAAGGGAGAAAACCGCATCTTATTATTGTTGTGATGCAAAGAAAAGCTCCAAATCCCTCTCACAACCGATTTTCTATAGGCTCCAACCTATAGGAGGCTGCTACCCCAAATTATGAAAGCTACAACTTGCAAGGAAGCTCCAACTCCCATCTATTTTTTGCAGGCTACAATCCACAAGAGGCTCCTACCTCAATCAACTATAACTGGACATCTATCAAGCTACAACTTGATATGGAAGCACCAACTCCATCACACTACAATAAAATCATATGCTGATTTACCTGGATGTTAGCTCTATTTTTCTCCTTCTTCAATGCTGCCTTACTAGCCTTCAAATTTGCTTCATATCAACTTTGGATCTGCACAAAATCTCTGTCCACTCTCTCTCATTCTTCCACTCTCTAACCTCTATATGCATATTACAATAACATCATTTATAGAGATCACTTCATGGTTGTTTTCATTCTAAATGGGAAAATGAAGTGAATAGGCATGACTCTTGCCTTCCACCCACTAATTTCCTCACTCAGCATATTCAGGATGTTACAATAATATATACACTCGTTTCAGTGTTAAATGGAGTTTTTCTTTGCCTTGGAGACTTTCCTTTCCATCAAAAACAATATAAAATAATTAATACATTTGCAGATACAATCAAATATTTCACTCAACCCTTTCATCTTATTAGATTTGCTGTGTGTTTTTCCTCTTCTGCTTACTATCCCTTTGTCTTTTATGTTTCTGCGGTTATATTCCAATTGTGCTGCATGACTACCTTTTTGCCAGAATCAAACTGTTCTGCATGACCTCCTGGTCCTTTTTCTTACCCGAGCCTTTTCTTCTGCGTTCAACCTTTTCTTTTAACACACAGCCGCATCTACATGACACTTTTCATCTTGGCTGACTTCTTTACACACACCTCGCAGACCTGTGGGTCATGGCCCACATAAACTCCCTTTTAATGCAACGGATTATAATTTTCGAATTTTATTAACATACATATGTTTAGCAATCCAACAACACATACTGCATAATCGAACGCACATAAAATGCATCTCTTACATATACACGGACCAGGGGTTATCGGGTCCCACTTGACCAATAATAATACATCGCACTTCGCTTGCCCAAAACCTTTAACATTTAGCAATAAATGTATCTCCTGTCTTGTGCAATATCCGATCGCATCGCATTGCATCCAACATAACTTACCGTGCAAACCTTAAGCACAAAACATAAAATATGCGATGTGTGCTAATGTGCAGTGCTGATACGTGGCTCCTCCCTTTCACCGCATCACAACTTTCTAACCTTATCACATCACAAAAAAATTAACATACCCTCCAAGGCCTTAGCTCTATCCGCTAAAATTTGCAATGTGGGAACTCACGATTCGTCGTTCGCCATTGATCTGCTACACGATATAACGGTCCTCACTGCTTGCCCTGCCGTGCCAGCATGTGTCCCTTCTCCACTTTGCATCGCACACAAAATAACGTACCTTGCGATGGCCTTAACACTTAAAGGCTAAACTTTGAGATTTGCGCTTTCGATATCCGCCGTTGGTCTTTGTTGGATTCGACAGTCCACGCTTGTCTCCTTGCCAATCCACTTCGCATCGCAAGTTAAATAACTTAACTTGTGAAGTATTAACTATAAAAATTATACCCTACGATATGCGATGTCTTCACGGTTACGATATTATCTTCCACTGTTGATCTATGCAATATCTACTATCCTCGTTGCTGTTTTCAAATCCGATTGCTTTCTTCTATGTGGTTAATACGATATTCCATCAAATAGATGGTTGTGTAAGATCTATGGTCCTTGCCGTGTCTTGTAAACCCGATTGCCTTCTGTTGTGCACTAAAGCAGTTCACTTTGTCCTTTTTGAAAAGTGCTGATCTCTCCTGAGCTTGTTATATCCCTTACTGCTTGATAGAGGTGATATGTGCTAGAATTTTGATGTACTTCTGTCATAATACTCCGATCTTGAGGACCTATACCATACCATACTCTGTAGATCTTTACCATCCTCATAGCTCTAGCTCTTTTGTGACAACTTTTATGGGCTTCTCTCCCCTTGGAATGATGCTTTCTTGTCTAATAATGACTATCAATTTTCTATTGCATTATTTCTGTTCCTTATATTGCAGCCTTTGCTGGTGTATTTCCATCATCAATTTTTTTTTTTTTGCTGATCATATCAGAGAGTATCATCTGTAGACACTACCCCTAGTTTGTATCTTAGATATTCAAATGGTTCTCTAGCAAGAGGTTTTGTGAATATGTCTGCTGTTTTTTCCTTTTTTGGTACATACTCCATCTTTACTATTTTCTTTGCTACTTGTTCTCTGAGGAAGTGGTAATTTATTGGGACGTGCTTGGTTTTTGAATGAAGTACTAGATTTTTTGATATACTTATTGCACTTGTATTGTCACATTTAATAGAGATAGGTTTAGTGATGCTTACCTTCATGTCTTGGAGAGTTTGTTTCATACACATTACTTGTGTGCAATAAGTTGCTACTGCTATGTATTCCAATTTTGCAGTAGATAGAGAGACATATGTTTGCTTCTTGCTTAAGCATGCCACCAAAATTTCTCCTAAATAAAATGCACCTCCACTCGTGCTTTTCATATCATCCACACAGTTGGCCTAATCTGCATCTGTATATGCTGTCAATGTGAAGTCTTTAATTTTTGGATACCATAGGCCATAATGTGCAGTTCCTTGCAGGTATCTAAATATCCTCTTGATTGCTAGCAAGTGATTTTGTTTTGGTGCTGCTTGATATCTTCCCACAAGTCCTACTGCCAACATAATGTATGGTCTAGAGGTAGTTAGTTACAACAGAATTCCTATCATAGATCTGTAAAGTCTTTGATCTACATCTGTAGATCCATCATCAACACATAACTTCCATCTAGTGATCATGGGAGTTGACACAGGTTTGTAGTCTTCCATTTGGAATCTTTTTAACATATCTCTTAAGTATTTTTCTTGTGAAAAGAATATTCCTTTGTTATTTTGTATAATTTTAAGTCCTAGGTAGTAGGTAAGCTCTCTAATCATAGACATCTCAAATTCTAACTTCATCTCTTCTGAAAATCCTTTTACTAACTCATCCTTGTTGCTACCAAACATGATGTCATCTACATATACTACTACATTTAAGACTTCATTTTCATCAACCTTTATATACAGATTGCTATCTACTCCTCCCTTCTTGAAACCTTGTTTTTGAAAGTACTTGTCCAGCCTAGAATACCATGCATGTAGTGCTTGTTTGAGACCATATAGGGCTTTCTTTAATCTGCGCACATAGTCGTGTTTATCTGCTAAGGAAAATCCTTCAGGTTGTTCCATGTAGACTTCTTCCTCTAGATCTCCATTCAAGAAGGAAAACTTCACATCCATTTGATATATCTTGAAATCATGATAACATGAAAAAGCCAAAAATATTCTAATTTCTTCCATTCTTGCTACAGGGGCAAAAGTTTCATCATAGTCAAGTCATTCGATTTGAGAGTATCCCTTGCATACAAGTCTCACTTTATTTATGATTAGCTGACCTTGTTCATTCATCTTATTCTTGAATATACACTTTGTGCCAATGGAATTTTTCCCAGCAGGTCTTGTTCTTCTCAATTTGGTATAATTCTTCATTCATAGCATTTACCCAATTTTTGTCTTTGTTGGCTTCATCAAAATTCTTAGGTTCTATCTGCGACAACATGGCTAGGTACACTTCCTCGATCTATTCAGCTAGCTGTCTTCTAGTTTGGACTCCTGCACTCTTGTCTCCAATGATTTTATCTTCAGGATGGTTCTTCTAAGTGTGTCTCGAGGGTCCTTTTGAGTTTATTTCTGTATATTATATTACCTTACACCGTTCTTCATTTTCTTGATTCTCATCTTCATGATCATTTGAAGGATTGGCGCAGTTTGTGCTTCTGGTTCTATTTGGTAGATGTTCGTCGAATATCACATCAATGATTTCCACAATTTTATGCAGTCTTTTATTGTAGCACATGTATCCCTTAATCTTGGATGCATATCACAAGAATATTCCTTCATCATCTCTTGCATCATACTTCCCCAATTTTTCATCATTATTCTTTATGAAACATTTTCTGCCAAAGACTCTAAATTGCTTGATATGTTGGTTTCCCATGCTATAATTCATATGGAGTCTTGTCACAATTTGGTCTAAGATGAGCTTGGCTGAGAATATGGACAACTGTGTGTACTGATTTTTCCCAGTAGGTTTGGGGAATGTTTCTTTCTTGCATCATTGCTCTGGCAATTTGTTGTACTGTCCTGTTTTGTCTCTTTGCCACTCCATTCTGTTGAGGTGTACCTACAACTGTAAACTGTTTCTTCATCCCATATGTTACACCATTTTTTTGGTCATCTAACCTATTATCATTAGATGGACCCAAGTACACCATGTAAGACCAATTTTACCCTAAGTAAAATTGCTTTCACTATGTTAAAATAGGAAACCCCAAAAGGAAATATTAAACAAACCTATATTTGTTTGATTTTCCTCATGGAATAATTAATTAAACCATAATTTAATTATTATTCCCAGTCATGTTTAACCTAAAATCAAAGAAATTAATTAGATAAACCTTTATTTATCTTATTATTTTCTAGGAATAATTATTTAAATCTTATTTAGATAATATTCCTTGTTAAATATGACCAAATCACCCACAAATAATTAAATAAATCATTATTTATTTAATTATCTTTCAACTACTTCCTTAAATAATTAAATAAATCATTATTTATTTGATTATCTTCTAACCGCTTCCTTAAAAAGATAAATAAATCATTTATTTATTTATTTTTGACAAATTAAGGGATTTGACCCAAGTCAAATACCTTTTCCTCCAACAAATATAATAAAATATTCCATAAAAAGTGGATCTAGATCTAGTTAACCCATGCACCAAGATCTAGAATGACCCAATATTTTGTTATAAATAGGAGGGTTTTTCCTACCATTATTCACCTTTTGTTGCCTATTAGATCACTCTGGATCTATACACTTGGTCACTCTTTTCTACCATTTGCTGTGTGAGCTCCCTTTGAGTTCCATTCTTTGTGTGGGTTTTCTACACCAACAAGAGAGAGAAATCTTAGATCTAAAGCGCCGAGGACTTCCAAGAACCCATCCCACCGAGGAGAATTGGATACGCCTTCTTGTTTTCCTTCTAGGTGCCCAATTAATATAAAAATTCTTTCAAAAATTGTTCTTGTCTTGTCTATTGGTATATGGAGCAAACCCTTATTTTTTCTGCTTAATGTCTTTCCATGCATAGATCTGGTTTTTTGCAGCTCTTTTATGTCTAACTAACTGCAGATCTGAAGATATTGGCAACCACTTTTGTTGTTAGGGCTATTAGTTATGCGTAGCTAAAGTGGTCCTTTTTCGTACACTTCGACAAAGGATTCATACTAACAAATGGCGACTCCACACGGGTTTTAAATTACGACCGCCGTCGTTTTTCATATTCCTGCATATCCAGCTACTTCAGACCCTAGGGTTTCTTTTCAGCTGTTTATTTTTCCTATTTTTATGTTTTTTTTCTCACATAAAACCCTAAAACATCAAAATTTCTAACTTCCGTGTGTTTCTGGCCCTATTGCACAGGTAAGCGACACCAGCCGCAACTGAGACGGCAACTTTTCTGAAAATTTGCCGCCGAGACAACCGGAATGGGGGGTCGCACTTTTTGGCCCATAACCTGTGACCTGGACCTCCAGGTCGCACTTTTCTGCTCCTTTTCTGCGACCTGCACTGAAAACAGGTCAGAATCTGTGACCTGCCAGTTTTTCAGTGATTTTTCTGCAATTTTTCTGGGTTTTGCTGCAGCTTCTGTCAGGGTCTTCCAGCCTTTGTCTCAGCCCGCTTTGACCAAGTTCTAATCTGTTTTTACTAATCTAAGTGGGAACTTAGCCCCCTAGGGCTTTAGTACCCTCCACTTTTTGTGGAAGAGTTTTAGCTGTTTCAGCCGTTTGTTTTTCAGAGCTTCAGCCTCCTTTTTTCCAGATCTGTTACCTCCCTTTCAGATCCATTGTAATTAGCTCTTCTACCTCTCAAATCACCTCTTGAAGATTTGTTTGGATCTACTTTTAGGGCCTCCTCCTTGCCCCCTCCGCGTTTTGCTGATTACGTTCCTTTTTCCAGCCACCTTGCCTCTGTCTCTTGGCTGTGATCTGCACCTCTTTTCAGCAGCTTTATCCTTTAGATCCCTGTCCCTTTTGACCCTAGATCTATTGGCCTCTTTTTATGTGTGTTTTGACTAGATTTTTGCCCTCTTTTAGAGTAGTTTTGAGAGACCCGCCTTTTTGGGATAGATTGATGCATGGTTAGATGTTAAATGTTTTGTTATTTTAGCGTTATATACTGTTCTTTGCAGATTTCTTTTCAGTTACGCAACACACTTTTTCTTGCTCTCAAAACGAAAAGGGTTTAAAAATTAAAATTAACGCACACCACACACTGACCCTAAGTGAATAAGCGCTTGGTTAACACCACCTGGCAAAGACTCTAAAATCAATTGTCACTGCACCTTGTCTGCCCTTGACCTCTCTTGATTCTGTCCCTTTCTGCCCCTGTCGGTTTCCTTCTTCCTGTCATCATTGCGCCCCCAAGGTGCCTTTCCCGGAGACTTCTTGGCCTTCACCCTCAGTTTCTGGTTGATCGACCTGCTCCGCCCCACTGTCGTCGAGCCAGTCCTCCTTCGAGTCTGCACTCCGACTCCTCTCCTGATTCATCGGGTTCTCCTTCTCCTCCTGGTTCTCCCCCTGCCACCTTCACTATGTCTGGTCCAGGGCCTAATGCTAGCGGTTCTCCCGGCCCTAATGCCGGCCCCACTACTAGCGGAACCACCACAGGAACTACCTCGGCCACACCCTTGCTGCCGTACATTGCAGGCCTCAGCCTCCCCGATTTCAATCAGTTGATCAATGACCCTATCCGCCACGATGTTGGTTGGCCTGCCATGCCAACCAAGCTCCCTTCCGACATCCCTAAATTCGAAGGCCAAGCTGGAGAAGATCCAACCAATCATGTCTGATCTTTCCACATGTGGTGTTCCTCCAATTCCATTACCGATGACTCCATTCGTCTTCATTTGTTCCAACGCACACTTACCGGCAAAGCTTCTAAATGGTATGTTGAACAAGCCACCTCTTCCCATACCACCTTTGCGACCCTTGCTCAGGCCTTTTTGTCTTATTTCCATCTCCCTCTCCGATACGACACTGGCACGGAGCTCTTGACTTCCTTCAAGCAATCCTCTTCAACCCGCCTTTCCGCCCATGTTCAGGAATGGCGAAGAAGACGGAGCTTATGTCGAGCCCCTCCCTTCAAAGATCGGGTTTATATGGACTGGTTCCTTCGCACCCTTCCAGCTCCCATCGGCAAAGATGTCGCCTCCCATTTTCCTCAAACAGAAGAAGCCGCCCTCCAAATAGCCTTGAAATATGACCTGATCTACGCTCAATCTGGTTATGTTTATACCGTCCTTCCTGACCTCCCCAGGCCCGGAGGCGCTAACGCCCCGGGGGCATCCCATTCTGCCGACGGTATCGTTGGAGCCCTTTCCCATCCATACGCCCAATCTCCTATGGGCTATGGTCTCCCTCAGGGAGGGGCCAGCACCTCTAGCACTCTTCCCCCTCCCAGTAGCATGTATCCAGGATACGTCATGCCTCCTCCTTTTGCCCAACCTCTTGCTTACCTCAACGTTTCCCAACCTAACCATTACCTTTATCCGCAGCCTGGTGCGCCAGCTCCTCTAGCATATACGCTCCCATCTCCCTTGCCTCCTCCAAACCCGCAATAGCACTTACAGCCCTCTCTAGGGCAAGTATTTGCACAACAGGGCGCGACTAATCCCCCTTATTCTCAAAGAAGGCGGAGAGGCAATCAAAACCAATCTGCCCCTGGTACCCGTGGACCCAATTCTGGTGTGGACCCTAACATTGCCAACCAGCAATAGGGCACTCAGCCCAAGCCGGACAGGCCGCTTCGCACAAATAAGCCTTTTTCATGTTGCGGTGTTTATGGTCATTACACCCACGATTGTCCCCTCTTACCCCAGATGCGGCAGATGTGGGAGTCTCAAGCCACATTGCGCGGACAACACGCCTCCCCTTATGCTCCTCCTAATGTGGCCACTACTCAACCAGCTGTGTTTACCGATCCCTTCCCTCAGCAAGGATTCGTGGCTACCCAATCGCCTGACAGCCAGGTCGCCACTCCACCTTCCCTTTCTGGTTCCTCCGATTACCAGATCCTTATGATGCACTCCGATCCCTCCCCGACCGTTGACCTTCACCTTCAAACTCGGTCTCGCCAGTACCCCAAGCCTCTTGCTCAATCTGCCTCCGAGCCTCCTTCTTCAGGTTCTACAGAGCCTCTTTCGACACCGAATGGCCCCTTACATATCCCTCAACCCAAAGTCGAGGTTCATACCAAGATTCCTAAGGGACCATTACGTCGAAAAGCTGCTTCCAGTCGAGCTGCTCATTTGTATAATATAGTAGATGATTTGGCACAATCCCCTGCTGCCATTTCCACACTGGAACTCCTCCAGTCGTGCCCTTCCCAAAAGAAGGCTCTACTATCTTCCGTGGGTGCTATAGATCCTGCTGATGACCAAATGATTGTTTTCGACGCCACTCAATCGGACCATCCTCCTCTCCCTCCTTCCGTCGCCTTCCAAATCCCAGTCAAAATCCGGAACGCCAACGTTTCCCGGTGCATAATTGAAGAGGGGGCATCCACCTGTGTGATGTCCGCTTCGGTTTGGAAGCAACTCGGATCTCCTGAGCTGGCCCCTTCCACGATCACCCTTCGAGCGTGGGACGGCCATGCCTCCCAGCCCATTGGCCTGTTCCGTAATTGTCCTATCACCCTCGCCGGTAAGACTGTTTGCGTTGATGTCGAAGTCATCGACGCCCTGCTAGATTACAACATTCTATTGGGGCGAAGCTACACCTATGCTATGTCCGCTGTCCCATCCGCGGTTTTCCGCAAGATGTCTTTCCCCCATAATGGAAAGATAGTCACCATTGACCAGTTGATGTATCATGAGCCAAAATCTCAGACCTCACCTGAGACGACCATCTCTTCTGTAGCCAGCAAGCAAACCGTCGATTCCTTGACCAGTGTCTCCCCCGGAATTTACAAAGATTCCTCCCTGCTTGGAACTTTCCCTAACCTTCCCCCTCCTCCTATCACTGATCCCAGCTTATTGAATGTTTGCATGATGCAATCGTCTCAGGCTCCCCGTAAGCGGCCTGCCTCGGCTAGTCAGCAACCTCCCCCTCGCCCTCCGCAACCCGCTCCTAGCCATTCCTCCCAGCCAGACGGACCTCCTCCTTCTGGCCCTCCCCCTACAGCTGGTATCCCTGAACCCCTTTATCCTCCTGGATCGGTTCCCCCAGGCCTTAACCATCTCGGAGCCATTCCTCCTGGTCATTTCCCTGCTGAGCAGATCCCTTTCCTGGCTCCCCCTCCCGGAGTATATTCTGTCCCCATCATGGCCACCCGCTCTCTCCCTAACCTGAATTTGGGCATACCGGTCTGGTACCTTGATCCTCCAGCCGCTACCCCTCCTGGTCACCCCAAACCCTACATGGCTTTGACTCCGGTTCAACCAGTTCCCCTCACTTCCCTCGTTGCCACTGTGCCCCCAGCACCGCCACAGGACCCTTCTCCTATCGTGAGGGCTCCCGGGAAGAAAGGAAAAGCCCGCAAGGGGGCATCCAAAGACAAGACCACCACGACTGACCCGACCCCTCCTCTGCCTGCAAAACCTTGTGCTTTATGTGATGTCGTCGGTCACGCCACCCATGCTTGTCCCGAATTGCCCCGCATTCAACCCATGGTTAAAGTCGCGTTCCCTGAGTCTACGGTCCCTGAAGCCTCCATTCCCTCTTCGTCCGTAACCAAGAACCCCAAGACTCTCCGCATCAACAAACCCTGTGCGTTGTGCGGTCTTCATGGCCATTACTCCCACCATTGTCCTCACCTGACGCATTACCGCGCCTCTTTAGAGGTGGTCCGAGAGTATGAGGTTGAGCAAAATCAATCCGCCTCTCCCATCCTCGAGCAATATGCGTCCGGTCAGCCCGAGGATCCCCTTGCTCCCATCGACATTCCCCCCCCCCAATGTTCAAATGACAGATTCTATTGTAACCATTCTTTACCTATCCTCCTCTGTGAGACACTTGGAGCCTAGCCCCCTTGCATCCTCCCCTGTTGTGTCACCTGACCACCCCTTTTCTACCCATACATGAGATCACTCCACCAGTGTCTCTGTTGACCTCCGCAGCCCGAGTCCTCACCATACTTTCGATAGCCCTCATGTACCACCCTCTAGTTTGTATATGAGTCATAGTCATCCCGCTCCTTGCCCTCCCTCCCGCAGTTGCCACCCGATGTCTTCTGTGCACTCACGCTGCCGTCATTGCCTCTCCTTCTCTCATTTGTTGTCTTGTAACACCATTCCGCAAGACCTCCTGTCCACACCTTTTATCGGTTACGCCGATGGTGCAAGTCGTTACTCCCGGAATCTAGCCTCGGCAGGTTGGGCCATCTTCACCCCCTTGCATGCCCTTGTTATCTCTAATGGGGTCTGCATTGGTTCTGCCACCAAAAATCAGGCCGAATATGATGCAGTGCATGGTCTCTTAGTCGATGCCCTCTTTCATCGCATCCTCCATCTACACGTTCGTTTGGATTCCCTACTTCTTGTAATGCAACTAAATGGTGTTTATCGTGTGCATAACCCTGTGCTGTTTAGACGCTATTTACGAGTGAAACTCTTGATACGTGCATTTGAAACCATAACTTTCAACCATATACCTCGAGAACAGAATCACTATGTAGATAGTACTGCAAACCATGTTCTAGACTAGCATTTATCACACGCATTTCATTCAAGACAATAACATTCATAATCAATCAAAACGATGCATATCCATAATATGTGTCGCAAAAACATGTGTTTAGAGTCTATCTACTCTGATACATATGACATGCCCATAGCATGTTACAAAAAATTCAAAACTGGGGGCACCACTTGCCCCTACATACACACTAGGGGGCACCACATGCCCCACACCTAATCACTATCTGGCGGATCCCGAGCCAATGGCTCTGCCCCTGCAACCTGTAGATCACGAATCCCCTGACCAGCCATCGCCATGCGCCGCATGACCCCTCGCCATTCTGAGGGCAGACCAATACATGGTTCTATGTACTGGTCGTCTAAGTCCTGCCACCCGCGCTCTGATACTCCGGTCAGCAACCTTTCGCATCTACGGCGGATGTCCTCCAGAAGGGTGGCTGCATCCTCATTTTGCGCTGCTCTCGACCCACTCGGACCTGCAGCTCCAGCTGCTGCCGGTCGTCCCATATATCCGGCCGGTTTTACCGGCGCTATATCTGCATACCAACAGTACATGAATCAGTACCCTAGCTACTATTCAAAAAACTGTAACATGCCCATACAAGAATAGCAATCTGTCACTTACCATCGGGCCCCCAGACTCGACTAGGCGGAAGTGGCAGGTCCGGATCTCCACAATAACTCATCCCACTATAGGGATAGTCGTCTATGTATAACGACATCTGATCCCAATGGGCAAAGAACTCAGGTCGAAACACTCGCCCGACCGCCCCTCCTCCTCCTCTACACAGTAGCCGCCCCCACCGGTGCATCCTGGGCTCTCTCGGGCCCCCATCTGGAAGCTGTACACGAGGCCGCAAGGTCGGGATCTTCTCAAAGAAGAAGGCACACAATAAAGTCCCATACGAGCAATCGTGGTTCACTTGCCGCTTGCAGAGCGACAACTGTCGTTTTAACGACACCAGCATCATTTGGGCCCACCCATAGTAGGTCCCACTCAACACACTCTCTACCAGCATCATCTGCCCCCCGGTGATGTGATAGAACGCCTGGTTGCCCAGGATACGCAGCACAGCTGCGGCCACTGCACGGGTCTCTAGCCTCTCTAGATCCCCGATCGGTATCCGAGTCCCCTTGACTTGGAGACCCGGTCGACAATGTCATTCCACAAACTCCATAATATGCCGCCCCCGCGGTAATACTGGCTGCGTGTTTCCCACCATCCCCAGTGGTGGGAGCCCCGTCAGGAAATACACATCCTGGACTGTCAGTTCGATCCTGTGCCCCTGCACTACAAAGACCTCATGCTCTGGATCCCAATAACTGATAATCCGGGCCAACAAGGGCTCTCCTGCTCTCATCAACGGGTTCTCCAAAAAATTTAGAACCCCAAACCTGGCCAACACACGACGGACACCCTGATCCGCCTGGATCTCTGCCCGTAATGTACCCAGGTCTCTCTCTCTCCAGTTCTCCTATAAATCTGCCATACCTGCACAAAAACATCATCTTTGTCAGCATACAGATCAGGAATACCATAACCAAACACAAAAACCCAAATCCCAGCCATAAAACAGCACCAAAACCCCCTCATCTCCCAGGTCACAGTTTTCTACCCAGTTCTAGACCAGGTCGCAGGTTTTGCCCTGAAACCTGCGTCCCAGGTCGCACTTTTTGACCCAAAAAGTGCGACCCGGCCGTAGAGATGAAGGAGGGTTTGTTTCTGGGATTTTGGGCCCTAAACTGAACTTTCAATCTATCAAAATGAAAGAGTAAGGTTAGGCCTCTTACCTTCAACTGACGGATCTCGATTCCAACGGTCGGTTTGTCCGCTACGCTCGTCGCAAGATTTAGGGCCTTCTCTCCTCTCTACATTCACCACAGCAACAATAGCAAATGAGTGAATTTGGAGGGAAAACTGCCTTATTAAAAGAGAACCCCTGTTTCTTCTTTCGACTGATGCGACCACACCGTAGCCCCGTTTGACAAACCGTCTGCACCGTTGGAAAGCTCTCACTGAGCCCTCAAATGGGTATCTATTAGTTTTTTATGCTTTGATGCTTCACCAGGACACATTTTGTCCAAGAAGGGTCACTTCCCCCCTCCTTAAAATCGAATTTCCTCACTTACGACACTTGTACTTGGGGCACCATTTTTCCTCCTTACTTGTCTTTGTTCGTGTCAATTTTCGTCATGAGTTACCATCTTGGACTCATGTTTTTATGGTCCCCCATTGGGCCTTTTACTGTGTGGCAGCACCATATAGTCGCCCTTGTTTAGAGCATCCAAGTTGAGTCATCATCGCATTCATGGAGTCTATCCCGAGTCCCTTTGTACCCCGCTATAGCCCTCCATCCTTCATTGCTTGGTCTCTCTCTTGTGTCGCATACTATGACCTTCAGTCCCACTGTCCCCTATCCCTTACGATATTGTGTCAGTCGCTGCCATGTCATTCATGCCCTTTATGCTCTAACAAGGGAAGTCGTCCATTAGCTACTCATTCCTTTCCACTTCACTATCATCATTAGTGTCAGTCTGTCCGTCGCTCTACTCTTTTCTCTCGTGCCTTAGTTGAGGGTCTCTCATTACCTCACCTATGGCGAACCTCCTTCTGTCGACATCAGCTTATTAATTCCAGAAGCTAGGTCTAGAGGGTGGTGTACCTTGGTTCCAGCTTCCACTCTTGTTCGGTGCCTCGGATCAGGCAAAGGGATATCTCCTTTCCCTTTGACTTGATTCTTTCTCCAGCTCCTTTCAGCATGATCGAGATCCGTATACTTGATGGTCCAGTGATCCAGCATCAGCTCTTGATGATTCCCCGGGTGTGTGTGAGATGTCTCAACCCTCATGAGGGGGTGGCCCTGCAGGTAGTCCCCCACATGCCCGGATGACCTCTTCCTTGCAGCCTTCGATGCAGCTCCAGATATTTGATGATGTTGGCCGTAGCCACTTGCAGCGCCTCTTCGACTTGCATGTATCAGTCAGATTTTGTGAGCCCTTCCCCATTTACAGGGGAAATTTGGGTTGTATTTGTATCTCATGTACTCAGATATTATTGTACAAGTCCTAGCTGTTATCCCAGGCACAGCATGTATGTGGGATTCCTCATTGTATTTTTATCTGGCTCATGATTATGCCAGCTGTACTTTATGGTTCGGTCCCTTGTTTACTGGACACAATATTCTTTTGTACTTTGTCTCGGTGGGCATAGGTATGCCTCCCCCGCCGCCTTTAGCACAGGTACCCTCTCATAAAAAGAGGCTTGTTGCACCTGCGAGTCTCGTCTCCTCAGGGTCTAGTTCTTCAGCACACTATCTGCCTTGCATTTCTCTCTCTGACATCCCTTTTGTTGTCTAGTGATTGTGTTCTTACAACGTACTTCGGTCATACGATTTGCTCCTGACACTCACACGCTGGGGGGCAATCTGTTACACCATTTTTTGGTCATCTAACCTATTATCATTAGATGGACCCAAGTACACCATGTAAGACCAATTTTACCCTAAGTAAAATTGCTTTCACTATGTTAAACCAGGAAACCCCAAAAGGAAATATTAAACAAACCTATATTTGTTTGATTTTCCTCATGGAATAATTAATTAAACCATAATTTAATTATTATTCCTAGTCATATTTAACCCAAAATCAAAGAAATTAATTAGATAAACCTTTATTTATCTTATTATTTTCTAGGAATAATTATTTAAACCTTATTTAGATAATATTCCTTGTTAAATATGACCAAATCACCCACAAATAATTAAATAAATCACTATTCATTTAATTATCTTTCAACCACTTCCTTAAATAATTAAATAAAGCATTATCTATTTGATTATCTTCTAACTGCTTCCTTAAAAAGATAAATAAATCATTTATTTATTTATTTTTGACAAATTAAGGGATTTGACCCAAGTCAAATACCTTTTCCCTCCAACAAATATAATAAAATATTCCATAAAAAGTGGATCTAGATCTGGTTAACCCATGCACCAAGATCTAGAATGACCCGATATTTTGTTATAAATAGGAGGGTTTTTCCTACCATTCTTCACCTTTTGTTGCCTATTAGATCACTCTGGATCTATACACTTGGTCCCATTTTTCTACCATTTGCTATGTGAGCTCCCTTTGAGTTCCATTCTTTGTGTGGGTTTTCTACACCAACAAGAGAGAGAAATCTTAGATCTAAAGTGCTGAGGACTTCCAAGAACCCATCCCACTGAGGAGAATTGGATACGCCTTCTTGTTTTCCTCCCAGGTGCCCAATTAATAGAAAAATTCTTTCAAAAATTGTTCTTGTCTTGTCTATTGGTATATGGAGCAAACCCTTGTTTTTACTGCTTAATGTCTTTCCATGCATAGATCTGGTTTTTGCAGCTCTTTTCTTGTTCAACTAACCGCAGATCTGAAGATATTGGCAGCCACTTTTATTGTTAGGGCTATTAGTTATCTGTAGCTAAAGAGGTCCTTTTTCGTACACTTCGACAAAGGATTCATACTAACACCACATTCATTTCACAGGTCTGAAAAATCATCGTCTGTGAATTCACCTCCTCTATTTGATTTGATGCATTTTAGTTTACATCCAGTTTGATTTTCTGCCAGGTCAATGTGCACAAGCTGAAGAGGCTTAATTGTAGATAGTTGGTCTTTAGCTTTGAACGTTGTGCAATTTTGTTTTCCCAGTTGGCAGGACTTACACATGGTATTTGGTGGCTTCTTCAGTGTAGGAAAATCTCTGACAACTTCCTTTTTGCTCAGTTTGATGATGTGGTCAAAATTTAGATGTCCCAATCTTCTATGCCATAGCCAAGATTCGTCAAGTTTGCTGATGCAGCATGCTTCATTCTTTTCTTCTAATATATAAAAATTACTCTTTGTTCAAACACCTTTGAGCATGGTCTTTCCTATGGTGATTAACCTTACTTCACAATATTGGGCTCTGAAAAGGACCTCACAACCTTTATCACACATTTGACTAACACTTAGCAGATTGGATTTTAGACCGTCTACAAATAGTACATCCTGAGCCTCTCCTCCTCCATTATCCAGGCTGACTATGCCTTTTCCCTTGATTTTCCCTGCTTCATCATTACCGAATGTTACATTCCCAGATTTCTTTTCATCAAAAGTTACAAACTTGCTTCGGTCTCCAGTCATATTTTTTGAGCACCCACTGTCCGCATACCATTGATTGTTCTGATCTTGAGCAATTAGAACCAGATCACATTTATTTAGTTTCCTTTTCCATTGCATGCTGTTGTTTTCTCTATAAACTTTCTGAGGAGATGAATCATAGCCTTTGAGAGGACATTCGTTAGACTTATGCCCATTTTTATGGCAGCTAAAACATTTGATTGTGTTTCTGAATAGATTGTGTACACGAGTGAATCCATCACTGTTCTTAATTCCCCTCGAGTTTCCATACTCCAGTCTATGTATATACGCTCTGCACTCCATGGATTTATGATCAAATCCTTTACAACAAAAACAATACCCATGGGAGTAGTATCTGTCTCTGGCAGAGAGAGTTGTTTGAGGTAGTATTTTCATTTGTTGCATCTTTTGCTGGTTGGACTGGATTTGCCGCAATATGTCCAGGTTTGTGGCAGTCAAAGAAAGTGACGCTTCTCATAGGGGGAAGGAACCTCCTTTGACGTCTTTGTATTTGTTCAATTCATCCTTAGGAGAGTATGAGTCTTTTGGAGTTGAATTTTTCTTCATTTATTTCTTTGTCACTTGAGGTTGCTGCTTGTTTCTGTTTGTTTCATTATATAAAATGGTCTTGCTGATTTCTAATTCCGTGGATTCCCTTTTTGCTACTTTATTATCCTTTACAACTTTTACAAAAATGATATTCTTGTTATCTTCTACCTTAGATTTGCTGGTTTCTCCTTCATAGCTTATCCCAACCTTTATATGAGGAGGTCTTTGAGAACTTTGAATTTTGTCCAAATATCTAGAGCTTTTCATTTGAGAAATATTCATAGTTAATTCAATTTGGGCCTTTTCTAATTTCTTCCTCATGCTTACCACTTCTTCTTCCAGTTTTTCTTGCTCCTGATTTTTCTCCTTTATAATTTCTCTTCTCAAAATATCCTCTATTTTCCTTAATTCTTCTAGTTCAATCTTCAATTTAATAAGATATTCTGAATCTGGTTTTGTCTTTGCATATTTCAAAAGAATCTCTTTCTATTTCTTACTCTTAAGTTCAAGTTTGTTTATTTCCTCCAGGGCACTAATTAGCTCCCCCTCAAGATCTACCTCACCTTCTTCTTCAAATTCTCGGAGATCTTCCTCAAGCTCTTCGTTGGCCATCAAAATGAATTTTGGAGTTCCTTCTTCATTGGGGGATTCATTTGAGCTCTCAGATGCACTGCTGTCTTGTTGGGCATAGAATTTTCTTCTATTAAATATGTTCCCTTTCGGCCTATTGCTAAAATTTCTCTTTCCCTCTTGAATGATTCTCTGTTTTCTTATGAGTACATTTAGATGCATAGTGCCCCACTCTTCCACAGTTAAAGCACTTAAATGGAAGTTTACCTTTATACTTACCTGTGCCTTTCTCCAATGTTCTAACAAATTTGGCCTCTTCTTCATCAGAGCAGGAGCGTGTACCTTCCTTCTCTTCTCTGCACTTATCTGCCTTAAAGGCCGCATCCATCACATTTGACTTCCCCTTTGGAAGTCTCATCTCATAGGCTGTCAAGTTTCCAAGAAATTGGTTCATGGTCAGTGTTTCCCAGTTTGTTTTTTCTTCTATGGCAAAAACCTTAGGTTAAACCTGGATGGTAAAGATCTCAATATTGTTTTTACAATTACACATTCCTTAATGGTTTTTCCTAGAGCTTTCATGTTATTTACAACTTTTGCAACCTTTAAGAAGAATCTGGCTACATCTTCATCTTCATTCATTTTAACATTTTCAAACTGAGCTCTATAGGTTGTAGTTTGGCCATCTTCACCTTTTTATCTCCATCATGGAT